>JAUDYJ010000003.1:147497590-147870090 GCA_030761175.1 Masticophis lateralis | reverse complement strand
TGGCAGGGGAAAGATACTATAAAATCTCCATTTCCTCCCGTTCAGCTGGGACTTGGGAGGCAGAGAATAAATAGGGGCGGGCCCAGTCAGAATTTTTACTATCGGTTCTCCAAACTACTCAAAATTTCCACTACTGGTTCTCCAGAATTGGTCAGAACCTGCCGAAACCCACCTCTGCTGTAGGCCATATAAATGAGATGATCAAAGAGCCTCAGAATCAATTGGACCCATAATTTAACAAATCAAACATACGTCGATTGAGTACATTCAACATTCCAGGATGTTTTTGTTTAGTAAAAGCTGAAGATGATATTCTTCAGAGGGGTAGAGAAATCGGTGTTGCACTTTTGTTTCCTGAAATGCAGAAAGTCCTGCATGGCTTGAAATCTAAAGCACTGCAGGTGTTCATTCCCCCAAGGTCAGCATACCTCAGTGAGCAGAAACAATAAATTCCGACAGGATTTCCAAATCTGTGAAACAAACATAGTGCAGTGTTGATGGGCCAGTTTACAAAATCCCTATATAAATTCCTCTCTGTTATCTTGAAAAGGAGATCTTCTAATGTTTACTTGAAATTAAACCGAAGGCCCATCCTCTTCAGACCTTGCCACTAAATTTTCAAGAAGCAGAGGAGGTGAGAAGTAATTGAGAACAGGGCCAACAGGCGGAACCTTATGCTTCACGAAAACTACAATTCCTGATCAGAACGTGGTACAGGTAGTCCTCGACTTACAACAGTTTGCTTAAGTGACCGTTCAAAGTTACAACGGCACTGGAAAATTTCTCCCTTAGCAACAAAAAATTTGTGTTGCTCAATTGTGGTTATAATTTGAGGACCACCTGTATAGCGATGAAGAGCGGAAGCTCCTCCACACCGAGATAATTCGTATTTGTTTAAAAACAAACAAGCAGAAAAATATGCCAGTGTGAATTTTGAAAAAGGGAGCCCTTTCTTAACTCCTTTGACCCCCTTAGCTTCAACTGGGGTACTGTTGTAGTGGTAACTGTTTTTTCCACATTGTCCTCCACAGGGGGGAAAAAACAACAACCCCAAGAGCTGTATAATTTGTACTCAGAAACTGAAGAGTGTTTCTACGTTCCTTCTGTTTTCAAATGTTAATTTTATTCCACCTACAGATTTGGAAGCAGTGACTGTTTTAAGACACAGTGTGGGATTTTATTTGTACTTTTTAGAAGTCATGATGACTTGGTGGTGGATTTATATTGTCATTTTATAATAAACGGAGGGGCAAAATGTCATTTTTCTTTCTCCTTTATAGCAATGATTTATAGCAGAAAGCATTATTTTCTCTTGGCCCCTGTCCCTTTTTTTTCCTCCAGAAATTTCTCCACTATATGTCTTCTATTTATAGGACACCTTAATAATACCTGTTTAAAGTTCAAAGCCAAAGTCAAGTGTTGCCACCCAACATAGAAACAAACAGTGCTTCCAGGTTATAAGCCGCAACCTTCAAGAATAAGCTTCTTTATAGTAAATTTCTTTTTCTCTTTAAGTAAGAAACTCTTTAATTGCTGCTAGAGAAACATTCTTCGCAAAATGTACTTTCTTGCATGTATATTTTGTTTTCTTTTACCTTGTAGAAAAGATCTTTCAGAAATATCTAGCCAGAAGACTGATCCCTCACTGCTTTTGATTATCAAGTCAATTTGATCATTCAAAGCTATTATATCTATCTGAGGAGGGAATCTTAAAGACATAGCTGGTGATATCTTTATTAGGCCCTTTATTCTCCACAGTTGTTAAGCAATTCATTGCAGTTGTTAAATGAATTGTGCGGTTGTTACGCAAATCTGGCTTATCCCGTTGACTTGTCAGAAGCCAACTGGAAAGGTTACGAATGGTGATCAAATGACCCTGGGATACTGCAACAGACGTACGACTCCTGCCAGTTGCCAAGAGCCCAGATTTTGATCACATGATCATGGGGATGCTGAAATGATCATAAGTGTGAAAATCAGTCATAAGTCACATTTTTCAGTGCTTCTGCACCTTCGAAAGGACAAATTCAAATCTTTGTTGTCAGAGTACACCATGTGTACAATGAGATTGGCTGAGCCTCCCTTCGTGCACCCCCCCAACCCAATGCAACTCACAGTAAAAGACAGGGGGGAAAAATCCCTAACCCAGTGAATCCTACTAACAAACACACAATCCTAAACACTAAACAAATGGTTGTAAGTCAAGGACTACCTAGAAATAATTCTAAATCAAAACACAGAAATTACTTTAAATAATGAAACATTATTTGTGGGATCCTTCCTACAGATTTAGCTGGGCACCGTTCTGAGATAGAAAGCAAAAAGTAGATTCCATTTATTTTTAACCATTTTTTTAAAAAAAACATTTGCTTGAAGAAGAGTTCAAAAGGATGCCCAACTTTTTGTAATTTGTTTGGGCCTAATAGAGAGAGCATCCAGCCATTGAAATTAGATTGTTATTCTGATTGTTATCAGTTATCAGTGAACTACCACAAGAGAGCTTCTCCAAAGACACTTTTTTAGGCAGCTGTATATGAACCTCCATGTCTTCTAAACTTCTTAGCCCAGATTGTTGTGGTGTTTCTGATAACACCAGTTCTTGCAAAGGTAAAAATAGTGAACTCAAATAGGGTATCTTCAGAAAACTCAGGCCTATTTCTCTATTCCTAAAGGCCTAAAGAGGACCATTCAAATTTCCCAGCCAATTAATACTTAAGAGAAAACCATTCTTACAACAACAAAAATCTATAAGTAGGAGTTGATGATTCATCGAGACACATCCTTGGAACAATTTTGCAACTGTTTTTCAATTTTTAATTATGTAGTCAATTCTGAGCCTGCCAACATTCAGTCAAATACAGAGGGAAGAATGACATACAGTACCTTCCAGTTTTACTGTTTTAATATTTCTAGAACTTACTTTGAGATACGCTAGGAACTTCTTATTCCTATCTAATTTGTTTGGACAATCTAGAAAATATTAAGTTTTAGTCTTACTGGAAGGTCAGGATGAGTATATGATTGTGTATCTCTCCATGCTCGGTCCTAACAATAGGTCAACCAATTTTCCCTATCCTGAGGCTTACAGATATATAATTTCAAGACAGCATGATATTTGTGTTCCCTGAACTTTTCTCCTTTTACTAGTTGGGCTGCTGTAAAAGAAGATTTCAACACTGGGAAATGAATTTAAAATGCCAAATCTGATCCTGTGTAAGCAAGGATAGAGTGATGGGTACTGCCACTGAATCTAATTTGGCTCCTGAAGACCACATATACAAATGCTAATATATCAGTATGCCTACCTCTCCCACCTACAGTCTAATCATTGTTCAAAGTTTATGTTGGGAATCACTGCAAAAGGCAATTGAAGAAAAACCCTGCTAGTATCATAAAACCTCTGTCAAAATCCATTGTAGCCTCATACTTAGAGTTCTTAGCATTGAATCTTGAAAAGGGATTTTATAGAGTTGGAAAGGTAAAACTATATATTTTATAGGTTAATATACTACCTCTACAAGTAAAAGAAAAAACCAACAGTAAATATTTAAATGGTTCTCCATGGTGTTGAGAAAGTAGATATGGAAAAAACTGAATCCCAAGGCTGTCCCCAGAAGCTGTATGTGGGAAATTTTAGATAAATAAAAAACTTTTTCACATAGCATTATAGGTATCCTACCATAGAATATATTATCAAAGTCAGCAAAATGGCTGGCAGTAAAGCTACTCTTGATTACTATTAAAGCTAGATAACCTTTCTTTTCTTTAGAATGGGAATCATCACACCCAGAAAATGTAGCAAAAATATGTTATGTCTTTGTACTCCTTCATGGCTCTCAGAGCTATAAGATTGACCGTTATAGAAACAGCATGTTGATCTAAATTAACATTTGTTCTGGTTTAATTGGCTGTTATATCTCACTTATTTAAATACTCATCAAAGGCAATCCATCCATGTACAGTCAACCCACAATTTAATGGGAAGACTTTGAATGCAAAGGACAAAATCCATCCATACACTTATCCATACAAAATCCTGCCTGCCATTCTACACCTGTGTAAAATATACAAAATATGAATGAGTGAAGTCCCACTTCTATTTCACACATATGTACAAAGTATTTCAAAAAATCCCGGTGCAACAAAAATCCCACTCAGATTTCAGAGGGACTACTTCCATCCATTTGTCTGTTAAAAGAGGATATATTGTATATAAGAAGATAAGTAAATACCTTGCTTAATAACCATATTTGGGACAGGCAACACCATTGCTAAGCGACACTGTCATTAAGACATCAAGCAACTGTGATGGACTTACAACCTCACCTTTGTCCTGGTCATTAAGGGAGACATCACATGATCATAATTTACTATTTCACTGGCAACTTCTCCATTGATCCTGCTTGTCAGAAGCCCTGTGAAACATGGAAATACTGATCAAATAATTGTGGGATGTTGTGACTATCAAACACATCCAGATCCTGAAGCACATGAATCTTAGTCACATGATTGCAAGAATACTTTGAAAATCATAAGTGCAAGGATAAATTGTAACTTTTTCAGCACTATCATAACTTTGAATTGTCACTAAACAAGGCACTACTTGTACTAGTAAACTCATTCCTCTGACTAGTGAAATGCTTCAGATGACAGCAACTTTGTTTTCCTTGATGATAATTACTGGAGATATACTGGCATTTAGTAAATTAACCTTTATGTACAAACATGTTAAATTGACAATATGGTAAGGATCTTTGAGTGTGACTGATTTAATCCAAGCAAGCTCTCTAATGTGTTTTCTCTCTAGACTCTCCCTAGGTTCACGAATTGCACCAAGCTGTAATTTAACTTATTTGTTTTTAGCTTAGTGTGAACCCAACCATTGTGGTTTGGGCTTAATCTGATGCAACTACCTAGTGTTCCATTTGATCTCTATAATGTTTATAATCCCAACCTACATATAAATTTGCTGGCCCTTCAAAACAACAATACCACCCTCCCTACTTCAGAGAATGCTCAGAGGGTTTGAAATCCTTCCCAGTCTCTGTTCTTCAACTAAGAAACCTTAATTTGCCATAGGAATGGATTAAAGATTATGTGTCCCTCCTCAAAGCAAAATGAACCCTTTTCAGAGGCTGTGTTTCTACAGCATGCTTTCCCATGGTTTACTTAACCCCAATAGCCTCAGGCAGCCTGATTGCCTGATTCACACAACAAACTGAGCCAATCCAATATTAGCTTAATGTGTTGTCTCATTTCTGCCAAGAGTTTTTCTTTTTCCCCTGTGCTTTGATAGGGATTCTCCTCCTTCAGAAACTTTCTGTCTCCTGCACTGTAAAGCCTCCTCCTTATCTTTCTGTTCCTCAGCTGTTCTGGGCTTCCTTCCAAACAGCTGTCATAGGCCAGGATCTAAACTGCATTGTTCTATTTATCTAGTTCACCACAGAATTAAATACATAGGATGCAACTTAATATCCTTTTAAAAAATGTTTTATAAAGTCACTTTTACAGATTGTTGTAGGTGAGGACCACAACAAACAGGGAGGAAAAATTTCCTTCTTTATGATTTCAATGCAGAGCCTCCTTTTTGCCATGTGCCATTAGAGTTCAGGCGAAAAGCAAGCTTCTACTGACTTCAAAGAGAGTTTGTTTGTTTTGCTTAGATTTTAAGGGCCATGTGGATGAGAAAAACCTTTAAAAATGAACATCATGCCATGGCACATGGGGTTAAACATATATTTGAGATAAAAAGGCATATTACGGTTCATTTAAAGAAAACACAATTGAACACAGCACAGATTCATATTAAGCAAGATATTTAGCACAGAGGGGAATGCTCTTACTTTTGTTTTATTTCAGGTGTATACTTAGTCTTCTGCCATTTTAGGGTAAATATTCATCACTCTAAACCCCTGGCAGGCAACCAGACATGTGCCAGATATGACATATGCCATTTTCCCAAAAAACATAGCCGCTGCAACATTGGAGATGATTTAAAGATAGCATTAGAAAGTATAATTTTAAATAGAATATTAATTAAGTTCTGGAAAATGTAAAAACAAAGGCACAACAATTAAGGGGAGCCTTGAAACTTGAAACCCAATACTGAAAACAGTTCTTATGATACTCTGATTTGATCATGGAAACTATGGCATCACTGTATTTGCATATTCTTTGGCGTAAGAGTTTATGCAACTTTAAATCAGTGGTCCTTCACTCAGCTTGTTTGCTAATGAGACAACACATTTAATTGAATTAAATACGCCAAATATGATTAGACACTCCGGTGCAGAAGCACTGAGTGTACACACAAAGAAACAAAATAATGATATTATTACCAATAAAAGGGGGGAGTAAAGGCAATAATAAGGTCAAATAATACTACTACAGCCATACTGCATGGGTAAATTCACATGGACATAAACATTTGATTAAATGTTTATGATGTGCAGTTGCAAAGTAAACACTGAGCATTTCCCAGTTTTCTGGTTAATTTGGACAGTGGATGGGAAACAAAGAAATATTGGGCAATTATCATTTCCACAACACTAGCAAGCGCATCCCTTCTTTCCATTATTTACTCTACCCAAAATATTAGGGAAAGCAAACAGTGATGGCGCAATCAGGCTTGGAGCCATCGTGCTAGAATTTGAGGGAACAAATATCTTCACCTGCCTCTTTTCAGTTCTGGGTGCTGATAAGGAAGCAGTTGGAATGATCAGAAAGAGGATATTCCTAGAGAAGCCTTGGGGTTTTTTGGAGGGGGGAACTGCTATAGCTATTGTCTTTGTATTAAAGTAGAGACGGGTGGGTGAGAGGTTAGTTCTACCCAAAGTAACCCCAGACCTGTGATGGGGAACCTATGGAATGCGTGCCAGAGGTGGCACGCAGAGCTCTCCTCACCAGCTGTTCTTCTGGGTTCCATCGCACATATACGCGATGGACAGCTGGTCCATCACTCATGCGCAGCGGTCAGCTGCTCTCTTCCGGGTTCTTATGTTCCGGTGCACATGCACACTCCAGTTTCACACTCAGTGCCAAAAAAGTTAACCATCACTGCCCTAGAGCTTTGGGGTTAAAATAAATCTTGACTCCAAAGCTGATGGGATATGGCTGTTCTCATGAAGTGCAATGCTACTCGGGAACCAATTAATCATGTCATGCAATCACTAAGTTCTGATGGAAATAATTTTCAGATCCCTTAGCCCTGCTTCTTCGCCACATACATTCTCCTCCATTTCTCATAGGAACGTTCAGCTTTTCAAAAGTTGCTGAATGCCAACTCCCCACAGCTTTAGCCATTGAAGCTAATGGTGAAGGAGTCTGGGAGTTATACTTCAGAAACCTCTGAAAGGCTACTGATGCCCCATGATTCAGCTTGCATACCTTGCAATAAAGGAATGAATGGTGACTTGGACTATGCCTATGTCATCAGTCCAGATGGGTTGTTTTTGTGCTATCTCCTTTTAATGTTCATGTCATGCCAGGTAATTCTGGATCCTGCTCTCCCTTCATGTGTCGGGAGGGAAAAATCTTGCTGTGCTTTATTTTCTGACTTGGAAGCTTGCTTCCTGCAGTTCTTGAATCGTGGGAGCATTGTAGCCATCCATGAGTCACCAAAGAAAAGTGAAATGTCAAAGTTGAAGCAAAGTTTATCAGCTGGACCCAAACACTGCCAATACGCCTAGCAACAGCTTTTCCTCATTTCTGTATGCCGGGCAGAGTGCTTGATTTGATGTTAGAGAGAACAGAATAAATCTGCAGCCAACTCCCAAATGCCAAATGAGCTTTTTGGATTGCGTTAATGTGGCTTTTAATATGAATATATCATATTAAAGTGGATACTTTGGTCACAGAGTACTAGATCCACAGCAAAGGAGCGACCAGGTCACAACATCACCTGTGTATCAGGATGACCTTTTATTTCGCAAGAGCCGGCTTGCCTGAATATACTGTACAACAATGGGAATCTTAAATCACTTTCAGGATTGCTAAAAGTGACAACACTTCACCATAAATTTTAAATTAACAAAAACAGGAAGCTGTCAAATCAAGCAGTAAATGCAATGCTGGATTTCAGTGTCCCAGTGTTCAAATGTCCATTGAGTTCCAGTTTACTAAGCTTATTTAGTCAATGGGAGGGATCTAAGGGTCACACTCACAAAACAGAGATCTGTTGTCTTTTCCAGAATTTCATTAGACTTGTTTAGATCAGTCTCCTGTCTTAAAAAGAAAACCTAGCCAAAAGTTGAATTGTTAAATTCCTTGGAATATTAGCTAGCTCTGTAGCACTTAGCAGTATTAGATCTGTAAAAATATAGTTCAAAGTTTGCTGCCTTCATTTTTTAACTTCAAAGAAGTTTTTTAACTGCTGTGTATAAATTAAGAGGGATACAGTGGCTCAGTGGCTAAGATGCTGAGCTTGTTGATCGAAAGGATGGCAGTTCAGCGGTTCGAATCCCTAATGCCGTGTAACAGGGTGAGCTCCCGTTACTTGTCCCAGCTTCTGCCAACCTAGCAGTTCAAAAGCATGAAAAAAATGCAGGTAGAAAAATAGGGACCACCTTTGGTGGAAAGGTAACAGTGTTCCGTGCACCTTTGGTGTTTAGTCATGCCAGCAACATGACCAAAGAGACATCTTTGGACAGCGCTGGCTCTTCGGCTTTGAAATGGAGATGAGCACCGCCCCCTAGAGTTGGGAACGACTAGCACATACGTGTGAAGGAACCTTTACCTTTATCTTTATAACCTTAGCATGAAGTAGAAGTATGCAATATACTTAAATATGATAAGGTCTGAGCGTATTTGTTCATTCTTTCTGCAAAAAGATGGTAGGAGAATATGAAGGGCTAGAACTACTCTGAAAATTTTACTACTGAACCAAAATTTTCCAAAGACCATTTGTTTATCTTTTTTTCAACTCCTAGAAAATCAGGCAACTTAGCCAGTTTTTTCTCTTTATATTCTTCATTGTTTCTCTTCCACGTCTTAGTATTAAACTAAACCAGGAGCATTTTATGAAAGATATAAAAGTGTTTTAATTAGTTGTTGAGGGTTAAAAGGCATTGATAAGATCTACCATGAATCTAGCCAAGAAAATCATGTTTCTTAGTTCAGTGAAAATTACTGAACTAATTCAATGGGCTATTCACTGAATTTTTATATTTTGCATTTTGATTTGGATATTTGATAATGAGGAAGTTCAAACAACGAGCAAGAATTGAAGCAAGGTATTTCCTCACTTCAAATCACGCACAAGAATTTGAATTTGTTTATGTGGTATAGTGATTAAAAATAAAACTCATATCCCTAACTTTGTACAATCTGTAATCACTCATTGTCTCTCACCCAAATCTACCCCAATCAGATTGTTGTGAATTATGAAAAAGTACGTGTGTATATATGACAGGAAAGTTAACATATACTTGTAAGAAATAAACTTTGTGAAGAGCAATTGCTTTCTTTTCTGCAAATTAAAAGCTATTTTTTAATTAGGACATTCTTCTTTCATACCTGCTAGGAGCGAAAGAAAGACAGTACAGAAAAGATGAGATTTAGCAGGTGAGATGTACACATTGAAAAATAAGAGTTACATCTATTTGTCCAGTGATTGACGCACAAGTCTTGCTTTATGCAATTCACATTTCCCTGCCAAAAGAAAAGTCATAAAACAGAATCAAGCTCCAAAAAGTTTTCAACAGCTGCAAAAATTGTTCTTCTAAACTCGAATTGGAACGACCCTGGCTTGAAGTGATCTACTTGAATCTATTCCATGCTGGTGTCTTACTGATATTCTCAAATAGGGCTGTGCTCTAGATTCAGACAAAATCAAAATTCCAGACCATCCTGGGATAATTCAGAACAGATTGTCATTAACACAATAGAGCAGATGAGTCGAACTCTCTCGGTTCTAATTCAAAAAACTTTATGATTCTGATCTATGATTTGGGAGCTTTGACACGTTCTAAGTGTGAAGACTTTCAAATTATAACAAGAGAAAAACAAAGAGCGGCCTTTCTCCAACTCATATATCAAGATGTGAGAAGCAATCCCAAGAAGGAAGATGCCTAACTATATCTTAAACCTTCTTGACAGGCTTATCTGGGAAAGATTGCATTCAACAGCAATCATTATCAAAGGAAAGAAGACATATGTCTGGAAAAGATTTCTTTTTTAATTCTACAGGAAGAACCCTTCCAGTGGGATCATAGCTTGCATTTTCTCAGTTGCACTTCAGAACCCAACATTAGCTAGCTAAATCAAGCTTCTCCTTAACTCGGGTCTCTCCAATCTTGATAACTTTTAAGACTTGTGGACTTCAAATCCCAGAATTCCTCAGCCAGCAGCACAGTAACATTTTGCTCTTTATTGCTCAGAAGTGGAGCCAAGGGGTTCCAAATGCTGATGGATAGATAGATAGATAGATGGATGGATGGATGGATGGATAGATAGATTCTTGGCTTCACTTCTGAGCAATAGAGAGCAAGATGTTACTATGTTGTTGCAATGCTGGCTGAGGAATTCTGGGAGCTGAAGTCCACAAGTCTTAAAAGTTGCCAAGTCCTGAGTTAATGAGAAGCTTGATCTAGCTAATGTTGGGTTCTGAAGTACAACTGAGAAGACTTGAGCTATGATCTCACTGGAATGATTCTTCCTCTAAAATTAAAAAAGAAATCTTTTTCATCTACCTACCTACCTACCTACCTACCTCTCCCTCTCTCTCTCTCTCTCTATCTATCTATCTATCTATCTATCTATCTATCTATCTATCATCTATCTACCTACCTACCTACCTACCTGTCTGTATCTATCTACCTACCGTTCTCTCTCTCTCTCTCTCTGCGTCCCTCTGTCCCTCTGTCTCCCTCCCTCCCTCCCTCCCTATCTTAGTCCACAGGTCGTAAAAATTGTCACAGTTGTCCAGCCTTGGTATAGGATCTCCTGCTTGAGCAGGGATTGGAGTAGATGCCCTCCAAGGCCCCTTCCAACTCTGATATTCTGAAGGCCAGCCATTTATGCTTTCCAGGGCCAAGCAGATTTCAGTCCTACTCAGTCAGCTCTCCCGGGAAGACCGCCTAAGTCAGAAATAACTCGCCAGTCGAAGTCTAACAATTGAATGCCTTTCGTGGCTTCCTCGGATTGCCTGCGGACGAGCTAATAGAGCAGCCCCAGATGGGAACCCCAGCGCCGCCGTGCTCGCCTGGCCGAGACCAGAATGGGAGGTGAAGCGTCTCTGGGCAAGTACCAGGATCTGTCCCTGAGCGGGCGAGGCGGGAAAGACACTTAATCCAGGATCCAGCCTCCAAACAGCGTATGCGTGTCCCTCTTCAGTCTCCTTCTGCGTTTTGTCACGCTTGTCGACTCATCCAGGCTGAACACCTCCCCCCGTTTTGTTTTCCCACCCCGGAGTTTTCTTCTTTCCGAAAGAACTACACAACTCCCCTTCTCCCTCTTTTTTTATTTTCCCTTACAGTAACCGAGCTGCATTCATTAACTGTCTTATTTAAAATGAAAGCACGGTTAACATTTCCATAAGAGCGCCGCTTTTCTTACTACGTTTGTCAATGGCTTTCATAATGAAAGACCGCCCCTTTAAGGCAGTTTGAAATACTTTGCTTTTCCAGAACTATTTTCCCCTCCTCTAAAGCTATGTTACTTTTCCCCCCCCTTCAGCAGGAAGGGATGGAAATCCCCTAATTTTCCCAGGCAGTTTCACACATCACAGTTTTTCCAGTGCCTTGTGGTTTGTTTTAATATTCCAGAGCACTTGAAATAAATACCATTATTTTTTATTGTATTTATATGCAATCTTTTTTTAAAAAAAATCAGTTTAGATAATAGCCCTTTTATTTTTCCTTCTACAGCCTGTTTTAGCATAGCTAACCCAGAAATATTCTGGCTGCTTTGATAATTACTGTCGTTTGAATTCAGAAATAATCCTTTTGTAGTTACACAAAGAGCAGAATCTATGTAATTAATGTTTTAATAACATATGGCAAATCTCCATTCTGTGTTACTCAGCAGTTTTAAACAAAATTAATGCCATTTACACCTAACATTAAATCAGGATATTTAACCCTTATTTGTTGATCAAACCATACATGTACAACTTACAACCACAATTGAGCCCAAAATTTCTGTTGCTAAGTGAGACATTTGTTAAATGATTTTGCCCCATTTTATGACCTTTCTTGACACAGTTGTTAAGTGAATCACTTGCAGTTGTTCAGTTAGCAGCACGGTTGTTAAGTGAATCTGGCTTCTCCCTTTGACTTTGCTTCTCAGAAGATCACAAAAGGTGATCACATGACCCAGGGACACTGCGACCATCATAAACATGAGTCAGTTGCCAAGCATCCAATTTTGATCACATGATCTTGGGGATGCTTTTCCCCCCCCAATGACGTAACTTTGAACAGTCACTAAATGAACTGTTGTAAATCAAGGACCTGCTGTAATTTCTTCACAAACGGTAGGATGTAATGGGCATGATGAATGATGAAGTGAAGTTTACACATGCTAACCAGAAACAAATTAAAAGTCTGTAGAGATTCTTAGGATCGTCAACGTGGTCGCCAACGTCCAATGACAGATATGGCAGGAGAAGGAGGAGGAGGAGGAAGAGGAGGAGGAAGAGGAGATTCTCGGTCATCCAGGAAGGAGAAAGAGGAGGAGGAGAAGCAGAAGAAGAAAAAGGAAGAAGAAGAAGAGGAGGAGGTGAGGGAGGAGGAAGAGGAGATTCTCAGTCATCCAGGAAGGAGAAGGAGGAGGGGGAGAAGGAGGAGGGGGAGGAGGAAGAGGAGATTCTCTGTCATCCAGATCATGGTTGTCCCAAAGGTGCTTTTTCAGAGGCAACTGGACTTTGTTATTTTTTCTTTTGTTTTTGTTTTTCTTTTGCTTTTCAAAAGTAAAAAACAAGAAAGTCCAGTTGCCTCCTGAAAAAGCACCTTTGGGACAACCATGACCTGGATGACAGAGAATCTTCTCTTCCTCCTCCACCTCCTCCTTTTCCTCCTCCTCCTTTAGTATGTAGATTAGTATGGTTTAGAGCAGTGTTGAACCTTAGCAACTTTCAGACATATGAACTTCAGCTCCCAGAGTGCTCCAGCATGCTGGCTGAGGAATTTTGGGAGTTGAAGGTCATATGTCTGAAAGTTGCCAAAGTTCAGAAACACTGGTTTAGAATAAGCTCATTTAGATGCAAGAATGCAGCACAGTTGGCACAGTTGGTCCTAATATACATTCTCTTCTTAACTGGCACTGCATTTCAGTGCAGGGTTGGGTCTCAACCCAGGCCTATCTCTGTTGCCATCTCATGAGAAATGAATACTAGAAGACTATAACAGGATTACAACAGATCTTCAGTTTCAGAATTTTCTCAGATTGCCATTTAGAAGATATGAACCAGGTTTAACTGATAAAGCCCAGTCACCAGTTGTCTGTAGGCACAGAACTGGTTCTACAAAAAGATTTCTATTCCATCTTCACTGAGCTAATGCACTCTCTTCAGTGCTATAAGTGAGAATAGAATAAAAATTAGGATAGGATAGGATAGGATAGGATAGGATAGGATAGGATAGGATAGGATAGGATAGGATAGGATAGACAGACGACTAGACTAGACTAGACTAGACTAGACTAGACTAGACTAGACTAGACTAGAATAAACAGAGCTGGAAGAGACCGGAAGTTGGCAAGTGGGCCATTTCCATCCTCTGTGGGAGGGAGGAAGGCAGTTTTTGCCCTCCCCAAGCTCCTAGAAACTCTCTGGAGCTTGGGGAGAGAGAGAGAGAAAAGGGCCTACTGGACCCACCGTGCCATCACATGCCAAAAACGAGGAAGGAGCAGGAGGGGAGCATGCGCGGGGATGGGGTTCATAGAATTGTAGGTGTGGGCATGTGTGTGCACAACCCCCCCTCCTGGCACGTATTGGCAAAAAGGTTAGCCATCATTGCTATATACCATTTCAGACAAATGGTTGTCCAATCTCTTCTTTAAAACTTCCAATGTTGGAGCATTCACAACTTCTGGAGGCAAGTCATTCCACTGATTTTAATTACATTCTCAAAAACCAGCATAAGATCCACCCCAGCATCAGAATGGGTTCTTATAAATTGTCAGTAGTTCTTTATTTTTTTAAAAAAAAGAATTCCCAGGCAAGGCTGTTCAGGAAGTTTGGGAGGGCACAGCCATTTCTCAGTGGGATGTTGATCCCTAGTAAGGATAGCAACCATAGTCCTTGACTTACAACTGTTCACTTAGTGACCATTCGAAGTTAAAACTTCACTTAAAAAAAAATGACTCGTGACCATTTTTCACAATTGTGACCATTGCAGCATCCCCATGGTCACATGACTTACATTCGGATGCTGGACAACTGACTCACATTTATGACAGTTGCAGTGTCCCAGGGTCACGTGATCTCTTTTTTGCGACTTTCTGACAAGCAAAGTCAATGGAGAAGCCAGATTCACTTAACAACCTAATTGTTACTAATTTAACAATTGCAGTGATTCACTTAGCAAACGTGGCAGGAAAAGTGGTAAAATGGGGCAAAATTCACTTAACAAATTTCTCACTTAGCAACATAATTTTTTGGCTCAATTGTGGGCGTAAGTTGAGGACTACCCGTACAGTCGATTTTTCTTCTAGAACTTAACCTCTTGAAACCAAGTGATAATGGCTTCTCTGTCTACTTTCTTACCTGTAGACAATTTCCCCCCCTAAAAAACCCCGCAATCTTAAACCAGAGATTTTTTAAATACAAGAGAAATATAAGAGAAAGTAGCTTTTTTTCTCTAATGTGTATCTCTTTCCTATATCCAGTGCTGCTCAAACAGAGACTGATTCAGCACTCCACCATGTGACCACAAAAAGATTTCAGCAGCTGAGTCATAGGAATAACTGGAATAGTTTTGGAGCAGAGCTTAATTCCCAGAAACCTCTCTGGCATATACCAGCAAGCACATGCTTTACCTCCAGAGGTGAATTTACAGCCTGACAGTGTTTTAGCTAAACAGATCCAACCGATAACATTTTAATGATGATTTGCAAATCTACCTGCTGTTATGATATTGAAGCTCACAGGGTTGTCGTTCCTCTCTTTTTTCTTCCCAGGAAGATTTAAAGCAAGAAACTCTGAGTTCCAGTCCTGCCTTAGCCATGAAAACCAGCTAGGTGACTTTGGGCCAGTCACTGTCTCTCAGCTCAATCCACCTCACAGGGTTGTTGTTGTGGGGAAAATAGAAGGAGGAAGGTATGTTGGATATGTTTGCTGCCTTGAGTTATTTGTAAAAATAATAAAGGTGGGATATAAATAAATAAATAAATCTGAATGTGGCAAGGAAATAAAATAAATCTATGGCATACCTAAGTAGTCCTTGACTTATGACCGCAATGGAGCCAGGAATTTGGTTGTAAGTCAAGGTACCACTTGACTGCGCTTAATGTTGTGATTGTTTTTACTATGGTTGTAAAGCGAGTCACCATAGTTATTAAGCAATTCCATTGCTCCAAATGGGCTTTGGCAAAAAAAACCCACTGGAAACTGTCAAAAAAAATGTCACAAATTGCAATCACATAACTGTAGGTCACAGCAACCAGTCATAAATGTGAGCTGCTTGACCCAAAATGCAATTATGTGACCACAGAGGAGGGGCATCAATCATAATTTCAAGAATGGATCATAAGTAGCCTTTTTAAAAGGTGTTATAATTTCAAATGATCATTAAATGACCAATCGTAAGTCAAAGACTGATTGTGGACAATGAATATATACAGTATGTATGTGCATTTGTCTACAGGTGATTACAGATTGTTCATTGAGTGACCTTTCAAAGTTACAACGGCACTGAAAAAGGAAAGTTATGACTGGTCCTTCATGACCTGTCCCAACCACCCTCTAGTCACATTATTATAATTTAGATATGTGACCCCTAGTGCAACAGTCATGGGATCACTATTTGCAACCTTCACAGGTGGTTTCTGACAAGCAAAGTCAATGGCAGAAAGTCACAATTCATGGTCAGTGATATCTCACTTAATGACTGACTGATTCTCTTAATGAATGCAGCTGGAACTGAATGTAAGTTGGGTGCTATCACATGATGTTTCCCTTTATAATTGTGTTGCTTAGCAATGGAATTGCTTGTCCCAATTGAGGTTGGTAAGGGAGGACTATCTAAATATATGTATGCATGTATATATGCATAAACACAAGCACATATATCATTAGAAAACATCTGTCTGTCTGTCTGTCTGTCTGTCTGTCTGTCTGTCTGTCTGTCTGTCTATCTATCTATCTATCTATCTATCTATCTATCTATCTATCTATCTATCTATCTATCTATCTATCTTGTCTGTCTGTCTGAATTTGTTAAGAGTTTGTAGTTGTTAAATGGTTTAAATAAAATGGTTTAAAACCTCTCTCATTTTTACAAAATTAAGAGATTTGCTACTGCTATTAATACTCCTGAATGGTCCCACCACATTGCTGTCCAGCAGAACCAGTTTTACAGGCTGCATAATTTTAAGAGGCAAGGCTTTTAGCCATGGGATTTCCAGGCTGAAAAGGGTTTTACCTGTCTTTTTTCTTCCTCCGTGCAATAAGCAAGGGAGGGAGCACCATTATTCCAGCTATTCACTAATGCATCAACAGTGTGTGTGCAATGCAAAGGCATTTTCACAAGTGCTATTTGGCAACTTTACATGATTCATTTGACAAACAGCAGGAAACAGGCCTGAAAGGTAGGAGAAAAATTGGATGGGGAGGCCTGGTCCTGACTGAAATCTTAGCCTTTTTCCTATGAATACATTGACAAATTTTAGGGAGATCCAAACTGATCAGTTACTCTTTTCCCAATATCTGGATTTTTACAGCTCCATGGCACCCATGTATAAATGTGTAGGGCAGGAGATCACAATTAATTGCACTGCTAAAGGGAAAGAGTTTTACTTACATTCTTGTTGGATGCTGTGTATGACTTTCCATGTAATTGTTGCTATTTTGTAATAGAGTTGATGATGGACCATAGCGTGATTCTGCTCCTTCCCACATGTAGGATATCTTAGAATGTGCATGTTGGTTATAGCATTATATTAAAAGTGCAACTATGAAATGGTTATAGATAAAAATGTATAGGGAGCTGCCTCATACTGAAATGGACAGAAGTAGGCAACCAGTTCCATATTTATCATTTTTTTAGGGCCACAACTAAATGTGCTGGGATTTTCTATTTCTTTCTGGATTTTGCTGCACCGTTTTAGATGCAGCCTTGTTTCTAAGAATGTACAGTACATATAGCCTATTCCTTGGCTTTATAGGTAATCCTTGACTTACAATCACAATTGAGACAAGAATTTTCGTTGCTAAGCAGGATGGTTGGTAAATAAGTTGTGGCTGATTTTTATGGGGAGGGGGCATGGTTCTTAACCAAATCACTGCAGTTGTTAAATGAATCATCTGGTTATCAAGCAAATCTGGCTTTATTGACAGTGATTGCCAAGAGGTGGCTGGGAAGTCTGCATATGGCAATCACATGACTCTGGATGCTGTAACCTTCGTAATTACATGCCATTTGCCAAGAGCTTGAATTATGATCACTTGACTGTGGGGATGCTGCAATGTTCATAAGTGTGAGGACTGGTTGTAAGTCACTTTTTTATGTCGTTGTCATTTCAAAGGGTCACTAAATGATCCAGAATGCGGCCACACGGGTGATTATGGGAGCGACATGGCGCACCCATATAACACCTCTTCTGTGCGAGCTGCACTGGCTCCCAGAGGTCTTCCAGGTGCGATTCAAGGTGTTGGCTTAGGACCTGGGTACTTACGAGATTGCCTTCTGCTATCGATAGCCTCCCACTGGCCAATATGCTCCCACAGAGAGGGACTCCTCAGGATGCCATTGGTCAAAAAATGTTGACTGGCGACCCCCAGGGGGAGAGCTTTCTCTGTGGGAGCACCTGCCCTTTGGAACAAATTGCCCCTGGAGATACGGATGATCCCTGACCTACGCACCTTTTGCCGTGCCCTCAAGATGTTATTGTTCCAACAAGCTGGGCTGGCCTAAACATGAATTTTAATGGTTGTTTTGTTTTTAATGATATTGGGGCCAAATTATTTAATAAGTTTTTAAATTGTTTTTTAAATTTTGTGTATAGGTGTGTTTTATTGTTGGCTGTGCACCGCCCTGAGTCCTCTGGGAGAAGGGCGGTATAAAAATTAAAATAAATAAAATTCAATCAATAAATAAATGTATGGTTGTAAGTCAAGGAGTATGGTTGTACTCTGTTGTTTTCCTGTGTTTGCAGTCTGGCTATGATAGAAATCAGTCCACTGAACTTTCAGCAAGATTGGTTACAATTGCTTGGAGGGCTGCATGTGATCCTCCAGAAACAAGATACCTACCTTTAATCGATGTTGACCGCTATTGTCAAGTCTGACTGACAGAGCTTCTCTTCCAGCCTGATCTTGAAATATTTAAAGTTCAGATATTAAATATTAAAGGGGCTTCTTGCCTGCAAAACATGCACTTTGCAGCAAGACATCATCCCTGACCTGAGCTGAAAGACAAACTGGTTTTCCAGGAAGAAATCTCTTTATCCCCAGGGCTGAAATACATTTCTTTCTCTGGGCTGTAGTGCAGCTTTTGTTTTTGTTGTTGACCTTCAGACTAAAAAAGAAAATGAGAAAAAAAAATGCCTAGGAATTTAAAAGGCTGCGGTCCCTCCCTTTAATAAGCTTTCTACTGGGATTTGAGTGTTTGCATGCTGACACAAGGGTGTGGTGAACTCCCTTTCTGCAACAGATGTCAGCAGAGCAGAAGCCAAAGAGGAGGTGATGGTTTTTCACAGACTGTCTAGGAACAGTTGGACAACCTGCTGTCAGTAATTGCTAAGTGCTGCGCTTGCTGATATAACAACAAGCCTAAGAAGCTAGATTAAAGTTTTAAAGAGATATATATTGTACAGTTCAAAATTTAGGACTTCCATGAAATTCTAATTTTCAAAAAAAATGTAATTATTAAAAAAAATTCTAATTATTCAAAAATTCTAATTATTAAAAAAATTCTAATTATTCAAAAATTCTAATTATTCAAAAAATTCTAATTATTCAAAAAATGCTAATTCTTTCTTTCCTAATAAATTTAAAAAATGAAACTCCAATATGAAATAATTAGAAAAAATACTGTATAAATATAACCCTTTCTTGGTACTTTTGAGTCATCTTGCTCCTGGCAACTGCATGGACTGCATGGAGAAGCCTGACTAGGTGGTTCAGAGGCTAAAATACTGAGCTTGTCGATCAGAAAGGTTGGCAGCTCGGCGATTTGAATCCCTAGTACAGGTCTCCTGCGTGAGCAGGGGGTGAGCAGGGGGTTGGTCACCTTCGATGACCTCCAAGGTCCCTCCCATCTCTGTGACTGTTATCTGACTGGAGTTTTCTTGGCAAGTGGTTTTCCATTGCCTCTTTCCTAGGGCTGTTGTGGCCCGTACACTGCCTGTGCGGCTGGTGGCTGAGTCGGACAGCGAGGAGGCTGGTGTGGTACTGCGCCAGCAGCCTGTGTACTCGAGTCGGACAATGAGGCTGGAGAAGATGTGGTGCCAGAGGCAGGGATTCAGCCAGGGCCTTCAGAACCTCAAGAAGCTCACTTAAGTGAAGAGGAGGAATCTCTTCTCGATGCATGGGCACGCAGAGCTGCCAAAAGGCAGGAGTGGCTCCTCAGGAGGAGGTCTTCTCGAGAGTAAGGCTTGGGGCTAATTGGCCACTCCCTTAGCCTATTTAAGAAGGAACGCCGACTGAAGCAATTTTCAGGGAACAACCGTTCACTCTCCTTGGTGCCTTGATCTTAGTTATCTGCAAATTGCTTCTGGGCTTTCTGCCAACCATAGTAAGATTAAGATTATTTATCCTTTGGATTCTTGCAGGCTGTTAAGAAAGTTCATTAACAGCCTTTGTAAAAAAAAAAAAAGAAAACTGATTTTATTTTAGTAAACTAAGGTTTGTACAGACTTTGTGTGTGCTGCGTTCTTTGGGGTCCGTAGCTGGGGCAGAACAAGGGCAGAGATATGAGTGACAGGCCCAAGGTTACATAGTTGCTTTTGTGCGCTCACAGTCTTCCATCCTGGTGCCTTAACCACTACACCAAACTGGTTCAAAACAATTGGTTTTCCTCATAAACTTCCAATGACAAATGCCTACTTTTATCAGCTATCTATGTCTTTTATGTTCTGTGGTGAATATATCTTGTCAACGCAAGCTGATATATAAAAAGATATCCCTTACAATATATCTACACAATATATTAACAGGTTTTGTAGATTGTAGATTTGAAAAAAACTGCTTTGCGATCTAACTGAACATTAGGTGCTGAAAATACGTCTTTGCCTGCTATGCTGCAACATGGCAATTCTGTCAAAGAGTTTTTCTTTCTCTCTGTGTAGGACCAAAAGGCAGTGGTGAAATCCAATTTTTTTTACTACTAGTTCTGTGGGCATAGCATGGTGGGCGTGGTGTGGCTTGGTAGGGGTGGCTGGGGAAGGATACTGCAAAATCCCCATTCCCTCCCCATTCCTGGGGGAAAGATACTGCAAAATCCCCATTCCCTCCCCACTCCTGGGGAAAGGATATTGCAAAATCCCCATTTCCATCCCAATCTGGGGCCAGCCAGAGGTGGTATTTACCGGTTCCCCGAACTACTCAAAATTCCGTTACCATTCTCCAGAACCTGTTAGAACCTACTGGATTTCACCCATGCTAAAAGGTTTTCCAAGCCTTTCTGAAGAAAAATTAAAATTTGCTTTAAAATGCACCAGCATCATTAGTGTTCCTTTTGGAAGTTCAGCCATGCCTGGTTTCCATGCCAATTTTCTTCCTTTTCCTTCCACTATCTTACTAGAAATTTAACATCTTGTTTAGATAACATTCCATTTCTGGTGTTGTGTATACATTTTCTGGAAGTGGTCTTCCTTCTCAACCTGAAGTGATGTAGGGTTTCCTGCCTAAGCAGGGGGTTGGACTAGAAGACCTCCAAGGTCCCTTCCAACTCTGTTATTCTATTCTATTCTACCTCCACAATTAGTAATCTCTTGCCACATCTATTCAGTGAGTGGGCTTTCAGGTGCCAAATTATGGTATCTCCATAGTCCACCATTTGCGTTTTGATTCTAGCTTCTCACTATGATCAGCATACATACGCTCAGCGTATGTTTGAGGCTTTCCAATGCAACTGTTTACACATTTGACAATAAGTCTACCCTTGCCACTACCCCAGATAACTGTGAATTATTTGCGGAGGGCTGATGAAGGATATTAAGTCAGTTCCACGGAAGCTCAGGAAAAAATATTCAGCTGTTGGCCAGCCTGGATATAACAACAAACCATGATTGGTTGGTATTTTGAGGCAAGTCCTAAACTAGCAAAAGCTCAGGAAACCTAAAAACAATTCTGAAGTGTTCTAATTTTACCATGCATTGCGAATGCTCAAGAAAACTGAAAAGCCTCTAAATGTGCCTTCTTTAATCAGCCACAAGCTGATTCGATTGTAGAGGGCAAGCACATTCTTCGTGCAATACCGTTCCAAACCAAGGGATTATTTACATGTATTGCATGAATTTCCTGTTGGGACTGATTTTGGTGGTGAGAATTTAACTGGATTGAGCAACTGTTAAAGGGTACTTAGTTCAGAAAATTTCTCTTGCTGTTTATCCCTTTGCCTACAGCATTACTTTATAGGACTGCTATTTTATTTCCTTCTCCAAAACATTTCCTTACTCGGCATTCCCGTGAGAAACTTTCAGATATTTAAGCCTGGCTATAATGCACCAATCATCAAATGGGCATCATTGAAATATTCTAGGGCAGTGATGGTTAACCTTTTTGTCATCACATGCCAAAAGCGGAGGGAGTGGGGAGGGTGTTGCGTGAGCACGTGCAAACACCCGTAATTCTATGTGCCCTGCCCCCCCGGTGCATGCACACATGATCCCTCTGCGCTCCCCCCACTTATGGCACTGTGGGCCCGGTAGGCCCGTTTTTCGCTCTCCCCAGGCTTTAGAGCCTTTCTAGGAGCCTGGAGAGAGTGAAATCGGTCTTCCCCACCACCCGGAGGCCCTCCGGAGGCCGGAAACAGCCCGTTTGCTGACTTCTGGTGGGCCCAGAAGGCCCAAAAATCAGCTAGCGGAGCTGAGCTCGCGTGCCCACTTATGGTGCCATAGGTTTGCCATTATGGTTCTAGGATATTCCAAAAACAAAACAAGACAAAACCAGAATAGATTACTTTGATCACAAATGATAAAGGAATTCATTACGGTCACTATATAATGTATTATTCAAATTCTTTTGATAAGGGATAGTAAAGTAGAATATAAAATCTGTCACTGATTGTGGCAGCCTTAATATTGTATTTACTTCAGTATACAATTTTTGATTTCATCTTTCAAGGAATGAGATAGAAGTGGAATTTACGTTTTTACTTATCTTAATATCTGCCCTCCCAGAGAACTGAAAAGCCCTGGTCTTGTGATATTTTAAAAGGGCCTTAAAATGTGGCTATCCCCACAGTCCAGGGATAGGCTGGGGCAGCTATCCATCTGAACTATATGGATTATTTATGGTACAGGTAGTTCTCAACTTTCAACCACTCATTTAGTGACTGTTTGAAGTTACAGCACCACTGAAAAAAGTGACTTATGACCACTTTTCAAACTTACAACTATTGCAAAATCCCTAATGTCACATGATCAAAATCCAGGCACTTGGCAACTGGCATGTATTTATGACAGTTGCACTATCCCTGGGTCACCATTTGTAACCTTCCCAGCTGCCTTCCAACAAGCAAAGTCAAATGGGGGAAGCCAGATTCACTTAACGACCGCATGATTCATTTAACAACTGCAGTGTTTCATTTAACAGCTGTGACAAAAAAAGGTTGTAAAATGAGGCACAACTCATTTAAGAACTTCCTTGCTTGGCAACACAAATTTTGGACTCAGTTGCAGTCATAAGTTGAGGACTACTTGTATATGTTTGATCCTTCTTTATGATGGTCTTTTAATAATTCTGGTTTAACGTACCGCACCATGGCTCTATTTTTTAATTTATGAGGTACCCTCACAAATTTCTGATAAATTTGGCTGGCTTTAAAAATCAAAATAATAAATAATGTATATGCTGTACTCTATGAAGACTAACACTTCATTGAGGGTTTACATGTGAATCTGATCTAAAATCAGTACTAAATAATCCTATTACTTCCCTACTTTCAGTCCAGACTTTTGCATACCTCCTCACTGAACTACATATATTATTTCCAAATCAGATGTTAGAGTTCATATCAAGGAAACTTGTAATTTCTCATGATGACACTATCTCGGGACTTGTTTTGACAAGAATATGATTTATGATTGCTCTTGCAGAAGCAAGACGCTGGAGCACAGTCTGTACTCTTGATCAATAAAACATGTAACTTGTTTGTGTGAAACGTACATCTTTGCATGAAGTAAGGTGCCAGATATTTCTAAGTGAAAAATACGGCTTTCCAACATACGAATGGTCCCACTGTAAGTGAAACGAAACATTCAATTCAACGTAAAAACTTTCCTGAACTACAGTATCAGAACAATAGCTCTGAATGTCTTTGTGTGGCCCTTAAAAAAATATTAACTCAGAGAAAGAGACAGAATTGTTTAATTAGCTTATTGATACCAGCAGCATTCCAGTGGTGAAATGTAAAATTTGTTACTACCGGTTCTGTGGGCGTGGCTTGGTGGGCAATAATGTGACTGGGTGGGCGTGGCCAACTTTTTTTTTTAACTTTTAAAAGCATTTTTTTTCTACAACCTCTTGGGCTGAAGAAAAAATGCTTTTAAAAGCCACTGACAATCCCAGCTGAGCCGCGTAATCATCAGAGGCTTTTTAAAAAAACTTTCAATAGCATTTTTTCAGCCGAAGAGGTTGTAGAAAAAATGCTTTAAAAAAAGAAAGCCTCTGATGATCTCCCGGCTCAGCTGGGCATTGGGGGGGCGGGTGTGCAGGGATTTTTGCTACGGGTTCTCTGAACCACCCGCTGCCATTGCTACCAGATTGGGTGATCCAGTCCAAACTCGGAGCATTTCACCCCTGCAACATTCCCTGTAGGCAAAAATTTCATACTGCGAGTCATTAGAACACTTGGCATTATGAGGCACATTATGGGGCAAGCTCAGATTTTTAGCTTTTATTTTTACAAGAAGAGAAGAGCTAGCCTCTAGTTTGGTGTTTTTCAACCTTGCCAATTTTAAAATGTGTGGACTTCAATTCCCAGAATTCCTCTGCCAGCCTTCTGGAATTGAAACAAGATTGAAAGGCATAGCTCTAGCTCTTCTAGAAGATAAGAAGCAAAATAGGTACTGTAGTTGCTATTTTGGCTCTTTAAGACAAAAGGCCTAGGCCTGATTCTCAAATGTTTTTACCATTTCTGGACCCTCCCAGCAATTGCTGACATGTTGCATATTTGCCCGGAAAAGAAAGTTTTGGTTAAAAATATATTCCCTGATGTGAAGTGATTCCAGAGTTTAAAAATACTAGAACATCTCAGCAATTAAAGGTTTTGGTGTAGTTGATTGGGCAAATAGTAACAAATAGAAGCCAAACTTCATTCAATAGGTGCTGCTTGATGCAGTTTGGCATGTGTTGCTCAGAAATTAGTGTAGTGCTTTGAAAAGTATCCAAATGCATATGTATTACCTAGAAGGCATTAGATAGATTATGAGAACCAAGGATAGTATTTCTTGGCTTCTTACATTTATTTTGCCTCCAAACTGGTGATCATGGCTAGAAATTCCTTGAACTGCCTTTTGACTGAACGGGAACATCTCTATGTAATCTTAGTGTCAAGTTTGAAATGTGCTTTTCCTGTTGCAACCATTATCACTTCTCAGTTTGGCAATGATGCTGGGCGGGGGGAGGGAAGGATGAGATGGAATGTAGGCTCCAGATATCAAGAAGATAAGGCATGAGAGCCAAGGACACTTTGGCAGGTGCTTGCCAAAACCAAAGACATTTTGCTCATAACAATACAATGACATTCAATTGGACAATGTGACCTGCACTAATAGGGGGAGGGACAATCCTATACTTTAATTATGTGGGTTTGCGTGGGAATTAGCTAGATCAGATTTTGCTTTCAATAGCTCCAAAATGATGTACTCAATAAAGTTTTGCATTCAGAGATTGGATCGTCTCGACCCTGCCTGTTTTGATTGGGTTTGTCAGTCGGAACACTGACATTTAGTTAAGCATCATTTATTGTTTGTCACAATTCAAGAGTTATATCAGACATTGATTTAAGATTTAAGTTTCCTTGAATTCGCACTCTTCAAGCTTCTAGCCATTATACTGGGCTTCAGATCAACCTACCAGCTCCTCCCTCCCTCCCTCCCTTTCCCCACTACAAATAATATTCCCTATAGACCAGTGATGACTAACCTTTTCTGAACTGAGTGCCTAAAGTGCATGCACACGAACCCCAAAATGCAATGCGTGTGTGGTCTCTGTGCATGCACTCCACCCCCATGAATGCGCACACGCCCCCTGCATGAACCCTGCTCCCCACTCATGCACGCTTGCCCTCACATGTGCCCCCCCTGTGCATGCACGGCAGGGACCCAAAGACCGGCTGGCCAATGGGAGGCACGTGCATGTGCAATGGACTTGAACTGGGGTGACAGCTCGCGTGCCATCAGGACACAGTGCCATCTCTGGCACATGTGCCATAGCTTCGCCATCATGACTATAGACTATAAAATTTTCAAGTGTGTTTGCAAGATGGAGAGAAAGGGTGTAGCTAAGTAGTAGATCCCCTACTTTCCATGCAGGAAATCCAAGGTTGAATCCCTGGTTCTTCTACCTGGAGTAAGACTTGAATCGGAAAACTTTAAAGAGTTCCTGCCAATCTTCATGCATAATACTGAGCTAGACCATACCCCCTTTCTAGAGTATGGAATATGAATCCAGGAAGTTACCCAAAAATATCTAGGATTTTCTTAATACCACTGCACTGAGCTTCTGCCAAGGAATATGGGACAAAGCTGCAAAGCTGCAAATGCATGCATAGAAGAAAACTGGGGGAAACTGTGGCACACAAATTCCCAAACATATTCCATGTTGTAGCATTCCCCTTCCCTTCCTGCAGTAGTTCCTCACACTTAGAGCTCCTTGGTTTCACTCTTTCCTTCTTTGCACCTTCAGCAAATCCTCCAGAAGGATGGAAAACCAATATAACAGAACTCTTTCCTTACTTCTGGAAGAGTAAGGAGACCAAGAAAGGCAATATAAGGATAATGTTTTGGGAGAAAATGGTTGTATTCATCTAGCCTTCTTCTGATCTTTGGAGAAGCAGAAGACTTTGTCCTCTAGTGTTGCCAACGTGTCTGTGTTTGCCAGATTTACACCCATACTTAGGAATAAAGCAACAGAATAAACTGTGGTTTCCATGGCCACTTGGCTGTTTATTGTCTTCTTGGATCAATATGACAATATTAAAGGCTTGCCAATCTGCCACCCAAATAAGCAGCAGATGTCTTAATTGACATAAACTGCTCGGCATGAGTGTTCATTTTTGACATGGCACGATGGAAAGGCATGGCTTGAAATCGCAGTCAAGCAACACAAAAATTTCAAAACTGCATCCCCTACAGATTGTAGAGTTCTTTGGGAATCATAATAATACTTTTAAAAAAGATTTATGACTGCCGTAAAACACTTACAGTGATGCTTGAGCAACTTGCTTAGGTGTGGGATGCAATTTGCCTAGCGTGTAGTTGAACTTATGGCTCTCTCCCAGCAATTTATGAACTGCTACGGTACTTCTAGGATTTTTTTTCTTTTACTGTTCACATTACTTTGTATACATTGTTTTAATGGTTATCTAAACAAAATTGAAATGTACAATGCGCTGGATATTAGCAAATGGGGAGTTGGATTGTAGGCAACCATTAATATCTCTATTTTACAGGTAGAAAAAAAAATCCAAATTCCCCTGTATGCACAGAGATATACAATAAAAACTTATTTTTCCCCCTCAGTTCTTCTACTGTATCTCTAAAGGTTGCATGGCAAAAAGTAAGTAAGGCATATGGTGTTAGAAAGCTAATGTTCGCTGATCCTTATGTGTCATTTTCTCTGTTATTTCAGAGGATAGGTTATAAAAGGCCATTTGAAACTCCTCGCCGAAATATCATCCTTGCTTTGACAGCACTTTGTAGAATGTCATTATGACTGTGCACTATGAAAAGTGCATCCATCTGATCAAAACAAGTGCAAGGAATCAAATTCTACTATGACTAATGGGGGCCTATTAAACTATTACAAGAAAAAATTGCCCACTTTTCTTATGTTTTCCTCTGGTACACCTTTGCTCGTGCCTACATATTGTGCATCTATTTAATGTGTTTATTTTTGATTAGCAGGCAACTCAACTGGGATCGTCAGAGCTGGGATCAGAGCCGCACACATGCATGGAAGGTATGCAGGGATGGGTTCTACTTATCTTTACTACCAGTTTGCAACACGGCGGCACGCACTTGCTTTACTTGCACGCTTCTGCACATGCACAGAAGCCTCCTAATGATGTTGGGGTTGGTGGGCGGAGCCTCCCACCGGTTTTACTACCAGTTCTATAGAACTAGTCTGAACCGGGGCCAATTACCACTGAAGGTATGCATGCTTTTGAAAAAAAGGAGAGGAGACCCATTCATAAGTGGAGATTATCAATGGTGAGTTTTAATAATTGTCCAATATTTTTTCCAGCATTGGAGTAATTGGCTTCTTATACCAACTGTTACTGGGGAATCTATGAAAAGAAAAACAATACTGCACTATGTCTTGCTGATAGGTTTTCCAGAAACTAGGGGTTGCTTATTGTGGGAACAGAATGCTGACCTGATCCAGCCCTGCTCCTCTTAATTTCTTACTGTATGAAAGATTTTATCCTGCAAATGAGAAGTTTGGCGTGAGAAGAATAGCACAAATCCACTCTGTCTTATTCTCTCTTTTCACAGGCCTGCAGTTCCTAACAAAGGCTATGAATGAAGTGCCCTTTGAAAAAATATACAGTTATGGTAGGTGATGCAGAATATTTTTTAAAAAAGGTTGAAATTTACTCTGCAACTGTTTTTATTGGGTATAATTACGGATTGTACAGTATTAGAGACTAAATTGATTTTAAATTTAATATCAGCAGCTAGGCTGTTGGTAGCACAATACTGGAAGAAGGACTTTTTTCCTACTATTGAAGAGTGGACACTGAAAGTAGCAAATTTAGCGGAAATGGCGAAGATTTCAGCGTACTTGAAGGACTATACACAAGAAAGATACATATTGGAATGGAGAAGATGGATTGACTATATTCAAAACAAGTATCAGACAAGAAAATATCAAATAGCTTATGAATGAATGTTAAATTTTAGAAATATTATGTTATCTATAGAGGAGTTAAGGTTTAAGGAGGGGAATTGGTAGTTTAAGGATAGATAGGTTAATTTAGCTTATAATTGTTAACTGAAATACCCTGTATTTTGCTCTGGGAAGTCTGGGGGTGGGAGGGGAGGAAGGAATGTGGGGGTGGTGGGGGGGGAGGGAAAAAGGGTGGGGGGAATAGGGGGGATTTCTTTTTGTAAAACTTTTCAATAAAAAAAAAGAAAGGAAAAATATACAGTTTACATGATCCACATGGAAAGATATGCTTTTCCCCACGTGAACTTTTTAAGGAGCATATTGAATAACAAAAGGAATCATTTAAAAAGACCACTTGTACACCCCACTCCCCTCAAAAAAAACTGTTGGTAGCATATCAAGTTCAACCAATTCTAGCATCTGGATACCAAGTAGACTCAGACGTTAATTATATATAATGGTTAAGATTTGTTTATACTTCCTTCAACCCCAAATGCTTTCTGAGGTGGGAAGGACAACTTGGCAGCAATACAGATTTCTTTCTTTTTAAAGCCAGTGTTGAATATTTAACACAGCTGTTTCTCTTTCTTTTCTCTCATGGCTGGATTCATTCATTCTTTTGTGCTCTTTTCCTAAGTACCTGCCACTTACACTATTCTTAATAATGTCTTGACTGGATTTGTATGTCTCCTAGAGCAGGGGCCTCCAACCTTGGCAACTTTAAGCCTGGAGGACTTCAACTCCCAGCAAAGCTGGCTCGGGAATTCTGGGAGTTGAAGTCCTCCAGGCTTAAAGTTGCCAAGGTTGGAGACCCCTGTCCTAGAGGAGCTGATCTTTGGACACTTTTAACGGATGTGAAAGGTTTGCACTCTTTGAGTTATTTCTTGAATATTGTTAGCAACAGAAACATCTAACCTTTGAACACATTGCACATATCAGCTCTTGATAGGAATTTTACAAAGTTTTCATTTGAATGATGGCTTCAACTTTCCTATCCCTTCCAAACATGGATGGATGGATGGATGGATGGTTTTTTAAAATGTTTAGGCTGGTTTTTAGAATACTTAACAAGTACAGAAATTTCTTGGAGCAAGTAAGGAAGTGTTTTGGAATGCTTTTATTTAGCCTTAAAATATAGCATAGCCCTGCAGTATATGCAATGTTGGAATGGTATGTTTTGAAAACCCATTAGAGATCGTTAAGAATTTAAATACTGACTCTGGATCTTGATGCTACTTTATGGCACTTCTAAGATAGCTAATGATCACAATAAAGTTTTCTAAAAGATATGTTGCTTTTCATAATTCGGATAATGAATAAGGTACCCACCATAGCTAGCTGGATGGATGGATGGATGGATGGATGGATGGATAGATGATAGATAGATAGATAGATAGATAGATAGATAGATAGATAGATAGATAGATAGATAATGATTTTATGGACAACAAAAGTCTCAACTGCATCAAATAGTAAGATTTTGATAGAAATTATTAGAAAGGGTGGGCAACAACAGCTAGTCAACCTCAGCTGAGAAAAAAAACTTAGAGGACCTAAACTGATCAAGTCAAATTACCACTTGAGTAAGATGCCATCAGGAAATCTAGGATTGTAGGCTAAAATGGTCAGTTGATACAGTACAAAGCAAGTTATTTCCATACTAATGGCAAGAAAATTAGATGGATATGTCTATATTCCGTATGTCTATATACTCCACAGTTCAATCCTGAACAATATATACATTCTCTTCTATTGGTACATCTGTATAGGCACTGGGAGTTGAGTTCAAATGAAGAATATCCCTACCATTATCCCTTTGCCCTAGGCCTTGCTTATAGAACTGGCCATGGCTTAAAAACAGTAAAAACAGAAAGATGTACTGATGACTACTGACAAATATGTTATCAAAGGAATGTATTCATATATCCCTTTCATCCCCCCGCCCCCCACTTTCAAATTCTTGGCTTTGAAAGCAATCTTGAGAACCAGTCAAGATTCAAAGATAATGCACACAGATACTGCATTGCTTCAAGATAAATCTCTTGAATTACTTCAGTTTTAAGTGGTGGGTGGGTGGTTATGTTTATAGAGAGATATTCTGATGAAAGAGCCAGTATTCTGGATTTTGTTTTTCTGCTCTCTGAACCATAGAACTTACTTTGATTGTAATGCCAGCTGGGGAATTATGATACAGCTGCAATTTCTAAAATTTTCTTTTTTTTTCATCTTGCTTTCCATCGTCTGCTGATCTCTTTGTAAACTACCAGTCTTGAGTCTACATAAAATTATCCATCAGTTTGTGTATCAAGGAGAATAAGTTGTGAATGGTAGATTTTGAAGAAAACATTTTAAAATGTCATGATGAAGATTATGCATTTAAGCCCTTTCCTTTCCTTTCCTTTCCTTTCCTTTCCTTTCCTTTCCTTTCCTTTCCTTTCCTTTCCTTTCCTTTCCTTTCCTTATGATCAAGTCCATACAGTTATCTTCAAAAAAAAAGAGGAAAAAATGGATTCAGGAAACTACAGACCTATCAGTCTATTATCGATATCTGGAAAGATTCTGGAAAAGATAATCAAGCAATGAATCTGCAAACACCTAGAGGCAAACAACGTCATAACTAAAAGCCAACATGGGTTTATAAAAAACAGATCAAACCAGACAAACCTTGCATTTTTTGACAAAGTGACAAAATTAGTGGATCAGCGAAATGCTGTGGGTATAATTTACTTGGACTTCAGTAAGGCATTTGATAAAGTAAAATACAATCTGCTACTTGATAAGATACATCACTCACCAAATGGATTTGTATCTAACTGGCCAACCACACTCAAAGCGTAGTCCTTAATGGAACTGCATCTACAATGGAGGGAAGTATATAGTGGGATATCCCAAGGCTCTATCTTAGAAATTTCCCAACAGAACAATTAATCAGTGGAACAACTTGACAATGAAAATTGAGAGGAAATTTCCCTAAGTCATTCTCCTAGTTACTGGTTAATGTGACTTTGGTTGCATCTGAAAGGAGGGAATTTGGGGGAGGAACAAAAAATGTAAGAAGTTCTGCTGGATTGGACCCTGGTTCAGCTATTATAGCCCTGCACGAGGAATCCTACTCCGTGAGCAGCCAAGCTGGCAACCAGCACATCTCCTGGTAGCAAATCCCAAAATTTAAGTATGCACTGGGCAAAATATTACTACTACTACTACTACCTACTACTACTATTATTAAATCATCATCATCATCTTTTTGCCCATCCTGATTCTCCCAGAGTTGTTGATTTCTGGTTGTAGGTTTTTGGTTTTTTTTTTGGAAGGGGAAACAATTTCTCCTTGTCCACTTCATCCAGTCAGTGCATACCTTTGCACGTCTCAGTAACTTTTCTTCTCATTTGCTTCTTTTCCAGATTAAAAAGCCAGAAATGTTGCAACATTTCTTCATAGGGAAGGTGCTCCAGCCCTTTTGATAATCTTCATTACTGAAACCTTTCTACTTCCACTTACTTTAATGCCTTGCTTGAAGTCTGTGGGCTGCATTAGAACGAGAGGTTGAAGATTTCCCGTTTTTTACCTAGCTGTACCCTTAATGACAAGGATGTTTTTAGTATTCCCTAGAAATGTTGGCAGCATTCTGGAGGAGAAGAGAATTCTGACTAAGCCTAGTAAAATAGTTGTTTTGTGGCTGGCAGGGCATGCTATGTTAGTTATTCTGTGTACAGGGAAGTTTTCCGGAACAGCCATCTTGTGCGAGTGCCTATAACATTAGCCCATCTCAATATGATCTGCCTCTAATTATGCTTCTATGGTTCTGCAGTCAAAAAGAGTTATAAAGTCTCTTCTGCATGATGATAATGACCTCTAGCTTCTATTACTAGACTAGTATCCAATAAATAATTCTCTGCCCCCTTTTAGCATGCAGTATTGCAAGTGACAGAAGCAGAGATATGAAATTAAGTCCACTGTGACACTGTTGATTAAAGTGAATGGCATCCCAGTTAATGCAAATGTCTTACCATTGTAAAATAAAATGGGTGTGACAGATGGGGGGAAAATAAAATACAGATGTACATATCCCCAATGCATATTTGATTTCAAATGAAGGAGACATCCTATGAAGCAGACATTCACAAGCACAAAACATGAGAATGTTTTCAAAACAGTCTGTTTGGAGAAAGATAAAAACTCAGACGTTGATAGAAGTTCCAGTTGACTAGAAGAGCAAACATTAAGATTTATTATTGATTTATACTTATTGTTCCATCTTTTCTCTATTTTTTGGCAACATAAAAACGTGTGGGGCAAGTTTGAAACATGCAAGTGTGTTACAAGAAAATATGACGTGAACTGCCAGGGCAGCTATAGGCAGAGGTGCTGGATTTTGGAAGTAAAATGATGGACTGAGAATACTTTAGAGATAAATAGAAGAAATCTAGGACAGGAGAAATGGGAAGCGAAGAGAAGAGAAGGAAGGGAAGCCAAAGGATTATGTCTGCATAGATCCAGGGCAACATTCAAATGTCATACTATTTAAAGCTTAGCTCTTGTGTACAAAGTTTTGTCTGTGAATTAAGCCATGAAGATTTGGATTGCTATTGATGTTCTTGTAGGATTAATTGTACTATAAACGTTGACATGAAAAAGAAGAGCACAGATCATTAGAAATCAAGACATGGCAATGATGCAAGTTTTTAATTAATGCTATCTCACAGCAAGTGATTTCCCAGGGGAGTTAAGGCGATGTGTAGTGAATGGTAAGTCCTACTATGCAGGCATCCATCCTTAGACAAACACAACGGTGTGGATGTCTGAATTATTGCATAAAAGCTGTCTGGAAGACCAAGCAGTGCAATTAAATCTTCTTGCCTGTATGAACCTTTACTACAGGTCAAACAAATCTAATTTTTATTGTTCCTTAAGGAGATGACGTCTATGCGGAAGACAAAGAAGGAATATAGTGAAGAACTTTAATGAAAAAAAATGTTCACGAAAATGCCACAGCAACTAAGATAAATTGTATTGTAGTATGGGTTCACAAGTAATTGATGACTTATGTGGTAATGCTTTGGTAGCCAGACTGATCTGTGACAGATCTCAACTGAACTGGAGGAACCTTTCAAGGAGAAAAACAAGGTTAACTTTTAGTAACAATAGTAACAGTAATAGAATTGGAAGGGACCTTGGAGGTTATCTAGTCCAGCCCCCTGCTTATCAGGATTTGAGCCGCCGAACTGCTGTCCTGTACTAGGGATTTGAGCCGCTGAACTGCTGTCCTTTCTGATCGACAAGCTCAGTGTCTTAGCCACTGAGCCATCTAGTCAGGTTAACTTGAATAAAGAAAAAAAGATTCAAGAGATAGATGGCAAACTTGCCGCTGCCTATTATATGACTGTGTTTTGCAAAGCAAATATAAAAACAATAGTATAAACAATAGACAGAAAATTTTGTGATATGATTGTTATAAATCAGAGGAGAACAGCATAGCCAACTAGGCACATATACATTAACAATATGGAAATGCTTTTCAAAGCTCCTAGAATTATACAACATCATAATCCTGATTGTAAATGGTATTTAGTGCTGCAATAGTTAATAAGAAATATTGTACTTATGGACTCTCTCCATTCCTCAACATGTCAGCTCTTTGGCTTTCAAAAGCTACAGCTGCTAGTGAAGCAATAAGATTAAGTGAACCTTTGAGGACAGATTTATGCAAATAATTTTTTCTCCAGAAAGTGTCACATGGGGTCTAACTCAGTAAGGGAGAATATTTCAAAGATGCCACCTCTTATTTAGACCCACTAAATTAGATGAGATTAGTGGTCAAATAGGCAGCAGGCCAAATTGGAGCAATATTGATTTATCCTACATTTATTGTTGGCATTCTTTTTTACTTTTAAAGCAAGAAAACAAGGAACTTTCACTCACCTAGCAAAATTTTAGTAGCAGAGAGGCGATGTAACTGTGCTGATCTTCCCAGGAAGACCACTTAGAAAAGTTAAAACACAGATTGGAAAGCATATAAGCTGGCTGACCCTATATGCTATTCAGCATGGAATACATATTGATTCTATAAGTCTCTAAATCCAGCGTTCACACTTGTTTTACAAACTCAGAAGCAGAGGTGAAATGCTCCCTGTTTGGACCAGATCACCCGATCTGGTAGTGATGGCAGCGGGTGGTCCGGAGAACTGGTAGCAAAAATCCCTGCATGCCCTCCCCCCCCATGCCCAGCTGAGCCGCACGATCATCAGAGGCTTTTTTTTTTTTACTTTTCAAAGCATTTTTTCTACAACCTCTTCCAATGAAAAAATGCTTTTAAAAGTAAAAAATCATAAGCCTCTTATGATTGCGCGGCTCAGCTGGGAACATCAGAGGTTTTTCAAAGCATTTTTTTCTGCAACTTCTTGGCGAAAGAGGTGGTTTAAAAAATGCCTTGAAAAGTCTCTGACGATCCCAGCTGAGTTGCCTGATCGGCAGAGAGGCATTTTTTTAAAAGCCTCTCTGACGATCCCTGCTGAGTTGCCTGATCGCAAGAGAGGCTTTTCAAAGCATTAGAAAAAAATGCTTTGAAAAGTTAAAAAAAAAAAAAGTTGGCCATGCCCACCCAGTCACATTACCCCCCCCCCCCACCAAGCCATGCCCACAGAACCGGTAGTAACAAATTTTACATTTCACTCCTGCTCAGAAGGACTACAGACTGTGTATTTGTGCAAGTCCTCACAATTGGTGATCCTAATGATAAACACATTTATTTGTTTGTTTTTCTATAACAATAAAATTGCTCTCATTACAATGAGCCATTTACTTATTGAGCAGTTATATACACAAAGGTGCTAAAATGTCTATGTGCTAAATAGCATAGAGTACAGTTAGGCCTCAACTTATGACCACAATGAGGCTGAAATTTCTGTTGCTACGCAAGACAGTTGTCAAATGAATTTTGCCCCATTTTTATGTCCTTTCCTACCACTGCTAAGTGAATCACTGCAGTTGTTAAAGTTAGAAACATGGTTGCTAAGTGAATCAGGCTTCCCTATTGACTTTGCTTGTCAGAAGGTCGCAAATTTTTATCATTTGATCATGGGAATACTACAATTGCTGTAAGTGTGAAAAAATGGTCATAAGTCATTTTTTTCAGTGCCATTGTAGTGCCAAATGGCCACTAAACAAATTATTATAAGTCAACTACCTGTAATATTTGAGCACTGAGATATTCTCCAAATCACTTTTCAGTTGATTAAGCTTCAAGTCCACTTAAGAATTTAGGAAAATGAAATGTAGATATTTCAACCAGGAATGAGGCCCTCAAGACTACATATCAATCAATTACCTTTTTTGTTGTTGTTGTCAGGTGTGCTTCTGCTCAAAACTCAAGACAGAAAAACCCCAACTCCATGTTTGTAGAGAAAGGTACTGTTACTGAGCATGAACTGATAGCAACGAAAAGAAAGCAGGATCTGAGGTAATAGGCGCGAAAATTACATATTGAAAGTATTCCCAAATCCCTTCCCCCAAGGACCCTGACTGAATGTCCAATCCCCAGCACCTCAAGGTGTCATGTGAGATGCATCTTCAGATGGTCCCATCCATCTGGTATGCCAGAACAGTTGACCTTGACTGGCTATCAACAAGTCCATTCAGCTGCGCAGAAGACAATGAGAATATTCCTCCCTTTCAGTCACCTCATGAGACATCTCCACCAGCTTGCTTTCCCCTCTCCCCCAAATACCTATACATTTCCACCACCACCCATTACTATGGCAGCCAATAGCAAGCAAGCAACATAGAAGCTGATAGTTGTCTTCAAAGGGTCCTCCATCCACTCTGAAAACCAGCATTTTGAAACAGAAAATAACAACAAAAACAAACAAACAAAGCCCTAAGTTGGATGATGTCTTCATAGGGAGCAAGCAAAATAACACAGAAGGGTGTGCAGGCCTGATGGTTTTCAGAATTCTCCATTGGGAAAATCTTACCATGAAATGCATTACCATGATATATGAACCCAGTGAATTATAGCTATGCCTACTTAGTGGCTAGTTCTGAGTTGCCACTGTTAATCATGATTGCATGGCCAAGTATGTGTGACCCTGGCCATGGCTTTTAAAAAAAAACAAATCGTAATTGACCGGGTTCACGCATACCAGAGTCTATGAATAATTTTAGGGCGTGTCAAATTTTTCAATTTCCAAACATTAAGGGTGCGCAAAAGTTGTGCCATGCCTTGGGGATTGTAAATATATTTTGGTTGCTTTAATATAATGTAGATGTGCTAGGTAAGTAACTACATAAATATCATAGCTTTTTAACATTTTGTTTGTTTCATAAACATGGCTAACAGTAAAATAATTACTAGATTCACATAAGTGCACTGAGTGCACAAATAAGGAAACCATAATATAGCTACTGTATTTTATGAACCTAATCAGAATAAAATTTAGCATCCAACCAATTATTATTATTTTGGACACTTCTAAAACCTAAAGGTAAAGATAAAAGTTCCCCTTGTACATATGTGCTAGTCGTTCCCGATTCTAGGGGGCGGTGCTCATCTCCATTTCAAACCCAAAGAGCCAGCGCTGTCCGACGACATCTCCGTGGTCATGTAGCCGGCATGACTAAATGGCAAAGGCGCATGGAACGCTGTTACCTTCCCACCAAAGGGGGTCCCTATTTTGCTACTTGCATTTTTTACGTGCTTTCGAACTGCTAGGTTGGCAGAAGCTGGGGCACGTAACAGGAGCTCACCCCGTTATGTGGCACTAGGGATTTGATCCACTGAACTGCTGACCTTTTGATTGACAAGCTCAGCGTCTTAGCCACTGAGCCACCGTGGCTTTAATTAATTAAATTAATATTATTTATTATTTATTATTTATTAATAATATATTAATTCAATTAATATTATTAATTTAATTAATTAATTAAACCTAGATTAATGCATTAGATGTTTTTTTCAATGGAATACCTACTTTGCTACTTCAGATAAAAATATAATTGTTTATTTGTAGGCTGCTCTTACCCATCTCCCTAAATTAAAATATGTTCAGTGTTACTTGGCTCTGTGGTCTGTTCAGGGGAAGAGCATAGATCCTTCAGCAATAGATTGGGGGTGGGGCCAAATAAAAGATAAGAATAACACAGGTGGGTGGGTGGGGGAGCAGGGGGGCAAAACCGGTTGGGTGACGTCTTTTCTTTCTTTCTTTTCTTTTAGATTTATATGCCGCCCTTCTTCGGAGACTCAGGGCGGCTTACAGTGCGTTAAGCAATAGCCTTCATACTTTTGTATATTTATATTTATACAAAGTCAGCTTATTGCCCCCAACAAACTGGGTCCTCAATTTACCCACCTTATAAAGGATGGAAGGCTGAATCGACCTTGAGCCTGGCTGGGATTGAACTCACAAGTAATTGCAGGCAGCTGGATCTTAAATGCTGCCTTTGTAGGAGGCATTACCCCCCTACGCTATTCAGGCTCCTGAGGACTCATATCGTCACCGCTACCAGCTCAGGAGAATCGGGCCGAACCGGGACAGCATATCATCACCGTTACCGGCTCGGGAGAACCAGGCTGAACCAGGAGGAACCCACCACTGGTCTCTTGCTTGGGCAAGGGGTTGGCTTAGAAAACCCTTCAAGTTCCCTTCCAACTCTGTTATTCCATTCTTTATTTTGCAAAAAGTTAAGAAACCATGGGTAGAAATGGAGGTGGGGAAACGGCGGTGGTGGCCAGGAAAAAAAAAATAGCATTTTTGGGAAAGGGGCACCTTATTCTACAACTTCCCATTGCATTTCAGCACAAGGCAGGATGTGGGGGGAGACTTGGGGGGAGGCGGAGGGGGGGCTCTTGGTCAAGAGACCAATCAGAAAAGGCATTGACAAATGCCCTCCTTCCAAGGGAAGAAAAGGTGTGCATTTTTACCCCCCACCCCCCGGTCTTGCGGTGCATTGCCTGGCCTTTCTGTAGAGGACAAAGATACGCCAGCCTCTCCCCCTCCCCCACTCCTCTCTGCTCTTGGGCTGGGGAAGGGTCGTCCTGGGATCCTCCTTCCTCCGCCTGTGACCCGGGTGGTTTTCTTTGGCTCAGCTTCTCCCAAATGTATTACCTGGGCAAAAAAGAGAGAAAAGAAACAAAAGTATGGTAGAAATTCTTGTTCTGTATAGTGAGAGCAGAGCCATTTCATGCTAGTTAAATTGTTTTAAATCATTTTAAATCCAATTAAATCGTTTTTAATTGGACACCAGATGACCCAGCCTGGGAAACAGTTGAGAAAATACAGTAATGGGTAAAGCAAAAAAATCAGGGTTAATTAAGGCCAGAGTGAAGTCCCTCACAGCTTCCTGGGGAAAAAAATAGCCAGACCGGATGGCTGAAATGAAAGTCCTTGTCAGGGGCATTTTATTTGCTTCATTTGTTAGATTGCTTTCTTGGCTTTCCTGCAGGAGCTCAAAGTAGTTTGGTCTCCAAAACACATAGTCCTCTAACCCCTAAGTTGCACTGAGAGGGACACCTCAAAACCACACAATGGCTCTCCAAGGGTAAGAATCAAGTTGATTTGTATTTTACCCAAGTATGGTTCACCCTTTCAGCACTAGACTACACCTGCTTTTTAGGAAGGAAGGAAGGAAGGAAGGAAGGAAGGAAGGAAGGAAGGAAGGAAGGAAGGAAGGACACTTGCGGGATTCATGCATAGTTGCCCCTGCTCAAGCATGTTTTCGGTAGTCATGTATATAAGTTTGCATGACAACTCAGAACTAAAATCTAATTTGACTGGTTGTGTTGACAGGATACAATTGGTGAAACGCAGTTGGCTCATTTCTGGTCCAATGGCTTCAGCATTTTCTCACAGATTTTGTTACTTGCTTCAAAAAGTTGAAGATAAGGTTATCAACTGTTCCTAACTACTATTAGGAACTATTCCTAATTCAATAGGGAAAGGAGGTTAAAAGCAGTTAGAAACTTGGAAGGAGGGGGACCATCGTCTTCAGAAACAAGATATTGCAGAAAGAAAAATTAGAACATAGTCACACTTGATTTTAGGAGAGACAACTTCAGCAAGCTTAGAGAAGTATTGAGGTTAAAGGGAATTGCAGAAGAGTAGAAGATTTCTCGAAAACAAGATATTCTAAACCATTCTCCATTTCTTTTGAGTGCAGAATTGTACACTCCAGTCACAAGAAAAAAATGGGGCAGCTTAAGAAACCATTGTAGACCAAAGGAAATTTCAGATGAGCTAGAATTTTAAGGAAGCCGGGATGGCGAACCTATGGCATGCATGCCACAGGTGGCACACCGGCCCATATTAGTGGGCACGCCAGCTCAGCTTTGGGGCGCATGCACGTGCCGGCCAGCTGATTTTCCGGCCTTCTGGGCCCACCAGAAGTAGGGAAACAGGCTGTTTCCTGTCTCTGGAGGGCAGGGGGGAGTGGGGAAGGCCCGTTTTTCTTTCTTACCTGGTTCCACATCCTCTCTATTTATCTGGGAAGGGCGAAAACAGCCTTTCCCACTCCTTTGGAGGCTCTACGGAGGCTGAAAGGGCCCATTTCCTGACTCCTGGTGGGACAGGTAGTGATGTTTTTTTGTTGTCCCCATCCTCCAGAGACTCCTAGAGACTCCTAGAGTTCTGGAGGCTGGGGACAGCAAAAAATGTCACTTCCTGCCCCACCAGGAGTTGGGAAATGGGCCCTTTCAGCCTCCGTAGGGCCTCCAAGGAAGTGGGAAAGGCTGTTTTCATCCTTCCCAGATAAATAGAGAGGATGTGGAACCAGGTAAGAAAGAAAAACGGGCCAGCAGGCCATCATGTGCCAGGAATGGGGGGGGGAGGGGTTGCGTGCTCATGCATGTGGGCACTTGCGTGCCCCCCCCTCTCCTGGCACACGATTGCAAAAGGTTAGCCATCACTGATCTATAGGAAACAAAATGAGTATTATCCTCAGGGAAGCACAGTAGCAAGTAGCTAATATCACCAGAAAGAAAGTTAAGCTGATGTGGAAAAGGAGTTTAGTTTCAACATAGTGAAGAACAGCAATTGGGGTTTGGGGCTAAGTCAGCTGAAAAGTAGAAGCAAAGGAGTGCACTTCCTGTTCATTGAAGAAGGGATAGTAGCAAGTGGTAAGAGAACAAATCTCAACTTCTAGTTTGCTTCTGTAGCTGAAAAGCAGGGTCAATTTGCATAGACTGAATTCCAAAAGACTAAAAAGTCCAGGAACAAAGAAGTGGTTGTAAGAAGGGTATTTCTTTTCCTTTCCATTCCCCCCACTGTATTTCAGCTCTTTTAGTTTACCATCTATGTTCATACAATTTAGAGGAGCAAATCCTCTAATATATCTGGTATACCTGCTCCTCTTGCAATTCAGTTGGTAAGTCTTTAAATTGAATAATTAAAGCTAATTAGTATCAGTCTTTACCTTTCATATAGATTTGAAAGACTGTTATATGTGACTGCCTACCACATTTACCTTGACTACAATTTGCTAATTTCTTGATTAGTTCTGGCTTTCTGGCATTATTTTAAAAGCATCTTGAGTATCTGCATAAAATTGGCATAGCTGTCCATCACAGGATTATTATTGTCTACCAGAGTAATTGTCCATTTGACAGCTTATAAATCAAGAGTCCAAGGATAAATCTCATACATGCAGAATGCGTGGAAATTTCAGTTATCCTCAACTAAATGTGTAGTATAAAGGATAAAAATAACAAACTTATTTGGGGATCCTCCATATTTGTCTGGTACCAATCTCTGGTAACAAGAAACATGGTTGGATTGGCAAGAATTGCCATAGCTAGTTTCAAACCTTGACCCAGTTGCTGACATAAACCAATTATTGATCTGTACTCCAATAATTTGGTGCTGCAGTTCAGTATTGAACTGTAGCATTGATGACTTGTTCAGCAGTCAGTGGTCTTCTCAGAGGGCTTTAGTCACACCACTGCCATGGCTTCAGTCAAAAACATGATAAACACAGCCTTTCTTAAAAGTGTTGTTGATATGAGTGTTAGGCTCTTGGCAGTAAGTTTATCAAAAGCATCATTCTCTTTGAATCATCTTTAACAGGATTTATTACAAGCGAAAGAAAATGTCTACAACTAGATTGCTTTCTTTTTAAGAAGCCAGTTTGTTTTATCCATTCATTAGGACATCTGTTCCTTTCCAATGTCCCAATGTTGAACCAATGGGCTGGCTGTGTGTTTTCTAGACAATTGAGGAATGTTCAGGTATCTGCAAATGTTTTCCCACCCGTCTGTTCACTCCCTGAACACTGCTTAGCTGTGAATACACCATTACAAAAACCATGATTCAGTTTATTAGGTAATTGATTTGTGACTACAGGTAGTCATCAATTTACGACCACAATTGAGCCCAAAATTTATTTTGGTAACTGAGAAATTTGGTAAGTGACTTTTCTTGCTACATTCATTAAGTGAATCACTGCAGCTGTTAAGTTAGTAACACAGTGGTTAAGTGAATCTGGTTTCCTCATTAACTTTGCTTGTCAGAAGGTCACAAAAGGCAATCACATGCTTCCTGGACTCTTCAACACTCATAAATGTGAGTCAGCTGTCAAGCATCCAATGTAAATCATGTGGCCTTGGGCAGTGGTGAAATGTAAAATTTGTTACTACCGGTTCTGTGGGCGTGGTTTGGTGGGGTGGGGGGAATGTGATGGGTGGGCGGGGCCAACTTTTTTTTTCTTTTAAAAGCATTTTTTCTACAATCTCTTCAGCTGAAGAGGTTGCAGAAAAAATGCTTTTAAAAGCCTCTGACGATGAGGCAACTCAGCTGGGATCTCAGAGGCTTTTAAAAGCATTTTTTTTTCTACAACCTTTTCAGCCAAAGAGGTTGTAGAAAAAATGCTTTCAAAAATAAAAAAGCCAGCTTCTGATGATCACACGGCTCAGCTAGGCATGGGGGGGGGGGGGCGGGCGCAGGGATTTTTGCTACCGGTTCTCCGAACCACCCGACAGCCAACATCGCTACCGGATTGGGTGATCTGGTCCGAACTGGGAGCATTTCACCCCTGGCCTTGGGGATGCTACAATGGTCTTTGTAGCATCCCCAAAGCCACATGATTGTGAAAGTGTGAAAAATGTCATAAGTCACTTTTTTTCAGTGATGCTGTAACTTCGAATGGTCACTAAATGAACTGTTGAAAGTCAAGGTTTACCTGCATTTAGAAAGGATTATGCTACATGGCAGGAGCCATCATTGCATTGCCAGAAGCAGGCAATTGTCAAACTGAACTTATTTTCTTTTTTTGAAAGAGCAGTTTAATTGGCTGCGAGAATTAATGGACATAGTGTACCCAAATTTCAGCAAAATATATGAGTGTTTCTTACATTTTATAGAGAAGATAACTAAATGTGGACTGGGCTGTGTTCCCATTAATTGGATACAGTGGTGGTTGAACTCTTGCACCCACAATTGTACATCAAGCTGGAAGGAAGTAATGAGTAGCATACTCCATTCTAGGCCATCTTCTGTTTGGATGAATGGTTAGAAAATATTATGAGATTTGTAAATTTGGGAGATAGATGAAGGAACAGTAAATACCTTAGAGGACATATTCAAGAGGATTTTGACATACTGTTCTGCCCCAGCTTCGGATTCCCAGAGAATGTGACACGCACCAAGCTTCGCAAACACTGTTTAATTCCAAACAAATCCCTTTCAAGAATGCAGGCTTCCCGTGCAAAGGGTCCTTATCAAAGTTATTAAGAACAAAGTTTGACAAAGGTTGGCAATCAGCCCTGAAAATCAGATATGAGAAGTCGCTCGCTCTCCAAGATGCTCTGTAGTAATGAGACATTGTTTCTAGCAAGAAAGCACTAACTGCATGCGACTTAAATAGCTAAGGGAGTGGCCAATTATCCTCAAGCCCTACTCTTGAGTAGATCTCCTCCTCCTGAGTAGCAACTTCTGCCTTTCGGCAGCCCTGCGTGCCCGAGCGTTGAGGAGAGGCTCCTCCACTTCGCTCTCTCCACTGGAAGGAGCCTCTGGAGGTTCTGAAGGCCCTGGCTGAGTCTCTGCTTCTGGCATCATATCCTCTTCGGCCTCCTTGCTGTCTGACACGAGCGTCGGCTGCGCCGGCTGCTGGCGCAACACCACACCAGCCTCCTTGTCGTCGGGATCAGCCACAATCCGTGCAGGCCGCTGGCGGGCCACAACACATGCTAGTCAGTGGACAGGAAAAATATTATGAAAGTATATCCTAATAATTGTCCTTGGAGAATGTGAAAGACCCTTTATTGACCATTGATCTCATGGTCAATTCAGCAATCAAATTTTTAAAAAACCTTTGTTCCCTGGCTGCTTTGGTCAGCCCTGTGTTTGCTTCTCTTCACTTTAAACAATGCTCTGGATTAAAAAACAAAAACAAAACAGACTTCCAAAGAATATTTATTTTCTGCTTCTGTCATCATGGTTTGGTGCCAGAAAACTGGAAAATTTATTCAAGGAGAAAGCAGGAAGTATGTGCTTTGCTATATATACAGGTTGAGTAATATCTCTGCAGATTACTGTTGCTGGACTGTATGAATATTTATTATGCACTATGACTCTTTGATCACTAAGAATTGTTTGTAAAGCTTTCTACTTCTTCTAGGATTTGTAAAGAAAGCTTAAAAACTGTTTTAACAGTAAAGAGAATTTAAAAATAAATGCAATATTGGGCTGAGAAATTCTACTACTGCAGAGGTTTAACTTAATTTTGAGCTTTTTAAAAATAATTTCTGGAAGAGTTAACAAAAAATCTGTACTATAATTTTCATTTAATTTTCATAAGTCACAAGCTTTTATTAAAAAGTAGCTAAAACACAAAGTGCCATATTTCGTCATTGTAGGATTGCTTGTTATACCAGCAATGTTTTGACTCTAATTATTAGTAGTGAAACGGTGGTAAATACAGTATTTACTGTCTGTATATACAGACTGTAATATTTGTCTGTATTGTAACTATATTGTGACGTAGTCCACTTGCTAAGGGTTATTTGTGAAACTGATAATGATCTGCTTGGTGAACAAACAGCCTCAAGTGGGTTTCTAGCGGTGCAATAATTTGAGGGGTGTTTAAAATGTGTTATGATCACATTTACAAACATGTCAATGTACTACAGAAGAATTATCTTTAGTATTGAAGAATGGTCACATTTCTGGTTGAGCGTATACGGTGGCCAAGGTTCACATGTCCTAGGCCAGCGGTCAGCAATCCGCGGCTCCAGAGCCGCATGCGGCTCTTTAGGCTCTCTGCTGTGGCTCCCCATCCCATCACTGATTGGCCCCGCCCCCCGCCCCTCTTATTTATTTTTTTTTTTGACTCCAGCCCGAAGCTTCACTCCTGCACTCTCCTTCCCCCCTGAGCGGGGAGCGTGCGCACGTGCGGGGAGACCCTTCTCAAGCAAAGGCGCATTCGGGGTGGGCGGCCGCTAGCTTAGGAGGGTCCTAGCAGGACGCGGCTTCTCTCCTGCACTAATGATCTGGCCGTCGCCAGAAGGAGATCCCACACTTGTGACACCCTGGCTGTGGCTGAGCCGGGAGCATGCGCACGCGCGGGGAGACCCTCCTCCAGCAAGCGCCGAAGCTCCGGAAAGGTGCGCGCGGGGCGGGCAGCGACTTGCTTTAAGGAGGGTCTCCCCGTGCGTGCGCATGCTCCCGGCTCAGCCACAGCCGGCCAGGGCGTCACGAGAGTGGGAGGAGGTGGAGTGTGCAGCAGTGAAATTTCCCTGTCTTCCTGCCTTTATGTCACATTTGCACGTAAGGCAGCCTTCGCTTCCTGCCGCTTCGGGCTGGAGTTTGCACCCTCCGCATTCGGCTGAAGAGCTGCCGGGGTGGGGAATGAAACGGCAAGCCGATGGCTGGAGCATTCGTGCAGGAGAGAAGCCACGTCCTGTTAAGACCCTCCTAAGCTTTGGCACTCGCTTGGGGAGAGTCTCCCCGTGCATGCACACGCTCCCGGCTCACTCACGGCCGGCCAGAGCATCACGAGAGGAGTAGGGAGGAGGAGGACGGTCGCCCGAAGGGAGGGGGGGGGAGAGAGAGAGACAGACAGACAGACAGACAGACACACACACACACACAGACACAGACACACACACACACACACACACACACACACACACAGAGAGGGGAGAGACAGAAACAGAGTGATACATAGAGAGGGGTAAGAGAGAGGGAGAGAGACGGGGTGCGTGGGAGAGGCGGAGACAATGGTTTTGTGGCTGGGTAGACATGGCTAGGGGGGGTCATGTGACTCGGAGTGAGTGACGTTGAGTTGGCCACCCCCACCCAGGTTTTGTGGCTCCCGTGTGTTTTTTTTCTGTGGGAAAGGAGTCCAAGATTCCCAAGGGGCTCTTTCACTGTTTAAGGTTGCCTACCCCTGTCCTAGGCAATGTGTGGCTTTAAATGTGAGTGTGCCCCTTATTTCTTTTCCAAATGGTAATAAGGGTAATAAAGTTGTTCATAATAAGTCCCGGGTTATGCGTGGTATGTTTGATATTATGTGAAATTCTTGACACCACTTGGGCAAAGTTAGGCAAAGTGAATAGGACAATGATTAGTAATGTTATCTGGAATTCTTTTGACCTTGTAAAACTGAGGAGGTTCCCTGTAATAAGTGCATTGCCATCTGTGCAACACTTACCTGGCTTTCTCAAGTAGCCAGTGGGATGTGCTAGTAGTGGGATTTGGAAATTGATGAATAATTTCTGGGAGAAGATTATTGTTCAGAAAGAGGCAGTGGACTCTGTTGTAGAGGCCATCTCTCAATTCAACTGTATTAACTCTCAGTGTTTCCAACTTTTTCTTTGTGGTGAAGATTGTTGAGAAAGTGATGGCAACCAAGAACAACAGAAGAAGTACATTCTTTATAATTAATTATTTTAATTTGAGATTCAGATCCCGGTGTGGGATAAAAAAAGACATTGATTGCTCTAGGGAATTACCTTCATCAGGACTTGGATGTGGGGAGTATATCCCTCTTGGTCTTATTAGATCTTTAAATATTGTTCAAAATCTTCCAAAATAGTGTTTCTCTTACATGGTTTAGATGTACTTTCATCATTGGTTTAGTTCCTCACAGAGAGGGCAAGTTCTAGTCAGTAGTAGTAGTAGTAGTAGTAGTAGTAGTAACGGTAATGAGATAAAAGCAATCAATTCAAAGGTTATTCTATTATTGTGATTCACAGAGCTTGGTCCAGACGTTATTTGACATCTGTAGGAAACTAATGGGAGAGATCATCCTTTGATATGGTGTGAAGTATCACCAGTGTGCTGATTATACCCATGTTTACATCACAACCCCAAATCAAGCTGTAGGTACTTTTAATAGTCTTGAATTGGATCTTCGAGGGACTTTAGAGGAGAAACAATGTGAAGACCTCCTTGTCCATAGTGCCATCTACTCTTTGAGCAGGAGCTGAGAATTCAGGAAGACCCAAGATTGTATATCATTGTTGAGAGGAGAAATGTGGTCCCATCCACAAATAAAGATGGACAATTGCCAGGTCTAGGGAACCCTAATAAACACAACCATTTGATCTTGGTAGAATTGAGCTAGAGTTGGGTCCTTCACTTCCAGGTTCACACAGCATCCGAATATGGTTCCAGAACTGTAACATTTTGGTGTCCGAGCTTTAGGGAGAGCATTATTTATTTTACTCTAAATGGGTTTTAATTGTATTAATTGAGCTGTTTAGTATGTTGCTTTTATATTGAGTTATATTATTACAGTATATACTATTCAGAATCTTTGGACTCAGTGGTATGGATGTTTTTAAAATAAATGACTTATTGATTGATTGATTGAATGATTGGTTTGATTTATATGCCGCCCTTCTCCGGAGACTCAGGGCGGCTTACAATGCGTTAAGCAATAGCCTTCATACTTTTGTATATACCTGCTTAGTAGGGCTTTCGCCCCCCCACCCCCGCAGTGTTCTTTTTTATACAAAGTCAGCTTATTGCCCCCACCATCTGGGTCCTCATTTTACCTACCTCGGAAGGATGGAAGGCTGAGTCAACCTTGAGCCTGGTGAGATTTGAGTAATTGCAGGCAGCTGGCAGCTAAGTGCTATTTAACAGCGCTTTAGTCCGCTGCTCCACCAAGGCTCCTTTTAACTAAATAAATATTCTATGCAGCATTACCAAAGTTTTTATCAATTTCAAATTGTACACTTATGTTAAGAATTTGCTGCAAAGCTTTGCAAGTGTTCTCCAATGTGAAGCTGTCTAAATCAGGTGTCTTTTACAAATCCAATTTTTATTTCCCTGTTTTCCAGAAGCCTGCTCAAGATGCAAAGTGAGAACCTGGGACCAGTAAATTACTATGTTGGAATTGATGTTGGCACATCAAGTGTCCGTGCGGCTTTGGTGGACCAATTTGGCACGGTAGTGGCTTATGCAGACCATCCAATTCAAATTTGGGCACCACAACCTGACTATTATGAACAATCCTCTGATGACATTTGGACAGCTTGTTGTGTAGTCACAAAGGTAGGGATATAGTATGAATGAATGGCTACATGTTTTGAGGAATCCTATCTAATTATTTGAAAGAAGTTGGCTGTCTTTAAAAATGATTGCAATGTGACATCACTTCGCTGTTAAGTTTACAAAATTTTGGCTTTTTTGTTTATGTTTGTCTGTATGATAGCCATGCTTTAAAGACTGACAGAAGCTTCTGACAAAATGTTGTCATTGTTAGTTGCGAAGTCGTGTCCGACCCATCGCGACCCCATGGACAACGTAATGTGTCTTTCGTCAATTATAGCTGCATTCTTTTTCTCTATTTCTGTATCCAATGTCTTCTCCCTATGTTGCTAGCCGGGCTTTAATTCCCCTCCAATATATGTAACAAAGTTCTATTAAAAATAGCATAGATGCTATTTGACTGGATATCTTCATTTATTGGGCAATTTATTCATTAATTAATTTGCTGGGTGCGGCACATGGAGAGCTTTAATCTTTTTCTAACTCATGGCAGTTTTGAAATGTGTTGGATTTCTGTTGCAAAATTTATATCTTGAAGTTGTATTTTTTTCATCCAATAAGACAGAAAAAATACCAAGTTCATTTTTAAATTTTAAAAAATGATTCTGAGCACATGATCAGATAAAAGCATGCATAAATTTTCCTCAAGATGATTAAGAGGCATTTGTATGTTTATATCTTGTAAGTGTATATACATTGTAATGGAAAAGTAACCTGGAAATTAAATAATGAATGCAAAATAGAAGTTTATTATTCTGTTCTGGCTCCTTTGCTTTAATGTGGATACTGTGGGCTGAAGTAGTAATGGACATTGGGGACAGTAGACCGCTGAAAAAGATGTGGACCCAAACCAGCCGATGTTCTGATGGCTTTTTAAATATGCATGAGATTCTTGGTAATTTGTGGATGGACAGTTCATTGTTCTCTTGTTATTGATCAGTCTTTTTAAACATTAATGAGCCATGCTATTGAGTGAGTGTCCTAAGAGGGTTGAAGCCAGAACAATTGTTATGTGAATAATGAAATAAGAGTAGAAACCTTCTCTTCATCACATATTCCCTCTCTTTTCCTATTTAACTTGAAGATTAAATATATTGCTATTACACTCTAGTAATCTGATTTACAAAGTGTATAAAAGGTAAGAGTGATTTTAACTTACACTATTGAAAAGGAAATTTTCACTGGCACTAATATTTTTTTTTTTATTTGGGGGGTGGGGGATGGCTTCTTGATCCTCACAGTGAGCCAGTTGCCAATTTCCTTCATCTGTTCGCCTTCATTTCTTTCAGAGAAAGAATTATAGCTTTCAGAGAACTGGAACCTTTTAAAATGTAGCTGGATGCATTTTAAGTGCAGCCAGAGAAGGACACTGATGAACCATCATACTTAGAAGATTAGTTTTCTTGTAGAGTTGATTCCTCATCTGGAGAACCTTAAAGGGGTGATATCAATCATGCAAGTTTCATTACGTTTTTCCATTCCTCTTTCTTATATCCTAATGATTTAGGGAAAAGCCGCTGTGAGTCTCTTCTGATATTACCCAAACCTTAAGAAATAGTTTGCCAAGTTTTTTTCTGTAAGGGCTTCTGAATATTTCCCTCAAGGCCCACTCTGGGGCTCTCTGCATCAGAAAAGTATCTGAGACTTTGAACACCTATTGTCACTCAGATTAAATGAATGTTTCTTAAACTGGGTTCTAAATTTGTTATCGTTGTTTGTAGATCAGTTAAATTCTTCCAGGTAAACGAATACTATATCCATGAAATAATTTACATTAACAGATCTCTTCTCAGATCTGACAGTGAAACAATTGGGAAAAACATCTTGAGAACACTTTTGGATGAGAGCTCATCAAAACAATAAGGTTTTTAGTAAGAAAACATTGTTGAAGTTTTACTTTCAATTTATTTTTTCTGGAAGTGGATTTCTGACAATCACAATAACCAACCTGTACATACCATTTGTTTAATAGTTTTATTCCCATTATTGACCAATATACCAACAAATACAAGCTCTTGGATCTCCATTATAATATATAATTAGTCAGTTATACGTAAAGGAAATATGTATTTATTTTGTGGTCTTGGATTCTGGATTTCTGTGGATTTTAAGAAGAGTGAATTCAACAATGTGTAAAGTAACCAACAGTCCAAACTGATATAGTTTTTTAGATTAACATATAGTGTCGGCATTTATACTTTCTATGTTCAATGCTGTCTACGTTCAGATTTGAAGGAATTTAATTTGAACTTCAGCTTTATACACTGTTATCTGTTTTGTGTGCCTCAGTGAATAGAAAAGTGAGCTATGTATTTATTTATTTTTTATTTCACAGAAAATTACTCGAGGAATAAATGTTTCCCAGATTCGAGGGCTTGGCTTTGATGCTACCTGCTCCCTTGTTGTTCTGGACAGCCATTTTCAGCCTTTGGCAGTGAACTCTGAAGGTAAAACCTTCAAATAATGACTAAGATTTGCAATAGTAAAATAATAATTTAAAAATAAAATCAGGGCAATAATAATATAGCCAGGATAAATTCAATTATAAATTGTGCTGATAGTGAATTATCCACTTTTCAGATAGATGTGATTAAAATGTTTGTATTTAAGTGTATAGGAGTTTCATATATTTTTATGGAAATTTGCTGTCAAGTTTTATCTAAAATAAAAAGTTAAGTGAACTAGAAGGTGAAAGTGTAAATACGAAGAGGGAATTTGCCTCAGTCAGAAAGAGTGAATGAACTTAAAGAAATCATTAATGAAGAATGTGCAAAAAATTGCCAAATTTAAAAAAAAACCCAAAAGAAATCAAGCTAGATATTAGAACAAACCATGAAAATTATCAGGAAGAGAAGAGAACCTGAAGCCAAGAAATACAGAAATCTCAGGAAAGATCTTAACAAAGAATTTTAGGAAGCTGTTACAATGACATCTGTAAAGACATCAAGATGGAAAAAGCCACACACACAAAACCACAAATAAACAAACAAACAAACCAAAAACGAAAAACAAGGAATGTCTTCCAAAATATTTTTGAACTCAGGTGGAGATTCTAACTTTGAAGTGATATGCTAAAGGCTGTCAATGGACAAACAGTAACTAATGACAAGAAGTACTGGAACATACCTGTGTTGGTTTAGATACTGTTTTACATCTTTTTCTGTTTAATTATGGCTTTTATAATTGCTAATGCAGTCAGAAGGAAGGCAGAATCTGTACATTTCTTTTGTATAATTAGAAAAAGGGGTGAATGACCTGTCAATATTGAATTTTCTTAATTGTAGTTGTGCCCAGTTACAGCAGTCACGTGTGACTATTTTTGTGATCTGTTTAAACATATGGTAATTATAGGTACAGTGCCTGTTTCTAATGAAAAAAGCATATCTTTGCTATGGATAGTATCTGGAAAAGAGACTATGTGTATTAAATATTTTAATGGAAACAATGACTGATTTGGTTTTTGTTTTATAAGGAGTACACAAAAGAAACATCATCATGTGGATGGACCATCGTGCAGCTAATCAAGGAACGCGCATCAATGAGACACAGCATAGTGTGCTGTCCTTTGTTGGTGGTGTGATGTCAGTTGAAATGCAGCCACCTAAATTGCTATGGATGAAAGAAGTGAGTTCAAGAATTCAATAGGCTTTGTCATTTTTGTCAAGAAAGCTTCTTTGCCAAGAATCTTCTAACCTGTATATCAGTCGTTCTCAACCTGCTTCTTGTTAATTCTCCAGTCAATATCTCCAGCTGACTTAGCCAATCATTATTTCTAACCTGGTCCTCTTCTTAGCCTTCTATGCAAAGCATGTTGGCAAAAGTGCTGACAGGCACTTTAGATTTCACTGTTGGTATCTTATTATAACAGACAAGGCAGAATGTTTCAGTTTGAAACATGTATATTTCTAATTGAGAAATGCAAAGAAAAATGGAACTGCTACATATAAGATTCTAGACAGTGCATTGGATTGAAAAGACTATAGAATTTTGTAGTATACATAAACAGTACTTAAGAGACATGGATTCTTAGAGTGCAGATAATCATTGTCAAAATAACGTCTGCCCAGAAAATAAGTAGCTTTTAAAATACAGAGAACTTTTAGTATTTTCAAACTTTCTGGACCGGGACACCTTACGCACAGTCACTCACACCCTCGTCACCTCCCGTCTGGACTACTGTAATGCTCTCTACATGGGGCTCCCCTTGAGGAGCACCCGGAGGCTCCAACTGGTCCAAAATGCGGCTGCACAAGTGATAATGGGGGCGACACATCGCTCCCATGTAACACCTCTCTTGCGTGAGCTGCACTGGCTCCCGGTGGTTTTCCGGGTGCGTTTCAGGGTGCTGGTCACCACCTTTAAAGCACTCCATGGCTTAGGACCTGGATATCTACAGGATCGCCTTCTGCCACCGATTGCCTCCCACCGACCGATACACTCTCACAGAGAGGGCCTCCTCAGGGTGCTGTCGGCCAAACAGTGTCAGCTGGCGACCCCCAGAGGGAGAGCCTTCTCTGTGAGGGCTCCTGCCCTATGGAATGAACTGCCCCTGGATATACGAAGGATCCCCGACCTCTGTGCCTTCCGTCGTGCTCTGAAGACCCTATTTTTTCATCAAGCCGGGCTGACGGAACAATAATTTTAATGGGGTTTTTTAACGGGTTTAAAATGGTTTTTAGTTTTGGGGTTTTAGTAACGGCCAAATGTTGGAATTATTTTAATGGTTTTTTAATCTATGAGTTGTTACTGTTTTATCTTGGCTGTACACCGCCCTGAGTCCTTCAGGAGAAGGACGTTATAGAAATGCAATAAAAGTAAAAAGTAAAAAAAGTAAACTGTCAATACATTTTCAAATATCCATATTTCTGGAAAGGTTAGGATAGACTAGACGTCTTCAGTTGGAGTTTACCATGGGTTTACCATGTCATGATATGACTCTAAAAGCAGGCAAGTTGTGGACTACCTGTAATCCATAAAATTTCCATTTAAATTGATTTGTTTTATCTGTATGAAAGTCAGTTTGCACATACAGTAACAGTCTAATGCAGACCTGTCAAACTGGTGGATAAGGCCCATGCAGGCCACACCCATCCTGACTCAGCAAAGGTAAAAAAAACATCCTGATATGTCACGATACGTCCCGCAATGCGATCAGGTTTGACACTCCTGGTCTAATGTCTTTGTTTAATTTTAATTTTGTAGTACAAGCCAGGGGTGGGTTCTACTTACCTTTACTACCAGTTTGCAGCGGGGCTGCATGCTCTTCTGTGCATGCGCAGAAGTGTTTTGATGACATCGGAATCGGTGGGCGGAGCCTCCTGCCAGTTTTACTATCGGTTCTATAGAACCGGTGTGAACTGGGGGCAACCCACCACTGATACAGGCTGATACAGAAGTTTTTAACATCAAGTATCAGATGAAAAGGAAAAAAAACCTTGTACCTTTTGAATTTTTATATGGGTCTCACTAGCATAGCTTCTACATTTGGTCTCAGTGATGTTTTCTGTCTTTTAATAAAGGCCAGTGTAAATTGCCTCCTGCCAGTTTCTAAGAGCTGAAGTCTCTTTTCCTGATTCTTAACATACAGTAGAATTAGTTGGAGCTGGTGAAGGTCAACAGAGTTAACTGGCAGAAGCTAAGAATGAAGAATTCGTATTGATAGGAGTTAATTAGCATTGCTTGAAGATCCTGTTATGATATATGGTATGAATATTCACTTAAACTGCTCCACACCGAGTGGTGTTTGAATAATTTATAAGAGGTTTAGAAAAAAGTTTTGGGTTTCTATACTTGCTACTTAATGGTAACTAGAAGCAGTAAAGAGATGAAGTTCACTGTTTAGGCTAGTAGCTTCAAGGAGAAAATTGTAGAAAATAAATGAGTATGAAAATACAAGTCTGTAGCATGCCAAGTTTAATGTTATGGATATAGGATAGTATCCAATATAGATGAACGGGAAGTTGTATGTCATTCTCTTGCCTACCAACGAAAGAAATAATAGGGTTTGTTATTTTTGATGGGAAAAATATAATTCTTTCTAAACTGATTGGGTAGTGTAATCTATTGGTTTTTTTATGGCTGTTATATCTATCCATTCTAATGGATTCTAGTAATAATTTTCCTTAATTAACATTTTATATGATTTTGTTTACTATGTAAAATGCCTTATCTAACTGCCTTATAAAAGGAATGTAAGTTATGATTCTTTGAAGATTATTTGGATGAGAAAGAAGATTCTTACAAGGAGGAAAAACAGTTTCTTTGAATTAATACTTATATGTGCAGTCAGCCCAGAGCTGAGAATGGTGGGTGAGCTAGGCAAATAGATAGATCATAGTACTCTCTTGAAATCTTTCTCTCCATAAGGATGTCTAAAATTAGGAATTTAGCTACCGAGGTGAAGGTAGCTTGTTGTTTGTTTGTTTGTTCAACGTTATTGTGTTTTTCTTTTGTGTTATGTACGTCTTTCAATAAAAAATTAAAAAAAAAAAAAAAAAAAAGAAATCTTTCTCTCCAATCTTTCCACTGACCAAGGGAAGTGGGAAGAAACAAAGCAAGCAATTTCTGTAGGCAATCTTCTTTACCTGATCCTTTCCTGCTGTTAATGTGATCTCATAATTCTTGATTTAAGATTATTCTCTTAATATCTCTTCTGTTCCAATATGTCTGCTCTGTAGTTGTTAACTTAGTAACACAAAGTGAATCTGGCTTCCACATTGACTTTGCTTATCAGAAGGTGTGGTATGGTTTAGAACAGTGGGTCTCAACCTTCCTAATGCCGCGACCCTTTAATACAGTTCCTCATGTTGTGGTGACCCCCAACCATAAAATTATTCCTAAAACCAATGAAAATATGTGTTTTCTGATGGTCTTAGGTGACCCCTGTGAAAGGGTTGTTCGACCCTCAGCGGTCCTGACCCACTGGTTGAGGATCACTGGTTTAGAGGGAATAAAGCAAACTAATACTATTCTGCCTGACCCTTTGTCTTCCCCACCTGCTGAGTGGAGAGTTTGGGGAAGAAAAAATTTCAAGAGAGTAAGCTGCTTTATTTGCTCCCTTTTTGATTATCCTTTTGCCCAAACTGGAAATACATGCATTCTGCCAAATAAGAATTAACACTTGCATCGACTGAAGTGGCCTTTATATATGGCTTAATTTTATGGAATTTCATGAGTCTCAGAAGCTTTTTTTATTTAATATTTTTATTGTTTGTTATTATGTTTAAACTTTGGCTGTTGAATTGCATTATACCAAAGTATTTGTTACCTTTTCTTTCTATAATGGTGGTGCAATTTAGTCTGTAACATGCTGGATAATTATTAGGCACCTGCAGTCTGGACTGAATATTTCTGATTGTTTAGATTAGAGAGAGATTGAATTACTAATTAGACTAGATATGTTCCTAAATTGATTTTAAAAGCTTCATTCACACTTCATTTAATACACGAAAGGAAAGAGATCTTCCTTCCCATGCTTTTTCCACAGGGTAAAAGGTCAGTGTATAATAGCTTGACAATTAATAATCAAATGGCAATTACATGCAATAATTCTTTTTCATCTCACATTGCTGCTTTCTTCATCTTCTTCGAAATACCTGGTATATTTCTGCTATCTTCTTCCTTTTATGCTTTTTTATGCCTCCCTTTCCCTTTTTCATTAAGTAGACAGAAGCAGTTGCCTCTGGCAGCTTATCTTAAGTACTATAAAAGAGACTGTAAATTATTATTTAATTCATTATAAGTGTTATGGTATTTTTAATCTCAGAAGGGAAAAAGTACTTGTGAGGGTTGTGTTTTTTTGTTTTGCTTCAAATGCCAAAATAACTACTAGCTTTGGATTTGAGAGAAGAGCATTATGTGCTGCTCTATTTTGGGGAACTAAATGGTTTGGGCTGACCTTAAACTGTTCAGTATGTGTGATTTTTCTTTCCTTATGATGCATCACAATATTTGTGATATATTCAATATCCATATCTGAATAGTCAGGTATAGTAAACCAATGTTTGAAGCCTTTCAGTTTTCTTTCTCCCTATTTGTGCTCTGGGAGTAGGTTGATAATGGTTTAAAATTTATTTTTATATGTGCTAAATAAACAGGTTGATGTTATTTTTTTTCTCCCTCTTTCCAATCTGGCTTTATTTTGCAGACCTTGTGCCAGGCAATTATTTTTAGAATAATGCTGTTTTGCCCACTTCCAATTACTCTCCTCAACTCCCACTTTCACCCACATTCCCTGTTAAGAATATGATTTGATTTGTGTTGAACCTTCTTCCTTCTGGAGAGCAGAATTATATAATCATCAGATCTTCCCTTAGCTGCAATTCTACATGCCAACTGCTGCCAATTAAGGAATATTCACTTAGTTGTTCTGATCTTATCCCCATGTTGATGAATCAGGGTTTTTTTGAGGGGGTGGGGAATAGAAAGAAAGTTCCTTGAAAAGCAACCACTATAATCTGAATAAAGTCATACCGGAGGTATAATTGTTTGAATTTGCTTCAAATTCAGCATGCTTTTAATAGGAGATCCAGGATTAGATTCTCTTTCCAAATGTTTGGATTACTATGTATTATTGGGCAGATAGAAGACTAAAGAGGGAGGAAAGCCATGATTAATGCTTAGCTAAGGGAAATGACTTGTATGGTCACCACAGCAGAGGCAGAAATTTTGAGTAGTTCGGAGAACTGGTAAATACCACCTCTGGTTGGTCCCGCCCCCATCTATTCACTGCTTCCTGAGTCCCAGCTGATCGGCTGGGTCTTCTTTGGTTGCCCTGCACAGGAAAACGGAGGTTAGTGGGGTTGGGTGGGAATGGGGATTTTACAGTATCCTTCCCCTGGAGTGGGGTGGAAATGGGAATTTTACAGCATCCTTCCCCTGTCATGCCCACCAAACCACACCCACCAAGCCACGTGACACCCACCAAGCCACACCACACCCACCAAGCCACGCCCACAGAACCAGTAGTAAAAAAATTTGAATACCACCACTGCACCACAGGTAGTCCTCAACTTAGAACCATTCATTTAGTGACTGGTCAAAGTTACAACAGTACTGAAAAAAGCAATTTATGATTGCATTTTACACTTACAACTTGCAGCATCCCAATGGTCACAGGATTAAAATTTGGATGCTTGGCACCTGGCTTGCATTTATGACACTTGTAGTGTGCCGGGATCATGGGATCACCTTTTTTGACCACCTGACAGGCAAAACCAACCTGGAAGTCAGATTCACTTAACAAGCATATTACTAATTTTAACAACTGCGGTGATTCTCTTAACAACTGTGGCAAAAAAGGTCGTAAAGTGGGGAAAACTCTCTTAACAACTGTCTTACTTATCAATGGAAATTTTGGACTCAGTTGTGATCGCAAGTTGAGGACTACCTATTTTACAGGTGTCATATGAGTTCAGAGTTATTATAATGTCTTATAATGAGCTCTAATGAGTGAGTATGCAACATATGTATGTTTCCTGCTTTGCATAGAATCTGCTCATCCAGGATGGGCTGGCCAAAAGGACAAGCTGCCAGTAGTCTCCAGCCTGGGATCTTAATAGAACAGGGATCTCAAAATAGGTTTCCCTTTTTATATATTGTTAGAAGCAGGTTTTGCAGTAAGATTAAAAAACTACATAAATAAAAAGTAGAAAAAAGAGATATGGAAAAGATAACAGAAGGAAAAGAAAGATATCTAAAGAAGCAACTACCCATCTTTGCAGTACTTACCGTATAAATACGATACCATCTCCTCCCTCCCAAATTACATAGTATGCTTCTTCCCACAAGCAACCCTTTTTAATTAGTAAATGCCTTTCAGCAAAAAGTCCACACATTTCCTGTCTTTGTTCCCTGCTTGGTCAAACAAGTCAATTTAGTCATTCCAGGAAGCTCTGCCATCTTTCTCCATTGGTGTATCTTCCACCTTTGTGTATATAGTAGATTCGCTTTACATAGTTCTTAAGATTTTTCAATTGCAGTCCTCTCAGCTTCCTTCTCTTGGAGAGTCAGAAAGGCAGCTAAAACAATTCTTTGTCACAAAGCATAAAGTGTTAAGTAATTTGGAATGTATCTCTCTCGATTGAAATCTAATTTTTAACATTGATTTTATTACTGGTTGATACTGACTTATGTTTTTATGATCGTAGCATCTTTTTATACATTGACCATTTTTAGGATTGTAGTGTTTAATTGATTTTATGAAGTTGTGAGCCCCCTCAAATCAGCAGCGGAGGCAGAATATGAATAATTATACAGAAATAAATATGAAGTTTGTGGGAATTGAAGGAACAGATTTAAATTTTTAATTGTCTAAAATCTATCATGTTTCTTAAATATTCAAAAAAGCAGAAGGATGATTAGTTTCATTTCTTAAAAAAGGTTTATTTCTTAAAGTCAACATCATTAAAAAAAGATCAGCAAAAGTGATATTTTTAACATAGATAATGAAATGCTTTCTAGCTGCAGTGTATTCAGTCTGTCTCACTGTCTGCTGTTAAAGTTGTAGGTCCTTGTGTTCTGTGATCTCAGTTCTGTTTCTCAGAAAACATGTAAGTGATTTGACATGTCACTTTCTAGTAAGACGTTGATCAAAGTATTGTTGTCTGCTGAGTAGATAGAACAGAAGAGTAAGTTATTATGATCAAATTTGCAACTTATTAACTACTTGGAATAGACTAGTCCAGGGGTGTCAAATTTGCATCCTGGATGCGTCACGTGCTGGTCCCACCCAGTGCCCATGCCCAGTTTAGCAAAGTGGAAAAAAATCCTGATACATCATGTGGTGATGCCATTATGGCATGTGTTTGACACACCTGGACTAGTCAGTGCTTTCAAAATAGCCATTTAAAAAAAAAAAGTCTAAATGGTGATTTTCATGAAGAAAGAAATATTTGGGAAAAGGAGGCCAACTATACTTGGGTTCCATTGAATAACAAATAAATCTGGAGCTATGGAAATGACTTGCTCTACTGAAAACTGCATTAGGGTAGTTTCAGTACACTTGTTAAGTGTGTGGAGTATTGCAAGTAATAGAATGACTTTTGTGATCCGGTTGGTATATTTAAAACTTACTGGTAGTCTGGAAACATATAGCAAAAACTGATGTGTTTTTCTGATCTAACCAGTGGTGACAAATCATTTTGGTGACTAAAATGAATCATTTGGATGTGTTTCAAGGAGCTCATTTTCAAATCTTTTTATTGTGGTTTTTGGAAAGATACAATGTGCCCACTTATTTTTCCTTTTACATCAGACATTTGACCCTATTGACACTAAACCACTCTCTGGTCATCTTAGTCCTGGCTTCCATAAAAGGGAACAAGAATAAACTTTTTACAGGATTTTCAATACTCTTGCCTGGAAATTCTTATTTCATTTCTATCCAGAATATGCCTGCTTTTGTTCCTTTTCCTATTGATTTCTTTAACTGTTGGATCTAAAGAATTATAGTTAGATAATGCTATCTACATTTATTTATTTTATTTATATCCCACCTTTATTATATTTATAAACAACTCAAAGTACTGAGCATATCTAATGCTATCTCCTCCTCCTGTTTTCCCCATAACAACCATCATCTGTGAGGTGGGTTGGGCTGAGAGAAAATGAGTGGTCTAAAGTCAGTCAGCTGACTTTCATGGCTAAAGTGGGATTAGAATTCACGGCCTTGTGATTTCTAGCCTGGTGCCTTAAACCACTAATCTAAACTGGCTCTAAATATGCATGTAATTACAGTGGTAGTGCCATGATGCTACATGAAATAAAGTATTTAATTCAACAACATTAAACTTCTATTCAAAGCACAAGATATGGAAAATATCATAAGGCAAATATTATTATGTGTGAGGCTAAATATAGAGAACTGAACCATCGAACCACCATATTTTCTCTCTGTGAAAATATTCTTTCTGAAACAAATTATAGAAGGAGTGGCAGAACCTGGGGGTGGAGTCAAAAGAGGAATCAGCCTAGAGCAGTGATGGCTAATTTTTTTGCCATCACGTGCCAAAAGTGGGCAGAGCGTGGGGGTTCGTGAGTGCGGGTGCCCACATCCATAATTCAATGCGCCCCGCCCTCCTGCGCATGTGCATGTGCTCCCCCCCACGTTCCCCCCTGCTTTTGGTGCACAATGGCCCAGCGGGCCCGGTAGGTCCTTTCTTTTGCCCTCCCCAGGCTCCAGAGGCTTTCTAGGAGCCTGGGGAGGCCCTCCAGAGGCTGGAAACAGCAGTTTCCCTGACTTTCGGTGGGACCAGAATGCCTGAAAATCAGTTGGCTGGTGCGCACATCCACGCTGGAGCTGAGCTAGGGCAACACCCACACGCCCACCAATATGGCTCTGCGTGCCACCACGGGCCTAGAGTCTCTATATAGCAACAGATGGACCAAATCCAATCCCTCTTGAATTCTGTTGAAAAGTTTTCTGTGAGTTGAGTAGAGTAGTGACAGGAGCAACAGAATAATAGAGTAATTGTGAAGTTCCAATTAAACTGATTTGTTACTAATTATGCCTATGCATAAGAATCTGCTCAACTAACTGTTAGCACTATCTTGGCATTAGATAAAGGTCAATTGAATTCAAGAGGGGTTAGACTTGGTCCACCTGTGGCTACATAGAAGCTCATTCCTCTTTTGACCCTGTTTCTGCTACTCATTCTCCTACACTAATGCAGGGAATTTGCAACATTGGAACCTCCAGTAGTTTTTAGTGGTGGTAAGATGTCCTGATGTTATTTTATCTTAAAGATAATATAAGTGTCTTAGTATTCCAAGAGATATTTGCTCCTATCCTAGGTTACTCAGTCTTGCTACTTAGATGTCCTTTAGAGACAACACTGGAAGATGCCAGAGACATCTACACTCATTATTAAGTTGGTATTCTTTTCCTGCTTATTATTTAGAGAGTTATGACTTGAAATATAGTCGGACATCCAGTTCCTTTAGGAACAGGATACAGGGTTCTCAGAGTACATAGAAAGGACACACAAATATATCCATGGATTTAAACATAAGAGGTGATCGTGATACATGCTGCAGAGGTTTAGCAATGAATGTTCAGAGGTTGCAAATGTAGTATAAAAAACATCCTTGAGTAGACTATGGCTTTGGTTGGAGGACAAAACATGAATAAAACTCAAATAATTCTATATACAATTTTATCATTCTGTACAGAATGATGAAACTTAAATTTGGATGAATGGAACACCAGTGTTGTCTTAACTACTGCATATGATTTAAATTTACCGGGCCTGGTAGGTCAGCAGACTAAAAACATTGTGATTAACACAATGCACAATGCAATGCAAATTGCTGTCTGCAATTACTGTAAGTTCGAATCTCATCAGGCTCAAGGTTGACTCAGCCTTCCATCCTTTCTAAGGTAGGTAAAATGTGGACCCAGTTTGTGGGGGCAATAAGCTGACTTTGTATAAAATATACAAAAGTGTGAAGGCTATTGCTTAACGCATTGTAAGCTGCCCTGAATCTTCGGAGAAGGGCAGCATATAAATCAATTTTTTTAAAAAAATTGTTTTTAAATTATATGAGCTAAAACTATCCTTTTTATCTCCAACAAAAATTATCAGAATTTGCGAGAGTCTTGCTGGGAAAAAGCAGGGCACTTCTTTGATCTTCCGGATTTCTTATCATGGAAAGCAACAGGTGCCACAGCAAGGTATGCAAGATATTACGGCATGTTTTGTTTTTTCTATCTCTTTTCTTGAGCCAACTTTTTCTTTTATTTATTTTGACTGTATGCAATGTACATACACCTGCATATGATTTAAATTACATCTTGAACCTATCTTGCTGTTGTGCATTCCTGAACAAAATAGTTCCTGTGAACATTTTTAGTTCTTAATTAATTGTTGTTACAATTGGTTCCCTGATTCCACATTCACATATCTGGAATTTGACCAATTCAGTACCAGTTTCTTGGAGACAACAGCTAGGGTATTGTATTTCACAGGGGATAAAACATCTCTTTCCAATTTAAGTAAAAAGAAATCCAGATTTTACACCCCCTGTTGGAACTAGAGGGAGAACAGCCAAAGGTTTGAGAAAGCCAAATGAATTTTTTGTTTGTTTGAGAGTTTACAAGCTTTTAATTCTTGAAATAAAACATGCATTTTTAAGAGCAAGATTCTAACATTTATAGTTTAATGTATATGTACATATATTGATTTGTAAACATTGATATTTTCCTCTGTATCTTTTATATTATGCAAATAAGAGAAACAAAATCTGGAATGAAAGTAACTTCAGTAAATTTGCTGTTGCCATAATAGGCAATCATGGTAAACCTGGGCATTAATATTGCCAGTTTTTATTAAAATCAAGTCATAAATCTAGTATCAATAAATAGGGAATAGAATCTAAAGGCTAACCTGAGCAGCAGATATTGAAAATTCTTGCCTTAATTTTGATGGAGTAAAAGATTTAATAGTAGCCATAAGTTTTGAGTTTCACAGTTCTCACGAGACCACTTTCCCAGGACTGAAGCAAGCAAGGCCTTGCATGCAATCCAATTTTCAAATGTTCCCCCTTTGAAGAATTTCTGCCCACCCTCTTGGAAGATCCAGGCCTGGACATTGTTATATTCTGTAATTCAACCCTATTCTGTCTCCAGCTGGATTCTTCCTAGGAGTTTTGGGGAAAGAACATATTTCTGATCTTCTATATTTTTATACTGTTTATGTAACCTTTAGGTGTGTGGAGGGGAGAGGGGTAAAATAAAGCAGGAATTGTAAAAGGAGATGCTGAGGCAATTAACTTTTATGTAAACTGATTTTTGAAAGAGGAAGACTTAGGCTGCATTATACAGCAGAGAGGGCTAAGCAACTGCATTCTTTCTCTCTGTTTCCCAGGGACAGTATCACTGTGTGGCCCCTGTCCCCCTACCCAATTCATCTTTTTAATTGGCTGGGAAATGAGTATTCAGATTCAGTAGTAAGAATTTACACACAGTTTATGCTCTCCCCACTTGTGATACTTCAGTGTGTTCTATGGTGGAGGCAAAGGTATTTAAAATGAAATGATAGCTTCCTTTAAGACACTGTAAGTTTTTTGTTTCTGGTTGCAAAAAAAAAATGGTTTATTTATTTATTTAATAAATTTATGCAGTTGCCGAACCCACGCATGGTGACTTCAGGCATCTTAATAGTATTAAAAATCCACAACCCAACACCCATCAAACCGCCCCCCCACCGCCGCCCACTACCTCCCCGCTCCCCCCCAAATCACCACTACCATGATGCATGAATTTTCTAGCAATTTCACACCAGTATTAATCTGGAATAAACAGGATGTGCGCAATTTATTTTATGGTTTGCAAATTAGTATCATCAAATGGAACTGGTGCATTTCATGTAATGATTTTCTGGTATTGGTTCATCTCAGCATTGCAACACCTTGATGGATTCTAAGCGATGCTGTATTGAACGAGAACTCCACTCATTTGTTTCCTCTTCTCATTTGCACTGAGTACACCCTAGTCATTACTCAAATTTTGTAGCAGTAAAGATCTTGTCCAGGTTTTTGCCTTGTAATTCTTCTGGCCTCAAGGGTTTTTATTATCATTACTATTATTTTAGTTTTGTCCAGTTTTCAAGTTGCAGCTAATGCTGTCCATGATCATGTCAACAATTAGTATATCCTAATGTAGTTTGCTCTTTTCATCTGTCTTGGAAACTTTTTCTTTTCCGTTTGTCCAAAGTTTTCATTCAGCTGGAAGCGACACAATTCTTCACCTGGAGGCAGTCTTCAGATTGATAGCTTGGAGATGATGTTTTTTAGGACCCTTTGTTGAACACAGTGGCTCAAATTTCTATGCACGGCGTGCAAACCTGCTCGGCAAGCAGCTGTTCTATAAATTGGTTGAGATTTCATGAATGAAACTGAATATATATGTCCCTGGATAATGTTGCAGGAACCAATCTGGGTCGGTCACCGGGACCAGAGGTTTTGTCTTCTGAGTTTTTGGAATCATGCTGGAGCCCATCCTGTTTTCAGGGAACTTCTATCTGCTAGAACATGAACCCGAAAGCTCTGGTCCCAGTGACCGGCCCAGATTGGTTTCTGGTTGACTTTTGGCTCTATTGTTGCTTTTATTGAATTTTTCTTCTCCTATATTTGGAATTTTTGTCTTTGTAATCAAAGAAACTTGCCTTTCCCTCCCCCACTTTCAAATAGCAACAAATTTCTTTCTCATTGATACGCAGTTTGGAAAAAGACTTTTGAACATGTTCCCTTCAAGAACATCAGATTTGTATGGAATTTGCTTTTAGTTTTCTCTGAGATGATGGACAACTTTTTGAAACTGTAGCTGTCTCCTTACTTCAATCTTTTATTTGTTAACATTTGTAGCTGTCATACTGTCGGTATGATATCCCAATGAAATTTCTACCCTGAGTTTGAATGAGCTGTACCTGTCATTTCATAGGGATAAAATGATCTTTTGACTAGGTATAAACTTTCTTCGCAAAGTTGCCACTGAAACTAATCTGCCTCAGCAGCAGGTGTTGCCTGCAATTTTTCTAGATCTCACAATGCCATTGGAACATTCTTTTGATCTGTGTGATAAGCAGCGACTATTGTGTTCCCCTTTGACTAAACTGCTCAAGTTTTATGAAGATCCTCATTAACTCCTGTTCTGTGACTCGTAGTCAGTGTAAATAGACATAATAAAGCTTTTTAACCATACATAGTTGGTTTGCCATCCCAAACTCAACAGGTTTTTTGTTTTTGTTTTAATTAGATTTATATGCCACTCTTCTCCGGAGACTCAGGGCGGCTTACAATGCGTTAAGCAATAGCCTTCATACTTTTGTATATTTTTTATACAAAGTCAGCTTATTGCCCCCACAAACTGGGTCCTCAATCTACCTACCTTAGAAAGGATGGAAGGCTGAGTCAACCTTGAGCCTCGAACTTGCAATAATTGCAGACAGCTGAATCTTAATAACAGGCTATAAGCCTATTGAGCTATCTGAGGCTCTTTTCACAAAGTGGTAAGACTTCGAAGTATATAACAAAGGAAATGTCATTTTTAATTAAACATGTTTTAAGATTAAGTTTCTTAATCTTACATGCAAACTGAAAAACAGGTATTCATTTTTTTTTCTATATAGCTTAAAGGCAACATTTTGTTTTACTGCCACTTGCCAAAGAATCACACCATTAATTCAGGCTGGGGAATTCTGAGAGTTAAAGTCCACTTGCTTCAAATTGACCAAGGTTGGGAAACACTGCATGAAGCTGTAAATCATCATTGTAGTGCAGTGTCTTGCAGCATATATAAAACAGGAAGATTTTGAGATACTTTCTACATTATTTTCTGATTCGTTCTGATTCTATTCCCCCCCCCCTTTGCAGTGTTTAATTCCCATATAATCAGCTGAAGTACCACCTCAGTGTTCTATCTCAGTTGAAGCATCTGGACTGGTTGTTCCTTAAGGTCTAATATCAATCTGCAATCTGAAACAATTTATAAATGTGCTTTTTTTAAAAAAATGTGTTTCAGTTCTTGATTGATAAATATACATTCTTTTTGTCAGAGCGGCAATCAGCCCCGTTACCTTGCGTGGGGTAATTGCCCTCATTTTGAGTTGGATCGTGGCTTTTATCCTGTTGCATACTTTGATCAATAAGACCGAAGAAACATCTAATTAAACTCATATTTATTGTAAGAAAATAAAAACATCTCACTATCTAAAACAGATTACATGTTGGCAAAGAATCTCCAGCCTGACCTTAGCTGGCTGGAGAACAAAGGAAAGTTTCTAGAAGAAGTACAAAAGAATGCAATGACATGCGTAGTAGGTGCTGTAGGTGCTGATAAGGAGTATGACTACGGTCAGTCTGATAGTCCAGAAATATTAGCTCTGCTGGTAAATATAAAAACGCAGTGACACTTTTCACTTTAGAAAATCAAATGAACTAGTTCAGCAATGAAAAGAGGAGATGATGGAGATGGAGGCAGAAATTGTAATGGGTATATGGCTGGCTGGCTGGCTGGCTGGCTGGCTGGCTGCCACAGTGACAAAGAACTCCAAGCCAACCATGAAGTCATGCCGAATTTAAGGGGTTTCACTGATCCAAAGCATGGTGTCCTTAATTTTACAAAGTAAAGTCGTCTTAAGCTAGACTATTAAACAAAGACCCTTCAATGACACAGGAAGGGAATACTTGCAAATTTTAGTTTGGAAACAAGAAATATAGCGATATGAAAAAAATAACTTTTTCTCACTTTCTGTGACTAACTTCCCCAGCCTTGAGCATAGCATTGGCACTCTGCATTTCCTGCTGTTCTAGAGGTATGTGAAGGCTTGGTACGAAATTTGAGAAATGTATGTACTTTTCTATTTCAGGAAAATGAAGTCAGGAATTAAATGTGTGTGTTATTGGCTGTGAGGCTGTGATTTTACCCTGTGTGGCTTGGCTTCTCACTATTTTTATTAGTGAGTAAAAAATGCCAAGTCCTTATTCAACAGAATAACCGACATTCTCTTCTCCATTTCCTAAAGGAACTCATGTATTAATCTTTTTAAAACTGAGAGATAGATTCTGGTAAAAGTAGTACAGAAGAGTAAAAGCAATGGAGAATAAATAGATTAAACTTTTGTTTATTAGTGTCGGCATAGGGCTATTAAATCTGCTATTAAATGCAGATTCTAAGATCAGATTATTATTATTTATCCCATCATTTTATAGATGCCAGACTTCACAATTTGCTGACATTTATTTGCCTTTTTTGTCATCTTTATTTTTTGAGAGTGAGATGATTGATGACTGTCTCCAAAGCCTCTGTATATGGAACTTAACATTATTGGTAGCCATCCTAAAGATTTTAATGATGAACAATTCTAAACAATAAAGACATTTTATTGTCAGAGCAGTCATTCCTACTGAAGGTGCTGTACCTTGTAGAGATTGTGATTATTTTTTGGTGTTTAATCCTAATGTGCTTTCTTTGATTTGATATAGAACCTTGTACAAGCCCAGCAATTGAAATTTACTGAATAAATTATGATTAAACAACCCTAAGATTAGTGTCACATTAAACCAAACATTTTCAGATTGCATTCACATCATAACAGTATATCAGCAGCAACTGCTTAATAAAATGATTAATTTCAGCTCTGGGGCATTATGAAATCCAATGCCAATAGAGCAATAGAGCAGTCCCAGTGAGTTAGCGGCAATTTTATTCCAGATAAATAGCCATACGATTTACCATATAAGCAAATCCTGACATAATTATAATCTAGATTAGGGGATAAGCAAAATCAATGCTCCCACTTGACTCAGGGAGTTGTGGGTGCTCCAATACAAAGTTTTTAAGAAGAGATTGGACAACCACGTGTCTGAAATGGTATATAGCCGTGATGGCAAACCTATGGCACGCGTGCCACAGGTGGCACACCTAGCCATATTGATGGGCATGCAAGCTCATCTCCGGCGGGCCTTCTGGGCCCACCAGAAGTAGGGAAACGGGCCATTTTTGGCCTCCAGAGGGCCTCAGGGGGTGGGGAAAGCCGTTTTCGCCCTCCCCAGACTCCTCGAAAGGCTCTGGAAGCTGGGGAGAGCAAAAAATGGGCCTACCATGCCATCATGTGCCAGGAGCGTGGGGAGCATGGGAGCATACGCATAGAGATATGGGTATGGACACACGTGCGCGCATCCCCCCTCCCCCCGCTCCTGGCACGCAATGGCAAAAAGGTTAGCTATCACTGGTATATAGGGTTTCCTGCTTGAGCAGGGGGTTGGACTAGAAGACCTCCAGGGTCCCTTCCAACTATGTTATTCTGTTATTCAGTTCATTTTAGCTTCAGCCAGCCAAGAAAATTGCAATGATTGAGCTGCATCAAAATATTTGAAGGCTGTTCCCATGACCTAAATAATTATGTATTGAATAATCTATTAAAATGCTACACCTCATTCTTTTGTTAATTGAAACTTGTACTTGATGAAATTGTTGAGAGAGACTGGGAATGAATACCTGGGTTTTGTTTCTGATATTTTGTCCAACCCCCCCCCCCCCGCCCTTTCACTCCTCAGTCTGAAGTAGTTTATATTGAAAGCAGAAATCTAAGGTCTTCCGCATAAGTTGCTCTGGAATACAATTTCTGCATTTTCTTTGGCTTGAAATGATCAGTATGTAAAAGAATTCTACCATTTATAGTTTCTGCAGAGCGACCTATGAATAATTCTCCCAAATGCCAAAAACAATTAATCCTAGCCAATGTAAAATGTTGTCCTCTTCAACATGGCTGTTACTGAAACAAATGAAAACCTCTTCATTATGTATGATAAATGCTGGCTGGGATAATTTAATTCAGCGACTAAGCTCCCTTTACCAATTCCCCGTATAGAAATAACTTGAAAAGACATTACCTAAAGAAACTGCTGTGGGTCAATATTTTTCATATATTAATTGGTTAAAGACCTTTTTAACACATTGGTATCTCATAGTATCCATCTTATTACTATTGAGAGCTGTGCCTGAAAATTTACTGTCAGATCAAATTCTTTTTTTTAAAACTGAGATACAAGTCTGGTGTTCTGTTTTCATGAAGTCTGAATGCCATAGCTCAAAAAAAAACTGTTTAGCTTCATTCTAGACATGAACTTTGGAAAGGTGGCAGAAAAAAGCAAATTAAATTGCTGTGCCTTTTCCCCCCACCGGGTAGTCTGCATTCCTTTAAACTCTCTGAGATCAGGCTTTTACCTCATTATTTTTCAAATTATTTGGCCCAGATCTTAACCACTTTGACTCCTGCTAGAAATGAATCACCTTGCCGTGCATTTTTTTTAGGGAAGCTGTTTTGAATTTTAAGGTTCTGAAGTTTAATAACGTATCCTGAGGGTTTCAGTTTCCTCATTAAAATTATTTTCCTCCCTTATGCTATTAATGTTAGTAATAATTGTAGTAATAATCTAACTTAGTAATATTACCTGTATCATGTTCTCTCTGTACAGTGATATTTTTTGTTTCCTTTGTTAGCTTGCAAATAGAAGTTTCTTGTGTATTTTCACTAAATCTTTACCCTGTTAATCTGTAGCTGCTAATAAAACATTAGCAAAAGGTCCGGAACCAGTATGAACTTACTTTCAGAGAAATCTAATGTGGATGCATGCTGTTGGATACATGCTAATAAGAGAGAGAAAATTTCCATGTCTAAGAGAGCAGTTTAGGTTTGCTTGAAATTGGGCTTGGTATATATCATATTACTTAAACATTTGTGAACTCTTCTGAATTTTCAATATTTCTACATACATATGAGGAAAATATGATTTGTTTTCCACATAAATCCTCAAACTAGATAAAGAAAACCCAATTAAACAAATAAAACAAAGACATTATATAGGTTTGGTTTATTATTAAGTATATTAGAATTCCAGTGCTGGTACAGATGGCAGCATAATGGGACATTTACAAGTTAAGTATTTAAGTAGTCTGTGTTTCATTGAACCAGAACTCAAAATATTTTGTTTTGGTCGTAAAAAATATGGAAGTGCAAGAAAAAATTCTCATGTTCCATTTTTAATACATAATTCTTATCAAGAATATTGACAATATTATATGTTTTCTGTCAGTCTCTTTCTCTCTCTCTATATAAATATCTATAATAGCATGAAGTACAGGTATTAATTAATCTTCTGCACTTAAAGAGATCCAAATACTTGCTAGGATTTCAGTCAGATGAAATAATAACTTTCAAACTCATTTGTCACATCACACAAGCGTTTTTAAAGGCTTTTTACAAGCCTCATTTGTAAATCCAATATGAAAAAAATATTCATCTTACATTTTTTCAATAACAACTTTTAGACATAGTCTAAGCAACCATTATTTCTGAAATTGTTAATATTGTGGCTACTGTCTCCTGATTCCATTCTTAAAATGCCTCCATTAGCATTATTATTGTCATAATTTGTTCATTGTCTTTCTGGCTTATGTATTGTGTACTTTCTGTAAGTGAACAGAATTGTTCACTTTTTGAAATTTTCATCATAACTCTTAAACTCTCCCACATCCTTTTCAAATCAAACATCACCTCTGAGGCAGAACATCCTGGCAGAAAATTAATTCCAAACTATCCATCAACACAAATGGGATTTCTTTAAAAAAATTTTTTAAAGGAAACTTTTTATTAATGTAAGTTGTATATATTTAAAATAATTTTGCAGACAGAAACATGGGGCATCTGTTTCCATCTTGGTATTTAAAGATTTTCCTGCAGATTAACTTTATGTTTTTTAGTACTTGTTTTTGTTTCTCTTTTTGGTTGCCTTGCAAGAAAAAGTTTCAATTTCTTCCTGATAGAATAAGAACATTAAAGGAAGGAAGGAAAGGGAGGGAGGGAAGGAGGAAGGAAGGTAGGAAGGAAGGAAGGAAGGAAGGAAGGAATGATGGAAAGAAGGAAGGAAGGAGCATGCCATGTGTAAAAAATATATTTTCCTGTCTGATTGCCAGCCTTTGCATTCTCTTTTATTTTAAATGCGTTCTGATGTCTCCATAAATAAAAAGGCTCAATATAATTCATAGAATGCAATGAGGAAACTTTGCAAGCCAAATTTTCAGGCAATGAGGAAACTCTGCAAGCCAAATATTCAGAATTATTCTTTTTTTTTTTTTACTTACTTCAAATGCTATTGCTTAACGCATTGTAAGCCGCCCTGAGTCTCCAGAGTCTCCGGAGAAGGGCGGCATATAAATCAAATTAAAAAAAAAATGTTCAAGTAGCCAGTCTCTAATTAAATGTCTGAATGACCTTAGGGAAAGAGGGGAAGAGATGCTGCCTAGGAAACAATCAGACAGGAGAATTAGAAGCCCCCAGTGACTTAACACTCAGAGAAAGAAGATTAGGAAAGACCTGCCCTAATGGATCACACTGTTAAAAGTGACTATGGGAAGTTTATGTCTTCAGACTTGCAGGATTGTGTTAATGTAGTCACCTAGTCCTGTTTCATGTCTGGTTTACTTCGGAAGACTGATACAAACAAACCAAAGCAGACTTTGGCATAAAAAGAATGTGTATGTGTGTGTGTGGGGGGAGGGGGGGACGGAGATGGGGCATTTTTTTATGCTTGATAAATAAATCACCAGAATTCTCAAACATGCCCTCACAAAATCAGCAGGAGAAACCAAGATTGCACCGGTGACTTTGTGTATTTATGTTCCATCTGGTTTTCTTTTGAAGGACATATATATAGTTAAACTCACAGACATGAACTTTAACTTTATTAAAAGAGTCTTTATTAAAAAAAAAGTGTGGTTTATCTTCAAGGCAAGCAGTCGATGGCATGATGTGAGGGGGAAATAGTAAGGTCCAGTATCACACCCTTCTTTGCTATGTGTTTCTAAAAAGTTCCCACTGCTTTACTCTGAAACTCCATTCCTTGTTGGCCCTACTCTGCCTAAGCCAGTTGTACCCAGAACATGACCCATTTTTCCTGTTTTGCTGGCCAAGGAAGGAAAATCCAAACTATATCATTGCACTTACAAGAGGTAAGACAACCTCTAATCACATCACTCAAAGCAGCACAGAATGTTTGAATCAGTTCCAGTCAAAATGACCTCCTTTTGATTCATGCTAGAACCAAATCAGACCATTCTGTGTTATACATAACTTATAAAACATACACATTTTGTTTTGAGTACAAACTATTGAGGTTTCTTTTGTAAACTCCGCTATAGACTTCCATATGAAGGCTGGATGTTTTGTAGATGTAAATAATAAAGACAGTTTGGTTTGTTGTTTTTTAAAACGGAGTAAGTCAAAGTTACATTTATTCAAAGATAATCTTTAAATCAGAGGAGCTTGAGAATTGTTCAAGATGGAGCATGGTTCACACTTTGTATATTAATACGTAGAAGGGAATGCTGTTAATTTAACGGTTTTGTACTTCTCCAGCTTTTGTAAGGCAACTTTCATTTTACAGAAACTTATCAGCGTGTAAGAAATGTGCATTTTAAGATAAAACATACACACCTGTATTTATGGTATAATATAATTTGAATATTTGTTTACAGTAGAATATATGTACTATTATCCTTGACGTATGACCACAATTGGGATCAGGATTTCCATTGCTAATTAAAGTGGTTGTTTAGTGAGCCATGCAGGATTTTACAAGCTTTTTTTGCTATAATTGTTAAAAGAATCACTGGAGTTGTTAAGTGAATCACGTGATTGTTAATCAAGTCTGGCTTCCCCCATTGACTTTGCTTGCTGTAAAGATTACAAAATTGACATTGTTTGAAATGAGTGTGTTTTTCATTTGAAGCAATGCCAATATGGTATAGTGAGATACATGTTAGATTCCATCTGCGGAAAATCAGATTTATCTACTCTAAACGATGGAAACTCCTGCTTGGAAGAATCTGGAAGAAAGCAAAGAGAAAGTTCCCCTGAATTGTCTCCTGGATAAAAGGGATACAAATCTAAATAACAAGAGCAACATAAATTGTTTCCGGAAAGCTGGCATATGAACAATATTTTCTTACTAAAAGGCAGTAGAAGATTTATATCTCTAGAACTACTATTCTGACGTTTAGCTGCCAAAATGCCTGTAGATTGCTTCCATTAGTTTAAAATGTTACCATTTGTATATCTATTTGAAGCAGCTATTACATTTCCAAATATCAATTTAGAGGTGGTTCTTGACAAAATTCTCAGTTGTTTATTTTTATTTTTTATTGAATGCCTGCTAAGCTTTCTTTGGTTAATTTGAAATTGCATCGTCTGCAAATTGGATATTTACTAACGGTATGTCCTCCCCTGCTTCTATTTATCTGTCTTTTGTGACGTTTACTGAAAATATTTGGTACCTAATCTCAGCTGCTAAATTTAACTTTGGGGCCTTTCCTTGGCTGGTTGAGTTCCCTCCAGCCTAATTTCATTCCCCATTTTCTTACTAGGTCCTAAAAGGACAGGTTTCCAAAGGCGTTACAGTGGAATAGGGATAATCGTATCCAAAATGTGATTGTGTCCCTTCTCTCTGTCTAGAGGATTTGGTCTTACCTAGGCAGCCATACATCTGTCGCAAATTTGCCTGCTGCAGGGGGCAGTGCTTCTTGTTTTTAACATACCTTTCTCCTGTTTGTGTGCTCCTGAGCATACTGGCTGAGGAATTCCGGGAATTGAAGTCCACAAGCCGTAAAGTTGCCAAAGTTGAAGACCCTTGCTCCTGAGGTTGGGTAACCATAATAAGAGCAATCCTATTATGATTAAAATTCTTTTTGCATGAAATATTTATGGCGTTACTATAGCTAAAGATTACATAGCTTCACAGTATAGCATAATAACCAGTGATGTCTGGGGGAAGGGCCAAGAAGAAGCACTATTGAATGAATCTATGGTGGAATGTAGTCTGGATTCCTAGGAAGGGGGCGGGGCTGCATTCCAGAAGAGCAAAAACCAAAATCGTTTGAGTGGGAGGAAGACAGTTAGAACAACTCCTCCCTAGAAATTCTCAGAGTATATGTTTAAAGATATAAGACTCCAAAAACAAAGAGGGTCTCCAAAGATGATCATTTTTAAGACTTGTGGATTTCAACTCCCAGAATTCCTCAACCAGCCATGCTTTATTCTGAGAATTGAAGTCCACAAATCTTAAAGTCGCCAAGTTTGAAATTTTCTGGTGTAAGAAGTAGTTTGGCAAGATTTCTGTCTACAGTCGAGGAACAATAAGGGAAACTGCTTAATGTGTCTTTGTTGGGTTTGACTGAACCTGACAAGCTTGTCCCCATTGTATTTGATATTTCAAACATACAAATAGGGCAAAGCTTTTGAAAGATCTTGTGACCAGCCCGGGTTACACTTTGCAACAATCTCAGGTTCAGAAGTGCTACTTCACAATTTGAACGAATTTCTTGAAAAATTCTTTTTGTAAAAAATTGGTTGTTTTTAAGTGAAGCACAATGAAAAAGTTCTCTTTTCCACTTCGTCTTCTTCATTTGTTACCAACTAAGGTGGATAGTTTTGTACCATGTGGGAACAACTAGCTGATAATTCTATAAGCAATCAATTTCTAAATATTCTTTGAAGCATAACAATATATATGATGAAGCGCCAATGGCAAGCTGGAGAAAGACAAGTATTAAAAAAAAGTTATTTTAGATTGGGGTAATAGGCAACATCATCAGTAGTTTATGGACATAATCTGCCATCAATTTTTTATTTCATTGTAAAGATGAAACACAATAAAATTAATTATTGCAATTAAATTCTGTGACCTTTAAGTATGCTAATGCTTCAGTTTTTCTGACAGTATGATCTTTAATTTACAAGGATTGATTATTCCTGTTGTTTTCAAGTTTTTAAGATGATAAATCTGATGCTAATTTATGTTAGCCGTGATGCCATGTTACTGTTTAGTATTCTGTCCTTTCTGATAAAGAAGGACATTTTTAACTCATGATTGAAATGTGGGGTCCCCTCATTCTGTCCTTTTTATAAAGTTTCGGGTTTTTTATGTTAATTTTACTTGTCTTTTATGCTTGAAAGCTACTCGTACAGGCATGGATGTTACAATTCTCATTCCATACCAGGAATCAATATAGTGAGATTTGCTAGCAGACTTTCGAAAATTAGGATAGTGATGTCAAGAATCTTCTGACATTTTGAATTATTGTTTGTAGAATAAAGTGGGACTTTTAACAAGAGCCCATTTTTAAGACATTTAAAGGGGATGTCTTTAGATGCTCATGTGAATAGAAAAAAATAAGATGCACAGCTAAACAGTCATGAAATGCTATTGATATTTGTGTAAGACTTAAAGATATACAAATTCCTGCTGCAGATAACTGGTAATAATGCAGCTAATTCTAGTTCTGTTAGTTCACTAATACCTGTAGTGAACAAGAAGCATTTTATTGATTAAAAAAACTAGCTAAATAGAATCAGACATCTTGATGTATTTTAGTTTAATAATTATAAATAATTTAAAAAACCTTTTTTGGAAGAATGGCAAGTTTAGGGTTAGGATTACAGTGTTGTTATAATATTTATATATATTTATTATGTGTATAATGATACATGCATGTATGAAAGGACAGAGCTTGAATCACAATAGTGCGAGGCTGGTTTTGTTAAATTTTTGTCTATCATGATCAGTAGAAATCACTGTTTAATATCTGGGTCTAGATAATCAATTCTGATAAGAATATCATGATTTTGTATTCTTCTATAAACCTTTTAATTTAAAATTAAAAGGTTTATAAAAAGTTAAATTAAAAAGTTAATTAATTGCAACTTTTTTTCAACAGATCTTTGTGTACACTTGTATGTAAATGGACATACTCCTCAGAAACTGGCTGGGATGATAATTTTTGGAAATCCATTGGATTAGAAGACCTGATGGCAAATAAATATTCAAAAATAGGTAATGAATTATTTTTAACGGTGGGATTCAGTAAGAAATTTTAAGGCTAGATAAGAATCAATTCAAATGTAATTGAAAGCCATGTTTATTATTATAATTATGTATTTTGGGAACTTTATTTAAGAAAAGAGTTGTATCCCTAAACTACTTCTGTTGTAACATTGTATACTGTATTCTACATGTTGTGGTAGAAAATTGTTGGAATCTTTCTGTCTAAATTATGACAATGGATACTTATTTTACAAAATCTGTGTACCTGACTAGAATCTGGTTAAACTTTTTGTTTTCTGTTTTTAGCTTTTATTTTGTCAAGAACTGATGTAGATGTAATTCGTAAGTTATGCTTGAATTAAGAAAAGCGAGGGTTAACATAAGTTAAGACTTATTCTAGTTTAATGTTTTTAGTGATATACTGCAAGTGATATACTGCAAGTATATCACTAAAAAGTAAATCTATTTTAGAAGCATTAAATTTTCTCAAGGAAGTATGAATATAGCTCACTCCTGTTTTCACCACCGCAAGAACTCTATGAGGTTGGCCAGAGAGAAAGGAAGTGACCCAAGGACATGATGTAAGTTTTTGTAGTTCAGGGCAGAGTGAAACCAAGGTCTCCCTATTTCATTACCTTAACTGCTACATTATACTGTCTCTGTAATAAAGCAATGTAAACCTAGATTCATTTAAACATGGTGGGGAAAAACAAAACAAGGCATCCAATATTTATTCATGGTAAAATAGAGGTCTAATGGATATTTTATTATTGAGGTTTTGTGAGATTCAGGCAGGGACTACCATAGCGAAGGCCCATTGGCGTGTGTTACAAGGTCACACATTGTCAATTCTGCAGCTACAACAGATAACTAACTGTGACTGAATAGCAAGTTCTACCAAAATGGGTAAGCTTGTCACTGAGAGATTGGAATATTTGGTCTGTTCCTCTTTTTTCAGCAAACAAATTCTAAGTGTGGATAAAATCTTGGATAAAAGATAAAAGGATAAAAGAGATGCCTACAGAGGAGAGTCAAGGGAGCAATAACCACTAAAAAACCCCATCCTATGGGATATCTCTCACAATTGATATCTTAATCCAGTTTTCATAGAAGTTCTCTCGGTCAGTCAAAAGATAAATTTCTAGCCACTGTGTACACCATTTTCAAGGAAAAATCAGAATACAACCATGATAAATTGATATTTTCCTTGGCTTTCATTAAACATGACCCTACTTTATGATTCTAATTTACAGCCATGCTCCGGTCAAGTGTTAGGTATTATCCATTTTTTGTACCTCTTCACAACAGACTTTCTTTGAGTATGCAAAGAAATGCCACTTTCTAAGCAATCATCTGTGATACTGCCTGCTATAACATGGAGGGCATGGTTCCATTCAGATGTAAGAAAAGTGAAAAGTTAAAGATTTGCTGTGGCATGTATATTCCAGAAAATATTTAATAAACTGAAAATATTAATAAAAACAGCATCAAGTGCCACTGCTTTTCCTTCACATCAATCCCAACACATCAGGAATGAATAATAACCTTGAAACTACTTGGCAGTTACCATGTACTCTTCTTTTTTAAAAAACAAAGTTTTAATTTTATTTCCAAAATACAAAAAAGAAAGAAAACAAAACTAAAACCATGTGCATAAAGACAAAGTAACAAAGATACACAATCTACTTTATCATTTTGTCATCATGCATCCCTTCTGTGTTGCTCTCCAAAACAATTATGTGAATCACAGATTGCTCACTCTACATAGTACAGAAGGGTGTTTGATTTGGACTGGTATACCTCCTGCTGTTTCTAGTAAAAAAAAATCTGGATTTCAAAAATGTGATTAAGCTGATATAATTTAACATGCTTTGTGAACTCAAGTATAATTATTTTACCAATTTGAGCCAAAGTTTAATGACAGCGTTAATCTCATTAACTGCACAGTGCTTAAAATGGATTTCCATTTAAGACTGTAATGCTCATTTGGCGAAATTTTTCCAGACTAATTGTAATCAATTTTCCTTGTTCACTTAATGGGCTTTTAATGGCTATGCTAAGCAGCCATGACATGAATGGGAACATTAGCATACATTTTTAAAGAATTACTTATTTTAAAATACCCTTCATAGTTAATCATTTAGATTTTATTTTTCAGCTGTAATGTAATTTTCTAAAATAAATGGAAATCAGAAGATATCAGTAATGAATGTATGAAGGTTTCTTGTATTCAATAACTTTTGTATGCTACTTTTTTATTTACATTACACTGAACATTTTGTATAGGCTCTTTTTCATTTATTGTACCACTAATAACGAGTAACATCATATAGTAAAATCTCTGTCAGATGAGAAGAGGAAACTTGCATGCTTTAGCACACTTTGCCCTAAAAGTGAAGGGAATTGTATTGTATATTTCCTGCATTAGAAGTTGTAGGTAGGTCTTAAAGTCAAGTTAGAAAGGCATTGCTATAGATTTATCCATAAGAAAGTACTTCTGTCCAAATTGTTCACCCGGAATCTTGACCTAGGTGTTGAGTCCACTTTGTCAGGCTGTCCTCTCTTAGGAATATAAGTTAGAATCTGCTTCCTGGGTTTGTTCACTTAACATCTACAGTTTCAGGACTGGAGACTGAAACATATGAAAACATGGTTGCAGGAATTTGGTATGTCTAGTTTAATGAAAAAAAGGACTAAGGGTGACATGATAGCAGTCTTCCAATATTTGACCGGCTGCTACAAAGAAGATTTTCAAGGTACCTGACAGCAGGACAAGAAGCAATGGATAGAAACTAATCCTGGAGAGAAGCAACCTGGAATTAAGGAGAAATTTCCTGACAGAACAGTTAATCTGTGGAATGACTTGCCTTTGAAAGGTTACTTTCAAAGGAGAACATAAAGTTTTGGCTGTGTTTTCTGATGTGATCTAATACAGTGTTTCTTAAACTGTATTCCATGGAACACCAGCATTCTCTGAATAACTCGACATCTTATTAACATGTTCCTTGAATTGTTTCCAAGATTCAAACCAACCTTTTTGTGGATTTTGGATTTATTCAGTATCAGAGTTAAAGGAGCACTCATCATAGCGGAAGGGAAGATATTTGCAGATCTTTCCTTAGATGTTACATTGAAACCATTGAATTAAAAAGTAATCATGGAAGACTTACTTTTGAACGTAAATTTAGCCCAAATACGAGCTTTTAAATATATTTTTCCTTCAACGTATCTTTGTGAGACTGGATTTACAACATTTATTGTTACCAAGACATACTGAGTTGCTGTTTCGAACCCTTCTTCAACTGATTCTAGCCATTGACAAAATATAAAATCATATGTAAACTCATGAATCCAATTACAATTTATAATCTATTTATTATATGTAAAGAAAGATTAAAACATTATTAAAATATAAAATAATTCAATATCTTTTATTATTTTTCCCTTTTTAAAAAGAAATAGTCATAGGTATTCCTTATTGAAAAGTTCAATGCTGTAACAATGATCTTGCCAATTGGGGAAGAATTTTATTTTGAACAGATCTAGTAACCCCCAGTAAAAAGCAACTGAAAGCTTCAATGCTGGATCAAAAACACAGAAATTCTCCATGTGATAGCCTCCCCCCCTTTTTTTGCAATTTTATAGATGCTCTTAAATATTGGTCTTTCAATTTTTTCCTCCTCTGCCTAAATACAATCCTAATAGCAATTATTTCTTTCTACGCTAAAAGGATACTACTTATATGTTTTAGCAGAAATCTGAGCACCCTAATGGCCAAGTTGCCCTGCGGAGGAAAATTTTTTTTTTTAGCTTAAATAATTTATGAAGCTCAAGCTAGAGTTTGAATACAATATTTATATTGTTCATTTCAAGGACAAGGAAAGCGCCATTTTAAATGACTAAACCTATATGTGCAAATAAAAAATTCCTTTATATAATTGATAGTTTGAGATAATAAAACTAGGATATGGCATGTAATAAGCAACAGCTGTATGATGTAGAAATGATAATTAAGTATTTTGAAGATAATTCTTCTACACTTAAATTGTAAACGTATAAACAAATGTGAGCAGTAGATTCCATTAGTTTTTATTGCTAACTCTGATTTTTGTATTTTGCGAGTTCATTTTATCTTGCTACATAATGTGGTATGTTGTGGCGGATTTTTTTTCTACTACAACTTGATTCCAAAGATTTTGGTATTCCCTATGGGTGCAGAGTTCAATGGGTAATTTTCTTCCCCTGTGATTCATTCCCTTCTTTCTAGATGGAACACAAATCATTCAGAGAGGCTTTCTGGGGCTCAGTAATAATGCAGCAGGGAGCAGATAAAATTTTAAAAGCTTGTATAGCGGCCTTCTTGAATAACCATTGAATGTCAAACTGTATGGCTTAGTTTTTCCTGAAGAACTAAGTAAGATATGCTGGATTTCTATTCATGCGTAGTTTCCATGTTTTATTTTCACTTGGCATCATCCAACATCACCACTCAATATTTTCATTTTGTGTTGGAAAATTTAGTTGAATTCAGACATTTGTGGAACTGCTCAACCATAAAAGATACACTACTGTACAGATGAAATTAAAGTACAATTACCTCAGGAGCTTCAATGGTTGACTATATTTACCTCAGAATGAGAAACCTCCATTTTGCAAAGCCAACCAGGCCTATCCAGAAGACATCAAGTGAAGCCCCTCCTGCTTCACCAAAAGCCCTGTTGACACTGTAGTTATTCGTACATGCTTTGCTTTTTGTGTATCAGATATACAGATAATCCTGAACTGAATCGCCATTTGTTTAATGACTGATTGAAATTACAGTTGTGCTGAAAAAAGTTACTTACAACTAGTCCTCATACTTATGACTGTCACAGCCTCCCCATGATTATATGATCAAAATCCAGAAGTTTGGCAACTAGCATGTATTTATGATGGTTTCAGTGACTGGGGTCACCGGGTCAACCATTTGTGATTTTCTATTTCAATCAGAATAGAGTTGGAAGGGACCTTGGAAATCTTAAAATCAATCCCCTGCTCAAGCAGGAAACCCTGTACCATTTAAGACAGGTGGCTGGCTGTCCAGTCTTTTCTTTAAAATCTCCAATGACAAAGCACCCACAACTTCTGAAGGCAAGCTGTTCCACTGGTTGATTGTTCTCACTGTTAGGAAATTTCTCCTTAATTCCAGGTAGCTTCTCTCCTTGATTAGTTTCCATCCATTGTTTCGTGTACTGCTCTCTGATGCATTGGAAAATAAGTTGATCCCCTCTCTGGCTGGCTTCCAACAAGTAAATTCAACAGGGAAAGCCAGTATTGCTTAATGATGATGTGATCAGTTTAATGACCACAGCAAAAGTGGTCATAAAGTTGAGTGCAACTCATTTAACAACTGCCTTGCTTAGCAACAGACATTCCTCATAAGTTGAGGATCCCTGTATTTCTATTCAGAAAGATCACTTGAACAGATTATGATTAAAACTGTAGAAACTAGATGGTAAACACACCCTTGAATCAAGCTCAATTCCTGGTAATTAGATAGCATATTCGTGTAATTCTCTTGGAAACAATAGGTGTTTTGCCACTGCTTTCTTCTGGGATATTTCCAACTTCTCCCTCTAACCAATAGCTCTTGGTTTTCTTATGATCTTCCAACCAAGTGGCCCAGTTTAACTTTTTTCAAGATCAGCCAAGGTCTCTGGTGCTGCTATTTATTTTGATAAGATTCACATAGACAGAAAAATAAAAATAAATGCAGTATAGAGTTTTTGAAAAATGTAACAGAGGTAAATTAATATATAAATAAAATCAGGTGTCAAGAAGAAATGCTGGGGTGGATGAAATCTGGCAAGTCAGTCTTTTTGCTTCCATCGCACAACGATGACATGGCATAGATAAAATGTAGATGTTATGTTGCATCTACAAACAGCTGATATTAGGCGTCAGGCTTAACTGACTTCTTGATAAATATAGAGAGGTAGAAAGATAAGCTTGACAGAAATATGCAAGAGCCATTACGTAAATGTTCTTTATGTCCTGGGAAACATAAAAATATTTAGAAATGGCTCATGAAAATGGCTCCCTGATTCACTAAAGTATAACAAAGAGAAGTATATCTAGGGGAATTGATATCTAAATGTCTGGTGAAAGACATCTTTCTTAGGGACAGAATTAATAGGTTGATATGGATTCTGATAACAGACACTTCTATGAAGGATGCTCAGCTGAAGAGTCTTTAAAATCCCTGATTGCATCTAACTAAGATCAGACCTGAACACCTGAATTGTTTGAAGGAATACAGAGTGATTATAGTGACCTAAATAATTAGGAGATTATTATAGAAGGATTTGCATTGAATATTCCATATTATGTATTGTAGCAAGAGTCTTTATTAGGAGCTTTATTTCTCTTATGGTTTTGGATTAAAGCCCATAGTTGTTCTTCTCTGGGCTTAAATCAGCTAGTTGCATGTTCTACTAAAGCTCTGTATTAATTAGAAACTGTCTTCTAATATCCATTTGTAGGAAGGAACAGCCTTTCTAAGACTTATGAATGTGCCCGCCCATGCCTTGATGCTTTGACACTGAGGCCCCTTCTTGTGATTGTGAAGCTATTTATTTACCCATATTTGGGTGACTAACTCTGTTCAGCAGAATATTGCTTGGATGCTCACTGTCCCAGATAGCTCAATAGGTAGGTAGATAGAAATAAATATTGGAAATTGACATGCAGCCTAGGCGAAGTGATTGGTTTTTACTATCTTTATTTCCAAGAGTACATAATTTCTGCTAGGCTATTTTTTTTCTCATATTCTAACAATGAAAAATACACAAGGCATAAATCTTCTATGAGAAATTGGCATTTTAAATTATTATCGCTTCTAACAATCACACAAAATAAATATCAGGTGCGAACTGATGTTAAGATTTTAAAGATTAATATCAACACTGCTAAATGGACCAGGGTTGCACTGTGAATCAGTATTCTTGGTTTTAAAAAAAGTTAGTGACACATCCTTAAATTTATATAACCCTGAGTGAACCATATATAATTCTGACACAATATGATATATTGTGTCACAATATTACCTAAAGTTTTTACTGTCTGTCTCTCTACAGAAAGTAGAATTCACTCATCAAAATTATTAAGTCGCTTTCCAGCAATTAGGAGATTGCATTATTATTCCACTAGCTATGATTGTTATGGTCAGGATGGTGTAATACATTTGTGTGTGTTCAGCAAAAATAACAAAAATACTTTGACTTCATAAAAGAATAAGTCTTCATTAAAGAATATTGGAGCACAATACAAAAAAACCACACACAGTCATTTGATAATTACCAGCATTACAATTATCCATGGTAACTGAAAAGATAAAGAGTGACAATATGGCTAATATGAAAGCCACATATTTACAATATGTTCTCTTGTTTTGTTCTAACTATTTGTAATGGGGAGAACATCTTGTATTTACTGTTGCAAATAAATAAGCAGGGAACATACATAATGTATGAGCAATAAAGCAACAGAAAGGAAGTAAATTGAAAAGCATAAATAGTAATTTTTTTACACAATAAAAAGCCTGGACAATAAGTAGGTCCTTCATTCTAAAAAACCATAACAAAATAGATGTCACACGTGTTCTCTGGGAAGGTTTTTAGAGTTGCAAGGCCACCAGCCTTATGTTTCTGGTTAGCTTTTCATATTTTATATTATGGCACCAATAATAGAGCCTCAGGAATTGATTTAAGGGTAAGGTAAAAATATATGGAAAGAGCTATTCCTTTAGATACTGTAGAGTTAATCCATAAGTGAATTTACTAATAAAAGTAGGATTTTGAAATGAGACCAGAAGTTGTCTGTGTATTGGTATAGATGCCATAATTTTGGAATAATATAATCATTGGTGGGATAGAATCAATATTCTTACTGCCTTATTTATATTAACTAAAGTTTCTGGAACATCTTTAGGAGCTGCCCCTTGAATAATACATTGCGATAATCCAGTCATAAGATTACTACAGCATGGATTACTTGGTTTAACAACCCACGCTTCTTATAAAGGACTTTGTGCCACAGAGGGATATTTGTGCTTTCAACAATCAAAGTCTATCAAGAAACACATCATTCTGCACTGAATCATCTTACAGTTCAAGTGTTTTATGGGTTCCCTATCTTTCCTTGTTAAATAAGCTGGAGTGATAGATTTATTTACCTAGTTGACAGATAATTACATTGCCTTGATTACTTCATTGTAACAAGCCTAGGATCACTACACATAGCTGTGGCTTGAATTCACATTCCCTTGCGGTGCTTAAGAAATTTACAGCATGCTATAGTATTTAGAATATGATAATTTGCTCATTTGCTTAGAAAGGAAAATCGTCTAAGAAATTTCATCTCAGTATTTCCCAAAGGCTGCCTACAATTTCCCCCTTATTTTCATGTTTGTTTTTTTAAGTAAAATTATATACCGTATTTTCCGGCGTATAAAACGACTTTCTAACACACAAAAATCTTCTCAAAAGTCGGGGGTCGTCTTATACGTTGCTCAGAGTCTCAGAGCCCGAGCCTTAGGCTGATGCTATGCAATGTCAGGTCCGCAGCTAACAAAGCCCCCCTCATTTGTGAACTAATTCAAGAGGGGAGAGCGGACCTGGCAGGCATTACAGAGACCTGGTTGGGCCATGAAGGGGGAGTCCCCCTCGTAGAGATGTGCCCACCAGGTTTCCGCACATTCCATCAGCCAAGGGCTCAGGGTAGGGGTGGAGGGGTGGCGGTTATTATAAAGGAGAGTCTTGATCCTAGGGAAGCCACTGTTCCTCAGACAGCCGGATGTGAGTCCCTCCTCATGAAGTGGGGCCATGGGTTTCAGATGGGCCTGCTGATTGCGTACCTGGCTCCCTGCCACGTAGCAGCAGCCCTACCTGAGCTCCTTAATGTAATAGCTGAGGTGGCGGTTGAGACTCCTAGGCTTCTTGTCATGGGAGATTTCAATCTGCCATCCATTGGTGAAACATCTGAGATAGCTCGGGAGTTCATGGCTTCCATGACAGCCATGGACCTGACCCAGTTAGTTCATGGACCTACTCACACGGGAGGACACACTCTGGACTTGATTTTTGTATCTGATCAGTGGCTGAATGGCCTTGATATAGGGGATATAGTCATCAAACCCTTGTCATGGTCAGACCATTCTCTCCTTAGGCTTGACTTTCTGTCCGCTACACCCCACCGCAGGGAGGCGGAACCGATTAAATGGTTCCGCCCCAGGCGCCTGATGGATCCTGACAGATTCCAGATGGAGCTTGGGCCATTTCCTGAGACTCTAGCTCACAACTCGATTGAAGACCTGGCGGCAACCTGGGATAGGATGGCCTCTGGTGCCTTAGATCGAGTTGTGCCTTTGCGGCCTCTGACCCGGCGTCGAAGTCGCCCGGCTCCTTGGTTTTCCGAGGAGTTGAGGATGATGAAACGCCGGAAAAGACGCCTAGAGAGTAGTTGGAGAGCCAGTCGTTCCGAATCTGACCGAACACTAGTAAGATCATTTATTAAGACCTACTTAGTGGCGATAGCAGCGGCAAAATATAACTATTTTTCCGCTATTATTGCATCGGCAGATAATCGCCCAGCCACCCTGTTTAAGGTGACCCGCTCCCTTCTCCATCTAAGAGCACGGGAAGACGCCTTACAAGGTCGAGCTGAGGATTTTGTACAATATCTGCACGATAAAATCACTCAGATTCGGGAAGGCTTGGACTCTGACTGGTTATGTTCAGACGAAGTGATGGAGGTGAGTCTTGAGAATGTTATTTGGGATGAGTTTGACCCTGTGACCCCTGAAGATGTGGACAGGTTACTGGGGAAGTTGAACGCAACCACATGTTTATTGGACCCGTGTCCCTCCTGGTTGGTACTGGCTTCCCGAGAGGTTACACGAGGCTGGCTCCAGAAGATAATAAATGCTTCTCTATGTGAGGGTTTCTTGCCTTCCACCTTGAAAGAGGCGGTGGTGAGGCCTCTCCTCAAGAAGCCCTCTCTGGACCCGGCTGTTCTAACAAACTACCGTCCTGTCTCCAACCTTCATTTTGTGGCAAAGGTTGTTGAGAGTGTGGTGGCGCAGCAACTCCTGCAGTACTTGGATGAAACTGTCTATTTAGATCCGTTCCAGTCCGGCTTCAGGCCTGGTTACAGCACTGAAACGGCATTGGTCGCATTGGTTGATGATCTCTGGAGAGCTCGAGATAGGGGTTGTTCCTCTATCCTGGTTTTATTAGATCTCTCAGCGGCTTTTGACACCATTGACCATGGTATCTTGCTGCGCCGGCTGGAAGGGCTAGGAGTGGGAGGCACTGTTCTACGGTGGTTCTCTTCCTATCTCTCTGACCGGTCACAGTCTGTGTTGGCAGGAGGAGAGAGGTCGACTTCAAGACACCTTATTTGTGGGGTGCCACAGGGGTCGGTCCTCTCACCTCTTTTGTTCAACATTTATGTGAAGCCGCTGGGTGAGCTCATCCGTGGTTTGGGAGTGCAATGCCATCTTTATGCTGATGATACTCAGCTTTACATCTCCACCCCAGACCACCCCAATGATGCCCTTGCAGTGATGTCCCAGTGCCTCGAAGCCGTGCGGATCTGGATGGGGAAGAACAGGCTCCAACTCAACCCTTTCAAGACTGAATGGCTGTGGATGCCGGCGTCCCGATATAGCCAGCTGATACCATCGCTGACTATTGGTGGCGAGTCATTAGCCCCCACAGAAAGGGCTCGCAACTTAGGTGTCCTCCTGGACACACGGTTGTCTTTAGAAGAGCATATGACAGCCGTGGCCAGGGGTGCTTTTTATCGGGTTCGCCTGATTCGCCAGTTGCGACCCTTTCTAGATCGGGACTCCTTACGCACAGTCACTCATGCCCTCATCACTTCCGGTCTGGACTATTGTAATGCTCTCTACATGGGGTTCCCCTTGAAGTGCACACGGAAGCTCCAACTGGTCCAGAATGCAGCTGCGCGGGTGATATTGGGAGTGACATGGCGCTCACATGTGACACCACTCCTACGCGAGCTGCACTGGCTTCCAGTGGTCTTCCGGGTGCGCTTCAAGGTGTTGGTTCTTACCTTCAAACTCCTCCATTGCTTAGGACCTGGGTATCTATGAGACCACCTTCTGCAACCGATAACCTCCCACCAACCAGTACGCTCCCACAGGGTAGGCCTTCTCAGGGTGCCATCACTAAAGCAATGCCGACTAGTGGTTCCCAGAGAAAGAGCCTTTTCTGTTGGGGCACCTACCCTTTGGAACAGGTTACCCCCAGGGATACGAATGATCCCAGATCTTCATACTTTCCGTCGTGCACTTAAGACCTTTCTTTTTCACCAAGCCGGTCTGGCATAAATCTTTTCTAATTTTGTAAATCTTTATGCTGAAGATTTTTAACTGTCGAGCCAAACTGGCTTAATTATTTATATTCACATTCTATATGTATGTCATTTTAACTGTTCACCGCCCTGAGTCCTTCGGGAGAAGGGCGGTATAGAAATTGAAAAATAAATAAATAAATAAATAAATAATAAATAAATAAATAAATAAATAAATAAATAAATAAATAATAAATAAATAATAAATAAATAAATAAATAAATAAATATAAATAAAAAAAATACGCCGGGCGTCGGTCTCCTGTAACCAGGCAGACCAGCCCAAAAGGCTTTGACAAGCCTTAAATGGCTCTAAAGAGCCAAGCTGAATTGCCTGCTGAGTTGCCGCTAATCAGCTGAGTTACACGCAAGCCCCGTGTAAAAGGGAAAAACTTTCCTTTTACACAACGCTGGCCATCCCAGCTGAGTTGCCTGATTAGCAGCAACTCAGCTGGGATCGCCAGAGCTTGGATGGCCAAGCGCTGTGTAAAAGGGAAAAACTTTCCTTTTATACAACGCTGGCCATCTCAGCTGCTAATTTTTGCCTGCTAATTGGTACATAGCAAAAATCCCCCCCCCCTCCAGCTTGCTTACCTTAGCTGCTAGCCGCAACGCTTGCCTTGCCTTGCCTGCAATCCATTGCATCAGCAAGCAACTAAATCTCCCTGCCTGCAATCAAACAGGCAGGGAGTTGTGGACTTCAACTCCCAGAATTACTCAGCCAGCAAAGCAAAGCTGGCTGAGGAATTCTGGGAGTTGAAGTCTACAAGTCTTAAAGTTGCCAAGGTTGGAGACTCCTGTTCTATTGGTTAAGTTTTTTTCCCCCTTTGGGAGCTTTAAAAAAAATAGTTAATTGGGGGGTTTTTTAGTTGTTCTTTTTTAGACCTAGCCATTTAAAAGAGAGGTCTAAGTTTTAGGCTAGGAAGTTTTAAATTTAGTTTTCATATAAAAATAAAAATAAAAAAATAAAAATAAAAATAATAAAAATAAAAATAAAATAAAATAAAATAAAATAAAATTTGTGCAGCTTTCTGAGATTTAGTGTGTTTCTGTAGTGTTTCACTCTAACTACACAAACGCACAAAATCTCACAAAGCTGTATGTGGAATTTTGTGTGTGTAAAGTGTGAAAATTGTTTTTTTTTTTTTGGAATTTTTGTGGCTCTGTGAGGTTCCTGCTTGTTGCAGGGGCCATTTTGGGTCTAGCACAGCTGCTTTTACATTGTGGGTGAGCCAGTTGATGTTTTTTAATTTTTATTTGGTGTGCGTTGGAAGAGAGGTCGTCTTATACAGCAAGTATAGTCCAAACCCTATATTTTTACAGGAAAAGTCAGGGGTCGTCTTATACGCCCAGTCGTCTTATACGCCGGAAAATACGGTAGCTAAGTTTTGATAAAACAAGGCGAATCCATTCTTAGAATGTGATTTTTTTTTTATTCACTTGCAAGAAATAGTTTAATCATATAGAGAGAATGGATTAGGACAAATTGCATACAGAAATACTGAAATAATTGAGACTGAAAAACTCGTGGAATTAAAATTCTCAAAAAGAAAGAGTTGAGAAGTTTATAGAACAAATTGATATCTATACTGATGCATAGAAGCAAGGGGGAAAGTAGAAAAGATGAAATGTGTGTCAGCTTGTGAAACACGTTGTCTCCCCTTTTGTAGTTGTGTTGCAACATCACACGTATGTATGTTAGGGGTGGAGCTTGTGTCAGGACATCATAATGGACATCTCATTACTCAGAAGTGTTGACTTTGGGGGATGCCCCTAGGCAGATATGGAGAAACATGATGAATGGCATTGGTGTAAGCTAGATTTCAATGTATTTTGTTCTTTTTATTCCATGCTAATTTTATTTATTTCCTATTCGAGACCCAATTTGGTCTAGTGATTAAGACACCAGGCTATAAAGCAGGAGACTCTGATTTCTAGTTCCTGCCTTAGGCAGGGTGATTAGGGCCAATCACTTTCTCAGTCCACTAAGTCAGGCTCAGGCAACTAGCTGATCAGTTAATTCTTGTTGCAACCAGTGTATCAATGCTTGGCTGATCTAAAAGGAAGTGCTTAATGGAAAAACTAGGGAAAAAACACTATTATTTCTCATCCCTTTTTGATACTTGCAGAATGTTGCTTATGAATGTTGTGCCTCAGAGGCCTTCCCTTAGTTCTGGAAAAAGACCTCTTAAACTAGCAACACTATGTCCCAAAATTCTATTATTTTGCCACCATATTTTGGTAAAGATAACTTAAGGAACTGCAAACTGGGTACTGAGGATGGCACAGGTCCTTGACTGCCCATCTCTGCTTAACTCAGATCTAATCATAATAAATTGGAACCCAGTGTAAGACTTTGACTGTGGTTCTATAATACCGTATTTTCCGGCATATAAAATGACTTTTTAACACATGAAAATCTTCTCAAAAGTCGGGTGTCATCTTATACGCTGGGTGTCATCTTATAAGCCTGTATATGGCATGCTGAAACTTACTTCCGAGCCGGACTGGAGAAGCTGTCCTTCTCCAGATTCAGGGACAGGCGCCCTCTAGCTCAGCCACCGTGCGCTGCATCCCGGTCAGCTGCTCCTGGAGCAGCACCCTCTCCCTGCTCTCAGTGGTTTTCTCATGCCGGCAGTATCATATTGTGTACTACCGCTTGGATCGTCTTGGAGACAGGGAGGGCTGGGCAGGCAGGGAGAGCTGACCCACCCAATCCAATCAGGCTTTATATGCAGTGTGCATAGAAAATACATTGCTTGCCGTTATTGGCTGGTTATTGTATACTGGATTGGATTGGCGATTCTGAGGGAAGGCAGGGGGAAGCGGAGCATCTGTACTTCAGTCAAGTCTAATGTTGGAACGGCAGATCTCTAGTGATGTGTACATCTTTGGTGTACATCTTATCTGTGGTGAAAAAACAGAGTCTATCCGGTGAGCGGATACATGTGGTGGTGAATACAGTACAGCACCAGTATCTGTACATACAGTACAGCACCAGTATCTGCACCGGTTCATACAGTACTTATAGGGCGAGTATAGCTCAAACCCTATATTTTAACAGGAAAAGTAGGGGGTCGTCTTATATGCCTAGTCGTCTTATATGCCGGAAAATACGGTACATTACTATATATTTTCACTGGGAAGGGTTACTCAAATTCAGTGAGGTTTACACTAAGACACACACACACTAAGTTTTTTTTTGTAGACACCACTTTAAACTTAACAAGTGAGCTATTCTCCTCTTCAGATTCTTTTGGGATGGAGCCAATTTTAGTTCCACATAAATGGCACTATTTCTGTACAACAAATTAAAAGTATTGCTTGAATAAGTGGACACCTCATGGTTGAATCAACTGAACCTCTTTGCTGGATTTTTCTTTTGTTGTTTTTAAAGTCAAGTGAATATTGAAGTGTCTCACGTTATTAAGTATTAAGATAGTTTGGGACCCTATGATTTACTTGCTCAGGTTAACCAGAGATTTGCCTGGTAAATAATTGGTTACCTTGGCAACTGCCTGGAAAGGTGGGAGGTCATTGGCATTATAGCACCTACGTTTTCTTTAAGCAAAACACAAGCCAAGCAAATTCCTCAGCCAGAGTTTAGGCAAGAATAAAGGAAAAGGAAACAGTTCAGACAGCTTTTTCCTTTGGTAAACTTGCTTTTCACTTCACAGGATGAAAGAAGGCTTTTCAAAAAATGAGATGTTGCCATGAAAAAAAAGATGGCATGAAGTAAATATTTCACTGAAAGAAGTCTCTGTCTCAAACAACTGATTGAGAACCCTCAATTTAATATATAATCCAAGTTAAGATTACTTTTAGGTATCTGTGTTGGAGAATCAATCCTAAAATATTAAAACTGCCAAATTAGAAGTCTACTTATAGTGTATTTATACTGCATTTGTTCTTCTTTGTCCTGAAGACAGATTTATTCTGCCTATTGTACATTTTTTCTAGTAAACCCAAGGTAATTTCAAACTTTTGTGGAACGTTAGCATTGCTTGAGCTGTTTTCATCTTCTCTGGAAATGAAGAGAATATGATTCCCACTCCTTGTTTGCTGACTCTATATAGCATGTTGGTAGAAAAGCCTCCATATATTTAGCACAATTATTTGGATGTGAATATTATTTTTGCTTGCTCTCTCAGATCTTTCAAGACAATATGATTATAAAAATCAATTTTCATCTTTTTCTAAAATGCCAGAGGTTCAGGACCCCTTCAGGATAGGGGAATATACTCTACTGTACATAAATGTCCATGTTTATGATTTGAAAAAGTAAAAGCAAAAATAAAAACAAAAGCAGGGATCCCCCCCCCCCCCATATTAATATTTGAGAGACCTTGAATATGATATTTGCCAACCGGATATGCATTTATAAAAAAAATTAGAAAATTAACTTTTTAGAAACTTAACCAGAGTTTCTTAATTTTTTTTCCTTTCAGGACCCTTTTCTACTTTTAAAAGTTATAGAGGACCTCTAGAGAGTGTTGGTTTATAAGTTGATTAATACAATATTTATTATATAAAAATCAAATTAGATGCTTTCGCCGTCACTATTGCTTCTCACAATTGTTTACTGGGATTTTAATATGTACGTTATAATAGTGCACTATGTATTGTATTGTATTGTATTGTATTGTATTGTATTGTATTGTATTGTATTGTATTGTATTGTATATTGTATTATATTGTATTATATTGTATTATATTATATTATATTATAATCAGTGATGGCGAACCTTTTTGGCATCGAGTGCCCAAACCAGAACGCGGAGGCATGCATGTTCATGTGTGCATGCGCCGGAAACCCAAGATGAGCTGGCTGGAGCGCGCATGCCTGTTTTTTGGGCCATTTTCCAGCCATTTTCAGGCTGTTTTGGGGGTGTTTTTTATCCCGTTTTCTAGCACTCTGGTACCCACAAAGACCAGCTGGCTGGCGCGCTAGAAACCAGAAAAGCAGCCGGCAATGGCACAAGTGCCCACAGAGAGTGCTCTGCATGCCACTTCTGGCATGCGTGCCATCGGTTCGCCATCATGGTATTATATTGTATATATTAATTATATTTCAACTGGCAAATAATTTTAATTTTGTGGATCTCTGAGTGGATCTTGAGGGACCCACCCCACAGGAATCCTTAGACCACAGTTTGAGAAATACTGACCTAGATTTCTTGTTCCTTTGGCCTGGTTCATTTGCCCTGATTAATATCTTATGTATGTATGTTTTAAAATAAACTGTAATATTACATCTGCTAAATAAAAAAGAAGTTATCTCAGTGTAGGGACATAGAGAACTATGATTTGTTTCAGCATTGTAAGGCTTTGATCCCTCCCCCCTTGTTTCTGTTTAGGAAATGAAGTTCTCCCTCCAGGAACCCCTGTTGGAAATGGGTTAACAGCAGAAGCTGCAGAAGAACTTGGTCTATCTAAGGGGATTGCAGTTGCTGCCTCTCTTATTGATGCACATGCTGGAGGATTAGGTATTCTATGATATGATTGTTGGTTTTGTTATGTAGATGCTTGAGTATAAAAGCTACATCATAGAATAGAATTATTTTGCATTTTAAGTTAGATCGACTAACTTAACTGTTGCGGCCAATTCTACATAGAGCTACTGTACCTTTGAAGAAATCTCAGAAGCTCTAACTGATGAACATATGGCGTCATTTGTTAGCAGCATTATACCTGTGCTGTGGTCCACTGCACTGATTATAGGTTGTTTCCAAGTAAGGGGGTTAACTATCGTCTTTACGGGGTACCTGCTGAACTATCCTTTCTGCCCAAATTCGGCTGGTCCTGTGTGATCTCTGAAGGATGGCATGCTGAGGGTCACTATCCCATAGAAAACGAGGGAGATGGAGAATCAATCAGAGTTCCTTCTAAGTGGTCCCCTCAGCCTTTTAGAATATCTTAGTTTTTGAGATAAGGAATGCCATTAACCTCTTGGCCTATAATAAAATCTAGAAAACTTGCCTATTCTACTCACTATTCACTGTTCTTCAAGTGAATGTTGAAGATTCTAGGACTATTTTAGTTTAGGGAGATGAGACAGACAGATTGCTAATTTTACGGGTTGTTGTTATTTTTTTATTGTAAACCACCTCAGGTCCATTTATGGAAGTGGATAGGCTATAGATATCTCTCACATATTTGAAAGCAAATATATGTGTCCTAGGATAATGTTACAGGATCTGATCTGGGTTGGAGATTTTGTCTTCTAGCCAGAGAGAAGTTCCCTGAAGGTGGACTGCAGCATGAATCTGAAAGCTTGGAAGACAAAAACTCTGGTCCCGATGACCAACCCAGATTGAATCCTGCAGGTTAAAGATAACTGTATCAATAAATAATTAAATAACCTATTAAATAAGACAGATGGCAGGGAAGGCACTGAAAAAAAAACCCATTAAGAAAATATTTGTTGATTTCATTTCATCAATTTTTTAATGATATCATGAAAGACTGTAGGCAACCTATGTCCAGTTACACCCAATAAAACAGCATACTATACAAAAACATCAATCAGAAATAACACCTTCAATCTCTTCATTATATGGCACCTTCTGTTCTGAGCAGCTACAACAAAATCTGCAGAAGACATAAAATGTAAACTATTGATAAGCTGCATTAAATAATAATAGTTAACAGATTGAGGAAAAAAGTGAGAATACCCTGACTACATGATAGTTCTTCAGAGCAGTCCAATTGCTACAGTTGTCTGTTCCTGTGACATTGCTCAATAAGGGTGTTCAAATTTTTATCTTCTTTTTAATTACGATATATTGAAAATGAATACTTTCTGCAGTGCAAATGTTTTCCTTGTTAGAGCATACATGTGTTACTGAAATAACGGGGGTAAAAACAGATTGTACCATTGTGTCTTTTGCCTCATAAATTATAATTTCAGTACATTCTTCAGCTTGCATCCAGTACAGATACAACCTGATCTTTTTTTCCTCCTTCTGTTGCTTCACATGACTCCAGATCTGATCTGGCATATGAAGCAGATTTGGTGTACAGTTAAAATCATGTTGTACTAGCAGATGTCTGTTTCCACGTATTATAGATCTTCATGTCTAAAGTACTGTTTCTTAGCTCTGGTCATTTAATATCTAATAATTTATCCCATATCGTTCATTTGATGGTCAAATGAATTTTTTTATCTGCTTTGAAAAAAATAGTAATTTATTAGGTCAAGTTAATTGGGCAGAGAATAAGTAGCAGGTAATTCAGCTGATATGTATCTTTAGAAACTTTATTTGAAAAATAGTTAATTCAACTTTTCAGAATGACCAGTATCAGATTTAGCCCATCTACCTCTCTGGAAAGAAGTTTTGGAAACAGGGAGAGTTTTTTATTCATATTTGTTGATAAATTCAAATGAATTCTAGACTTCCGAAGTATAAGCACAGTTCTTTCTTTCTTTCTTTCTTTCTTTCTTTCTTTCTTTCTCGGGTACCTTTGAGACCGACTTCTGCCACCAGTAGCCTCCCACCGACCAGTCCACTCCCACAGAGAGGGCCTCCTTAGGGTGCAATCAGCCAAGTTATGTTGGCTGGTGACACCCAGGGGGAGGACCTTCTCTGTGGGAGCTTCTGCCCTATGGAATGAACTGCCCCCGGAAATTCGTAAGGTCTCTGACCTCCATGTATTTCGCTGTGCCCTCAAGACCCTGCTGTTCCGCCAGGCTGGGCTATCAATCTAAATAATTTTAAATTGAGCGTTTTAAATTCTGGGTTTCAATTTCAGCCAAAATATTTAATAATTTTAATTGTTTTTAATTGATGTCTTTTTTCTGTATTTTTAATGTGCTGTATGCCGCCCTGAGTCCTTCGGGAGAAGGGCGGTATAGAAATAAAATGATGATGATGATGATGATGATGATGATGATGTCAATTTGGTGTTGTCTTTTAATTGTTCAATTGTTCAATTTCTAGGCATACATTAGAAAAAAATGCTTTAAAATACTGTTTCTCATGTTTACAAACAGTGCAAAACTGAAAGGAAAATGTAGGAGAATTCTTTGTGATTCTATAGCCCCCTCCCTGTCTCTTTATCCACTTACCAGTAGATAGATAGTTTTTAAAAACTATTTCTTCTTTACTTCCTATCCATTTGTTTTGTAAATTACTGTGGAAATTAATTACAAAGCAAGAAAGAGGATTGGGAGATTTTATTGTTTAGTGATTTATTTAATGTGCTAGAAACCTTGGACAACTGTGTTTTCTCATTGGGTTGATATATGCAAGTAGATTTTTGAAAAATGAAATGATCTTGTTTTTGGTATCTTATTTTCAACTATTATTCTGATTGAAAAGCAGTGGCAGCTGCTTTATACAATAGATTCAGCAAGTTATTTCTATATACAACTGCCTATTATTTTTATTACACAAATACAGTAGTACCCAGTTGTGTACAATATTGGTACAGAATTGATTTGAGGACCTGTTTCTCTTATTAGTTTTCCTTTTTAAAGAGAGATACGTTGTATAACAGGTTCTTTGTGCAATTAGACACTCTTTTCAGCCTGAATTGCTGCATATAAGAGTCTGCTTGAATTTTGATTTAGTTAGGAATTCTGTTTTACAGAATTAAGTTTTATCTCAGTTGAATGAAGCTAATGCTTCATTCCCTAGTGCCATGATGGTGAACCTATGGCACGCGTGCCACAGGTGGCACGTGGAGCCATATCTGTGGGCACGTGAGCTTTGCCCTAGCTCAGCTCCAGCATACATGCATGCACCGGCCAGCTGATTTTCAGGCCTTCTTGGCCCACTGGAAGTCAGGAAATGGGCTGTTTCTGGCCTCCAGAGGACCTCCAGGGAGGTGGGGAAGGCTGTTTTTGCCCTCCCCAGGCTCCAAGAAAGCCTCTGGAGCCTGGGGAGGGTGAAAAACAGTCCTACCGGGCCCACTGGTAACCTTTTTGACATTGCGTGCCAAAAGTGGAGGGAACGCACATGCACGGGAGCAGGGAGGCATTAAATGGTGTGGGCACACGGGTGCGCGACCGCCCCACACTCCCCCCGCTTTTGGCACACGACAGCAAAAAGGTTAGCCATCACTGCCCTAGTGAATAGGAATACATCTGACTTCTCATTAGGTTATTGTTAAGAATGCCTGTCAAAACATTTACAAATAAAAATCAGTGTCCCACTGTACTTTATGCAATACAAATATACAAAACTATGGAAATTTCCTCAAATAGAAATGCCAAAGCTGCAGAATGTGAATATCTTCTTAGATGGAAGATAAAGAATGTCTTCTTTATAAATGAATATCATTTGAAGAATCAATAAAAGGATCAATAAAAAGCTTCACTCTTAATATATATGGTCTCAGTAAAGGATAGTTTTACTTTTGTACAAACAAATTTGTGTGAAGTTTTTATAAATACAAACTAGTTGATAAAGAAACTATAACAGAAGTCAGCGTACAGTAAATGATACAGCTTGATTTAAAATGTCATAGATGAACTTAACTTCTGAATATCAAGAGACGAGAATAATTGCCCATAGTAACCTCAAAAGATAATCTCTCTGTAAAGACCCAATCAATATTTTAATATACGTTTCACTTAAAATCCAACAGGATTCCATTTTCAAAATGTTTTGATATTAAAAACCAAGAGAATTAATGTAGATACATGTGTTTGTTTTAGAAGTGAAAGATGCCATGCTTATTGACAAAAAGCATCTTATTGACATTTTCCTTTTCAAAATTCAGCACTGAGATTTGATTAATCCTTAGTTACTGAAAAAAATAATAATTATAAAAAATCAACACTCATTTTAATACAGTTTCACAGTCATTCGCATTCTGGTTTAAATTAAATGTTGAAAGTAAAGTAGAGCTATATTTAGAGTTTCTTAGAATCTATACTGTTTCGTGAAGTTTTAAGACTGAATCCAGATATAACTTAGTTGTAATAAAAACAGTAGAAAGCAATGTAATGGTTTAGTTGCTATATATGTATCATCTACCTCTTTTGGTAGGACATATGGAGAAACCTTAAGTATGTCTGTTGAAAACAACCCCCAATTTTATTTATTTAGAATTTATCCAAAGAAAATTTCATAGCATTGCAAGTTGAATTTTTAATAACCATAGTCTGATTATTCAAAAAGATTATAACTATATTTTGTTGATAGTATTACCTTAAGAAGTGGAAACTGTGTTTAGAAAAGTTTCATCTTGTTTCTGCCAGCAGTTTTCACAGTCAGTTCACATAAAAACTAAAGAAGTAAACAATCTAAGGATTTGCATCAAAGCTTTAGTGAACATTTAGATATTATTTACAGTTAAATGAAGTAGTCATGTCTTAAATTGAAATTCAGAATCAGTAAGAACAAACGAGGGTCTCTTCATCCTGGAATGAAGTCTCTAATTCAGCATTTTCCTTCAAACAGTGACCAGCTGGGAGAACCAATTCATTAACAAGGTGTGAACACAACAGTTAGTTTGGACCTGGAATTTATTGCCTCTAATTCTAGAAATTCCATAAAAACATGATGGCTGATAGAGACAGATGAGAGTAACTTCCAATAATAGTCTGTAATTTAAAAAAAAGTATTCTGGAAACAACTGAAATAGAGGATGCAAAAGGAGGTTATAAATGGTTTTGATAACACAGAATATCTTTTTAAAGCTATCTGTTAGCTTTCATACAAGCACAGCTGTAAATCTGAGCTCTCCAGACATTTAATCCCTTATTTAGGAATCGGCATACTTGGCAGAATGTTCATAGACTTGACTCAGCAGGATTAGTCTGTTCATTGCAGACAAGAATGAAGGCATATTCACATAGAAATCTGCCCACTTCAGGACACCCAAACCACATTCGATATATAAGGTCTATGCTCCAGGGTTTAAGTGCCACACTTTTTCTTCTCTTGACTGTTCTTTTGATTCCTTTGGAAGGCACCTGATGTACATTGAAATAACAGTTGTTTTTAGCACAGGAACAACTGGTTCCTACCTTGCAGCCTTATTAATTATACTATAAGCCAGCAGACCTCACTACATCTTTTCTGTAGCGTATTTTGTAATACAGCTATACCTTTTATACAAACAGCTATTTTCCTTTGGACTCAGCAATTTTACTGGAAAAATCCAGGTTCCATGAAAGAAGAATAAGAGCCCTTCGTCTACTTTCTGATTTTCTTAATTCAATAACACCCGGTGATTTAGTTTGATAGTGTGGTTGCATATGCAAATTAGAAGGGAGGAAAGTGGCAAGCAAGAATTCAGTACTACTACTGTGTTTCCTCAAAAATAAGACCTAACTGGAAAATAAGCTCTGGCATGATTTTTCAGCATGTTCACAACATAAGCCCCTCCGCCACATAAGCCCTAGTTAAGATCATTAGCCAGTTGGATGCATTGAGGTACCATATTTCCCTGAAAATAAGATCTAACTGAAAAATAAGCAAAAAATGAGCAAAAATTAATAAAAGACCCAGTCTTATTTTTGAGGAAACACGGGTATAGTGCCTCATAATTTTTTTATTTTCTACCACCACATTTGAAACTTTTATCTTCTATAGGCCTGGGGTATGTCAAACCGTAAATTCTATTTAATTCTACTTGTTCTTATCCTATGGCTTCATTCTATTGTTTAGCAGACTTTGGGCTATATTTTGCAAGTACAAGAAAATAGAGATACAGGCTGGTTTTTTTTATATTTGGCAGGTTTCTCAACAAATATCACTTAAAAGTTTCATTTTGCCTGAAAGGCCAGTTTTCTTTCTTCTTTATTTTTATACCAGGTATGATTGGAGCCAATGTGAAAGGACATAACTTGCCCTGTGAAAATCAGCCAATTACTTCTCGACTGGCTGTAATATGTGGGACATCATCATGCCACATGGCAGTAAGTTCATGATAGTAAATTACCAACTGTGTACATTTAGCTGATGAAAAATGAACCTTTTAACATCTTTTAATTTCTGTTGTACTCTGTTTTGAATTGTGAGGATTTTGTCCTCTATTGTTCCCTTCACAGGTTTATATATCATCTTGAATTTGCTATAAAGGAGCAGCCATAATAATAGTAGTCAATCAGTTCTGCGGAAAAGGCATATAATATAAAAGCAGTGTTAAAAACTATTCTACTCTAACTCTAGCTGGACATTATGAAATTACCGTATTTTTCAAACTATAAGATGCTCCAGACTATAAGACGCACATTAGAGGAGGAAAACAAGAAAAAAAAATCTGCCTCTGCCTACCAGCATCCATCCAGTATTCATCTGGCTAGCATCTTTGCAGCAAACAGCAAACAGCCTGGTCAGCTTCAGCACGTTGCTTGTCAGAGCTCCTCTCCGTTGCGCCCACCACTGGTCAACTGAGCTGAGCTGCTGCCGCCAGGGAACACTGGAGCCTTCGCTGCTGATTGGTGATTGGATTTGCCTCCCGGAATACCGCCGATCAGCTGTTCTAGGTGGCAGGGATCTCTGCCTGTTTGCCGCCGCGCTCATTCGCTGTGGTCTGTTCACCACCTGTTTGGCAGTGAACAGATGGCAGCAGCAGTGACAGGCAGCAGCGGCGATCCTCATCACCTAGAACAGCTGAATGACGCCGCACCAACCCTCCCCCCCCATCCTCAATATTCGCTCTATAAGACGCACAGACACTTCCACCTACTTTTTTGGTGGGGGGAGTGTGTCTTATAGTCACACACACACCGAAAAATACAATATACCTCTGACTTGGACCCTGAGTAACCCTTGATGAAGGTTGATGATGCTACTTTATAATGGAATATGCAGTGTCTTTAGAAAAGCCCAACAGACTTTCATCCCTCCCACCTTCTTACTTAATCAATATAAATCTTTCTTTCTTTGAGAGCTCTAATGATCTATAAAATTTTGAGACAGATTGTGGCTCCAAAAGAGGCAAGATAAGCCATTTTTGCTTCTATAATTTTTCTCAGTGAATTAGTGCGAAAGCTTTTCCCTGGAGTTTTAATTACAGCTCGAGAGTGTCTCTTTTTAAAATTAATATTGTTAAGCCTGAAATCAATCAATTTTTGTGTCTAGCTTTTCTATCTATTTATTCATTAGAAATTATTTATGTTAACTGAATCATTAGACGAAATTTAATAAAATTGATGTATACGAAGAAAAAATGGTTAAGTGTACACATTCTCTACTAATTATAGTGTAAACATTTTGTTATATTTATATAAATTATATACGTGATATAAGTTAGAATTTTGTAAACTGGTATTTGTAGTCACATATATGTGTATGTTTGAATGCAGGAAAAAAGCTATAATAAGGCAACAATAGTACCTTAGTATTCAATTATAAAGAAAATAATTTTGACCCAGCTATTTAGATATATGAGGTTTTGCATGAATTATAGTTCCTAGCAAAAGAGAATTTGAGTCTACATGTGCCCTAGATAGTTTTGTGGTAGTGGGAAATTCTTTCGAACTCTTTTGAACTTAGTTTGGAATAAACCCAGACCAAATAAATCCATCTGGAATCATTTTGTTGTCTTATCCCTTTTTCATCTTTCCTTTCTTATAATCCCATCTCAAACTCATGAGAATAGTAAACGGGAGAGTTGGTAGCATTGAGGTTTTGACTTGAGGCTTGAGTCTTCTAAGTACAGGTAATCCTCAATTTACGACAGGTCATTTAGTGACTGTTCTAAGTTACAGCAGCACTGAAAAAAGTGACTTATGACTGTTTTTTACAGTTACAACCTTTGCAGCATCCTCATGATCACGTGATCAAAATTCAGATGCTTGGCAACTGTTTCATACTTATGACCGTTGCTGTGTCCCAAGGTCATGTGATCCCTTTTTGCCACCTTCTGACAAGCAAAGTCAATGGGAAAACCAGGTTCACATAACAATGTGTTACTAATTTAACAACCACAGTGATTCACTTAACAACTGTGGCAAGAAAAGTCATAAAATGGGGCAAAACTCACTTAACAGATCTCTCACTTAGCACCATAAAATTTGGTCTCAGTTGTGGTTGTAAGTCAAGGACTTCTTGTATACTGGCAAAAAACAAAGGGCAAAGTGTTTTGAGCATTTAAATACTGAGTGTTGCTCTAATAATATATCTATGTGACTGCTAAGAGTCAGCACCAAACATTTCCTTGGTAGCATGTAACCATCATAATGAATTTTTCTTAAAGAAAGTTGTTTCGTAGGAAAAAAAAGAAAAAAGTTTTCATCGGCACATGTTATCTATCACCTTATAATAGATAACTAACATTGTGTAATAATTGCTATTGGTAAAGTTGCTGACTTGTTGTTCCAGGTGGACCAGTAGAATTAATTGCATTGTCAGAATAGTCAGTATGGTAGTTAGCATGGCTATTTAATTAATTATGCATCATATTTTCATACAATTTTGCATTATATTTACATAGCTACCTATGTCACAAATTTATGACTCCAGGTGTAATACAATAAAAAGGACAGTCATAAAAAGTAATGATTAAAAATTCAACAATTAAAACAAAGTTATTGAAAAAAGTTATTTTTTTACGTACTTAATTTGCCTATATGTTTTAAACGTTACTAAAAATAGAATAAGACCTATTGCAGTAAGTCTACATCATGATTAGCAAACTTACACATTGGCCCCCAAATGAATCAGTCCACAATAATTGCTTCCCTTGATCAATTCTCATGATATAAAGGAAGAATGGAATAAACAACCCATAGCAGCACAGATGTAAACAGACTGGGGTTTCCAAGATTTACAGCATTAATAATCTTCATTTTGCTGAAGGGCACAGTATGTGATCTGGTGGGTTAAGATTGTCACAGAGTTCCTTTCTTTTCTACATAAGAAAGGGGAAAATTAGGATGGGATAGACAACACAGTGATATTCCAAGGTTTTGGAGAACAGCAAGCTGACTCCTTGTGTAACGGAATACAGCACTAGCTTGGTTTAGAAAGTAAAGCGGCTTAATAAACACAGAGATTCCAGTTAGCAATATAGATTCTAAAATATATCTGGCTAAATTAATTGGTCCTTTGGTCTCCAGAGTCCAATCACAGAATTTCAAAGAACAAGGCCTAAAGAGCAATTTTCAGTTATGTATAATTAATGTATGTAATATGTGGCTGGCTATCAATACAAAGTAGGTAATCAGAAATGTAAATAATGTACAGAAGTAAACTAAATAATAGGGCATTTGTCAGTCATGCAGTTTTTAAAAAAAAATGGATGAAGGATGTAGGAAAACGTGTAGTAAATATATTAATTTATAATATAAATTTATATAAATTAATCCTTTCATTTTTATTTTAAATGAACTGGCTGACTTTAAACTGATCAGTCTGATCATATATCTGTGAGTTACAACATTGTTAGAAAATAATGTGAAGAATGTATGTATGTATTTGAGTTTTTGCCCATGAAAAGCAATAGCAGCGTAAAGTGTTTGGCTAAACAATAGTGATGATATAATATTTTTTGTACTTGTGCAGGGTTGGAATTCTGAATGCATGAGTACATTCACAAAATACAGATAGTCCTTGATTTATGACAACAATTGAATCCCAAATTTCTATTGCTAAATGAGATGTTTATTAAATTAATTTCGCCCCATTTTACAACCTTTCTTGCCACAGTTGTTAAATGAACCACTGCAGTTTTTAAATTAGTCACAGTTGTTAAGTAAATCTGGCTTCCCCATTGACTTTGCTTATCAAAAGGTGGGAAAGGATGATCACATGACCCTGGGATACTGCAACCGTCATAAAAATGGGTCAGTTGACAAATATCTTAATTCTGATCATGTGACCATGGGGATGCTGCAATTGTCATAATGTAAAATGTGATCATAAGACACTGTTTTTCTGCGTCGTTGTAACTTTGAACAGTCACTAAATGAACTGTTGCAAGTCGAAGTCTACCTGTATTTTCAAAAAAGATTCACATTTTACAACCTAGCAGCCAGACAACATTCATTTATTAGACGGTCTTCTTAGGATAATTTTAATAATTTCAGTGGGACCTTTGGGAGACCCAGAAGTATTGCTGTAATAAATGTGAGGTTCAAAATGGATGCCTTACTTTTCTGTTTTTATTGTTATTAATAGATTATTCAAAAAAATCAAGAGGCACAGTGAGTCTAATGGAAATCCTAGTAGATTCCAGGAGGCTCACTGGTGTCCATAGATACCAGTTATTTACCCCCAATCATAACTGGAACATTGTTATGATCGGAATTCCTATTAAAGTAATTCGTATCTGAGGCCATAATGTTGTACACAACAACCTGAATACAAGACAACACGCTTTTAGGATTGCAGTGTAATTACGTTCCGGCCTTAAAATGTAACTTTCTTCCACCTTACTTTATTGTAACAAGCAATGCAATTTTCTATTGGTGGAATCAATGACAAATCTGGAGTGAATATATTTTTCGGTTGAAGGACCCTTTTATCTGTACCTATTTATATTGGGCCAACGATATAGAGCAATTGTATATGTCTTTTTAATGAGATATATATGCAGCTGCAGTTGGTTGAAATTAACTGTATCTTTTTTTAATTAGGTCTATAAAAACGTAAGTTTATTATCCTCCATGTTTTTGTTAAAAAAAAATCTTTCTATAAGTTTCTCCTTTGTATCCAGGGACCCTGAGGGCAATAGAGATGAATCATCAGGTTTAATTTAATGCAGTAGGAGAGAGAGACCTGTGTGGTCAAGTTGGCATGAAACAGTGGCTTTGATCTACTTCAGGTGCACTGAGCCCCAACCAGCCAGTAACAATAATATCTTTGTGAGATGATCAGAGCAGAGAATGAAATAGAGTGGTGGGGGGAATGGCCTGAATGAAAATTCAAGGCTTTCCTTTGTTGTGGTTCTGGCAAGCGAAAAAGTCAACTGTCAGGAGAAATTCAGCAAACATAAAACAGGGTGAAAGTGCAATGGTCAAGTAATGGGCTTCTTTCAAAGAATCTTAACAAGAAAGCATTCAAGATAATTTGATGGGTTCCCATATTTTCCTACAAGTGTAGATGGGAAGTGCCGTGGAAGAAGGAGAGAGAGAGAGAGAGAGAGAGAGAGAGAGAGAGAGAGAGAGAGAGAGAAAAGATACAACGAGAAGTGTTGGAATTCTTAATCTGATAAATAGGAGGACTTTGGTAAATTTATGTTAAAAAACAGTTAAAAAACAACAACAAATCTTGTTAAATCATGTAGTCTACCAACTAGCCAAAAACCCCTGCAAATTAAATAAAGGAAGGTTTTCAATTTATTCCAGTCATTAGGTTTTTAATCAATAAAAGGCATTCCCAAATTGATTACAGTTTACTAAGGAACCTTAAGATTGCTAAACAAAGTTCCCATCTGGATTGCTGTTTGTGGAGACCAAAATAACTCTGTCATTCGGAAAAAAGAAACAGGCTTGTGTCCCTCTCTCCCCTCCTGTTCTCCCATTTAACATTTCTATATTAGACTGACCCTGGTTGTTAAATTTTTATTAGCTGTAGGATGTGATGAAGGACTGATATGACTTATTCTTACTTTCCTAACATTGAAAAAAGGTGGTTTCTTATGCTGAGGTTGGAGAAAACATTATAACATTGGATATCTTTCTAAATTTAGAGACTGCTCTCTGATTTTAGAGGACAAAATCTGACCTAGTATGTCCCTGGAAAGAAGGGTTAAAACGTCAAAATATGTTATCTATTTTTCTTTTGCAAAACTCCCTTATGCCATAGAAAACATAGTTAATTATTTTGTGATATTGCAGTAGGGTATTTGTGCATGAAAAGGAAGCACAAAACTTCCTTTCAATCTTCCAATCCTGTTCAAACACTGATTTTTTTTTAAAAAAAATAGTATTCAACTAATACTGTGTTCAAGGAACCAAGGATGGTTATATGGAGTTAAATGTATTTTTCTTAGAATCATATAAATAGCTTTCATTTTCTCCTAATTTCCATATTGTTTATTTGTATTTCATGCTTATGGTTTCTTCTAAGTGTGCATTTACGAAGTTCATGCTGACACAGGCAGAAAAGGACAATTGTTAAATCATGCAATTTGTGCAGGCACTCCACCCAGTTTCTGAATTAAGTCTGTGTTTTCAGTTTGGAGCTGATGACTTTTGGCCTGAAAATCTTGCAGTAACTTAATTTTCTCTGATTTTATCTTTTGGACTGTTAAAAGGTCCTCTTAAAGATCAACAGGATATAAGAACCGAAGGATTGCTTGGGTGAATCTGTGTATTATAAATATCCCCAAGGTTCTCAGTTTAGTTCAAAGGGATGTCCTTTGCCTGGTTTTGTTTATATCTTTTTAAAAAACAAACTCCTAGCAATTGTGCATATTCTGACTTGGTTGATTTCCCAGCGACTCACACAGTACTCTTTTTGCTCCACAATATCCACCCAAGCTGCCAGCTTTGTTTACACAAATAGAGTCTGGAGCACGTTTTTCAGCCCTAGAGCTTGCACAGTACGTGTCTTTCCAGAACATCCTAGGGTGGAGACCGCAGAGGCATGCTGGCTCAAAGTGTTCCTACAGGCTGATTTCTGTAATCTCAGTAGGAGCCAGACCAGCGAGTGGTTTTAGTATATGTTGGCTGCAATTTGATGGCAGAACATGCCACATTGCAAAAGCATCAGGCTTCTCAAATCATTGTTGCGATGAAGTTCTTGGCTGTGCTGGAAAATGTCCGCATAGAAAGGAAACACATCACAACATGCTGCTGAATTTGATCGCGTTGTGGTTAATTCTCCCCCCCCCCCCACAGGACCCACTCAAAATCTGCATGGTGGATTTTCATGTTGTATTATTCACTTACATTGTATTATTCACTAGCTTTTATGTGAGGCAGTTTAAATGTGTGATCTCCAAGAGGATGGAGTCATGCCTGGGGCAAAGAATTTTTCAGCCAATTGGCCATTACCCAGCGATTCACAAAAGCAGCAATTTGCTGTCCCCCACTACATTAGTACAGAGGATGGTGGCTGAAGTGAGAAGTGGTGCAGGAAAATGAAAACAACCCTTCCCCCAAAAAACTCATAAAAATAATGCAGAACCATGAAACTACAATTATTCAAATCCCAGTTTTTCTCAATATTCTGTCTAACATAATAGATGAACATTCAGATGTGACAGAGCATTTTATAACTTAAACTATCCTGTAGTTATTTGTTTAATATAAAATATACATGAATATTATCACATTGCCAGTGCAGAGATAAAATGGTTTGATACTTAGCTGAGATATTTTTTTTCCTGTTAAAAAACCTGGCATAGAGAACATCTAGCATGAGACACAGACATTTAATGTGTGTGTGTGTGTGTGTATGTGTGTGTGTGTGTGTGTGTGTTCCCAAATATGGAAAGTTAACACAGATTTTTCTCATGAATAACACATTTAAAAAGGAAATCCTCATGGAGGATTAAATATGCATTACATATACAAAGTATATCTTGTATTAAGCATATGCAGATGAAGTACTAGTTATAAATATGCCTTTTGTAGCAAATCCAGTCCCTTTGCACTTTGTATGTTTCCCCTCAGGAGGAAAGCAGTACAGATAATCCTCAATTTACAACCATTCATTTAGTGACTGTTTGAAGTTACAATGGCACTGAAAAAAATGATTCACAACCAGTCCTCGTTCTAACAACTGTCTCAGCATCTCATAGTTATATGATCAGAATTTAGGCACTTGACAACTGGCATGTATTTTGAATGGTTGCAGCATCCCAGGATCATGTGATCACTATAAGAACCATGGTGGCGCAGTGGTTAGAATGCAGTACTGCAGGCTCACCAGGCTCAAGGTTGACTCGGCCTTCCATCCTTCCGAGGTTGGTAAAATGAGGACCCAGATTGTTGGGGGCAATATGCTGACATTGTAAACCGCTTAGGACTATATATCACTGTGAAGTGGTATATAAGTCTAAATGCTATTGCTATTTGCAACCTTCCCACTGCTCCTAACAAGCAAAATCAATGGAGGAAGTTAAATGGATTCATTTAACGACTGCATGATTAACTTAACAACTGTAATGATTCACTTAACACCATGGCAAAAAAAAAGAAGTAAAATTAGGCACAATTCACTTAACAACAACCTTGCTTAGCAATGGCAATTCTGGTCCCAATTGTGGTTGTAAATTGATGACTACGTTTATATCTCTAGAGAACACAGGAGTAGTCAAACACATAGGTATCTCTTAGTTGTACTGTTTTCTTTCATTCCACTAACTGGGAGCTGCCAGATGGCAATTGCTATACATGTACTTGCCTTGTTCATGAAACAGGAATCCAGGCATAATCCATAATCACCTATTTACAGCTTTCCTATATTTTCTGACCGTGACTTCTGACTTTTCTTTACACATGTGCAGTGTACATGTATGTAATATAAAGATACAATAATGTGCAATTAATAGAAGCTCTGAGAGCTCTCTATGTGGCAACTGTGTTAAACAGAGATTACTCTCAATGATGCATAGAGATTTCTGTTTGAAGGATCTACCTGACCTTTGAATGTTGTGCTGGTAAGCTACAGTTCATAAAGTGGATGGGCCTTGGACGAAAAGTAGTTACAACTACAGCAGTTTGACATATTATGGTTAAGACATTAAAAACACACAGTTTTTAAATTTGTTCTAAAGTAATTGTCTATAAATTGAGAAATAATGGAAGAACTCAGGGCTCATTTTTCCTAATAATTTCTCATATCTAGTGTTATGTTATTATCTATATCCTGCTAAAACTCTCATTCCTGTAACCTTTAACTGGGAAACAGTGCATTATAGGTCAATAATTTTTGAACCAATGTATCTCAAATGGACTAAGACTATAGAATACATCCAAAATCCAGGACCCAAGAGAATGAATTTGGGGAAATAGTGGCTGCTTGAGTACTTGCCAGGTTGCTGCTGCTTCAGCTCGACTAGGCTGCTTCAGTGGTGACACAAAGTTCATTTTGTATGTTACATAATAGTTTCCTAGCCATTCTTACAATTCCTCATTCCATTCCCTACGCATTTACCCATTTAACTGCCTACTGGGGAAGGGGAAAGAAGGGAGGAATAGGGAGGACTCCTGGACACATTCCCCCCCACCCCCTGACTAGAACGAATACTTCTATCACAGATTCTGTTTTGGTTGAAATATAGAGAAATATTTTAGAGTTGCAGTTAAAATGGGAACATGGCGCCAAATGTTCTTTTCCAAAGATCGTTCATAATGCACTGATTTAGACTTGTTCAACTTTTAGATGATATACAAGTTGATTTACTTGTTTTTTTCTTTTCTCTTTTACCCTACCCTTTTCTCCCTTTCCTCCTTTACTTTCACATTGTATTCATATTTCTTTGTATTTTATAATTTGATAAACTAATACAAACTGTCAACTTTAAAGAAAAAAAACCGGCAACCATCATACACACATGCCAGTTGCGAAGCCTCCAAATTTTGATTACGTGACCATGGGGATGCTGCGATGGTCATAAATGTGTAAAAAAATGGTCATAAGTCACTTTTTTAGTGCTGTTGTAACTTCAAATGGTCATTAAATGAATGGTTGTAAGTCAAGCATTACCTGTATATGTACACTGCTTTCTGTAATGAAACCTTGTCTGCTAGTCTAGTCTCACTGATAAACATTCAGAAAACTAAAACAGGTTGGAACAGAATTTGTAGGTTAAAATCTTTGTTTTCTTAGAGTGTGAAATTTCAGAATATTGCTATTTTTTTCCTGCAAATTCACTGTTCAGATAGGCTCGATCATCTAGGCTTTAATTCTAGAAATGGTAAAGATATTGCTATTTCCAAAATAATTTAGACGCGGCATTTTATTTTAAACACATTTATTATCCCAGTAAGGGACACGGTGGCTCAGTGGCTAAGACACTGAGCTTGTCAATTGAAAGGTCGGCAGTTCAGCAGTTCAAATCCCTAATGCCACGTAACAGGGTGAGCTCCCATTACTTGTCCCAGCTTCTGCCAACCTAGCAATTTGAAAGTACGTTAAAAATGCAAGTAGAAAAATTGGGACCATTTTTGGTGGGATGGTAACAGCATTCCATACACCTTTGGTATCATGCTGGCCACATGACCACGGAGATAACTTTGGACAGTGCTGGCTCTTCGGCTTTGAAATGGAGATGAGCACTGCCCCCTAGAGTTGGGAACGACTAGCAAATATGTGCGAGAGGAACCTTTATCTTATTATCCAGGTAATATTTTACTTTTAAATACAATATATAAGCTTCAGAAAAGCAAACCAAGTTGGAACAGAAATAAAACTTGTAGGCAAACCTCTTTGAAGGATGTTTTTTCTTAGTGTATTGAATTTCAGGTTATTGCCATTTTTTCTAATATATTAGCCACATTGAGCATTTTAAAAATATAACTGCTTTCTAAAATCTATAAGAAATCTTCCTTCAACTCTGCTTTAAACCGAGCTGCTGTAATTTGAGACATGTTTTATGATGAGAGAGACAGTGGTTTTCCTTTTGTAGAGAATGTTCTATTGATTAGGAATCTAACCTTTTCCAAATCTATGTCATGAACCTATTGCATAGGGAGCCCTTAACTGTACTTCCAGCAGCCACAGCCAGCATGGCTAATATAAATTGCTGGCAACTGTAAATGAACAGAATCTATTGGGGCACTGCTCTGTATCCTTGGTGGGATACTATTAAAAATACTGAATTCAGATATTGGATGCATAATTGCATAGATTAACATAGGATAGGATAGGGAAGGGTAGGGTAGGGTAGGGTAGGATAGGATAGGATAGGATAGGATAGGACAGATTTTTTTTTTTGGCCTTTACTACTTAGATGCCACAGATGCCAAATGTTTTATTTTTTTAAGCCGTGATGTAGTGATGGGACAGAGTGCATTTTTCTAGTTTTAATATGTAATATTTTTCCTCTTGAATATGAGTTCAAAAATACACCAGGAATTTTCTAACTGTGGCGTCATGCAACAACCAAAGATTTTAATATATTCACAAATCACTTACTTGCTTCATTTTTATTTGAGCTAATCATTGCCTGAGTAAGCCTGCTGGACATTTAAATAATAATCCAAAACTTTTAATTAATTATATTGAAGGAGGGACTTGGTGGCTAGTGGTGAAGATGCTCACTTTCCACTCGGAAGGTTGAGAATTCAATCATAGGTGGTGGTAGATGTTTCTCTCTTAGGGCACAAAGAAAAAATATCTGCTGTGAACTCCACGTAGCATCAGCAAAGGCATCTGGCCAGTAAATCCTCAGTTCCTTCCAGTCACCCCAACTCTGCCTCAAATTAAGGGAATTAAGAGTTGGGGGAAAAATAATTATACTGAGGATCTTTATAGCTATCAAGTAGGAAAAACTATTCATTAGTTAGCACCATTTAAGATTCCAGTAAGTGGAATATAAGACAATCATTTTGATTCAATTTTAAAATGAAATATTTTAAAAACTGTATCTATTTGAAATGAAGGCAAATATATGTGTCCCAGGATAATGTTGCAGGATCCAATTTGGGTCAGTCACCGGAACCAGAGGTTTTGTCTTTCGAGCTTTCATATTTCTGCTGGAGCCCATCTTCAGAGAACTCCCTAGCAGGGTGTGTATCTATTTAATGCATTTTATTTGTATATATTATGCTTTACCCTCTGGAGAATTCTATGGGAACACACTTTGAATAATATAGTTGTAATTTCCAAAATGGGAAATTGAAATGTTACAAATTTTAAAAAATGAAGATAAGGTATTAACAATAAACACATTGCTTATTGTGTGGTTGCTAGAGTTATCGTATACTACAAAGGAATACCTTATTTTTAAAAGTATCTTAATATAACAATAACAAAAATGTTACTAATATGCATGTTAGAATTTCTGAATAGTGTAACGTTGCTTGTATGTGCAGTAATGTCTGTTGTGAATAGTGCATTACTTTGGAGTACAAAAAGCCATTTCAGTGCACAGTACAAAACTGCCTGTAGAAACATACCCAGACAGCCCTTTGTGTTCATTTATCAAAGCTCTCTGCTTCTATTGCATTGCAGGCGACATAGTAAATATTAGCAGGGCAAAGGTTATTCTGTATCCAGACAGTACCATTAACTGAAATGATTTTTAAAAAATGGAACTGCGGGCCTTAAAATACAAAGCAAAAATGTTATTCAAAATTGTCAAACTCCAAAACATTAAAAGAAAATTTACAGATCTTGTCTTCTGTGAAACATTTGAAATAAATTGATATATGGTAATACCTCTGCTCTTAACAAAGCAGGAAATGACAGTATTGTTATTAGAAATATTCACAACTTAACTGAGCAAGAATTTTAAACGGATTTCATCAATGGCTATCCACCTGGCGTGAAATCTCCAAGGCCTTTCCATAAGGTCCACCATTGGATTTTTTTTTTTTTTGAGAAGTGAAATCTGCATCTAGAGATCAGTAAATAAGTTTTACCAAATATACCAATGGCACAAAGTTATGAAAAGCAGTTGTTAAATGTTACTTTGTTGGTTTTGACAGTGTTTTAACCTATCTGGGTAATTCTGAATCTTGACTGTCTATGCCCCAATTAAGTATGAATTTAATGTTTTATGAAAATCTTGATGGGTATGATTTTGGAAAGAGAGAATACCTAAAAAAATTTACAAATTTTTTTAGCATAATTATTTGGAATATATGTTCAATTACTCAAAGGTATAAACAGAAAAGTAAAAGTTGGAAATCTACAATGTGGAGGGGATGGTTCACACCAGAAGGTTCTTAAAAAGTTTGTATCAAATCCTTAAAGGATTTGTAAAATATTAGCTTGTTATTATTTCTGTGGTGCTGCTTCTCTTTTTATGTACATACATAAGTAAATTTATATTAATTGGATTTTATTAATTAGTGACCAGGTAAAACATTTCAAATCAGCACATGCTTTTTAATGGAAATAAGAAGCACTAATAAAGGCTCTAACTATGCAATTTGCAAGCTATGCCAGCAAATATGGAGACCGGCACAATGGCCAACAGATTGGAAAAGATCAGTCTATATTCTAGTAACAAAAAATGAGGTGCAACAAACTAAAGTATGCAAACTATCATACAATATTCTTACTGTCAATGCTAGCATAATAATATTTAGGAAGTGCTTTTATTTATATATTATTGCAATAAGAATGGTAAATAGAGAAGACTTTATTCATTCTTCCAAAGATACATTTAAATATATTTGAACCTATTTTTATTAGTAATAATGATGTCCCATTGAAAGTTCATCCCAGAATGATTTTTATAACTTAGTAGTGTTTGCTATTGAAAACACAACATTTGCTATTGAAAACTGTTATGGATAACTGCATATCAGTTCAGTTCAAGTTAACAGTTCAGTTATGGATTGCACTGAAAAAAATATTTTTTTTTTGCAGTACAGTATTTTGCCTTATAATTATAATGCTGTTTTCTATCATGAAAGACAGCTTGATGTGAACTACTACATTAGGGTTATTAATGACAAGTTTGGGTGGCCCAAGCGCCATGTGATGGGGTGAGCGCCCATCCTCGCCCCAGCTCCTGCTAACCTAGCAGTTCAAAAGCATGCAAATGCGAGTAGCTAAATAGGTACCAGTTCAGTGGGAAGGTTAACAGTACTCTGTGATGTCATGCTGGCCACATAACCACAAAAATGTCTTGGGACAGCACTGGCTCATTGGCCTTGAAACCAAGATGAGCACCACCTCTATAGTTGATAACAACTAATGGAGTAAAATCTACAAAGACTCCTTTTTTTTAATGGCAAGTTAGGAGTTTTCAACAAATATAAATTATTTTTATAAATACAGATTTTTTAAAAATACCAACAGCATTAATGAAATAGTTTCCAATGAACATGTCAACTGAAGATGCCCAATGGTGAAGTTCAGTCGGATCTATCTGGCTCGTGCGATCCAGTCGGGTCAGCGGCGGGAGGCTCTGCCCACCTGCATCATCATGTCCCATTTTTGACCCTCTACATGCGTGGAGGAGGCGCATGTGCTCACATTTGTGATCAGGTAGCGAAGGTAAGTGCATTTTACCCCTGAAGGTGCCCCTTTGTGTCCTTCAATGCCAATTCCATTTGATGTGAGGAAAGATACAGTAAGTTAATTACTGCATATAATACTAAACTACACAACTTTACATTGAAAGAATCATTTGGAACCCCTCCCCCCACAACATGGCAGTAGAGAGACCTACAAATCAGAATTAAATGGGAGATGCACACATTCATAAGTGCAGGGGATGGTTTGTTTCAAAAAGCTTTTGGGAAATTATGTTTGGCCTTTTATTCTCTGTATAGGGAACTCTTCCACTTTCAGGCAGACTTTTTTTTCTCAGAAATGCCTCTTCTTCCTGCTTGTCCTGTTTTTCATAGATTATAATCTAGAACACTTCTTTCATCTTATTCGGAAAGTGACGGGTTTATTTGCTATCTGTGCACAAATACGAGTTGAGTTTATTAGAAAGAAAAAGAAGACCTCGCTTGTACATGTCTAAATTTAAACTTGTTTGATTTTATAAAGCTGTGATGATCTAGGGAAGATCACTTGATATAGCTTGAAGTGCTTTCTTGGTACTGTCATTTTTTTATATACAATTATACATTTATAAGGTGAAAAAAATTAGATGTTTCAATGTTTTCAAGTACTTTTGCAATTCACTCCTCCTCAAGAGTTGACACCGAATTTTGGTTGGGCACACCAAGGTTGAATTGAGGACTGTATTTCATCCAGATGATTTATTCATAACAAACTGTGCCTTCTGGCAGTTGCATCACAGCTGAATACGGTTAAACTCGATTCATCATTTCATTTGTTTCTGATTGCTCTATAATGTTTACATATCTAACATATTAGTATAAATCTTGGAGGGAGTAGATTGAGGTTAAGTCCTCCCACATGGCTCTTTTTTCTTTTCTCAATCTTACTATAAGCACTGAACCTTCATAACAGTTGAAATATTCCAAACCAAGAGAGAAATATGTCCCTGGTTAATTCAGTGGTTTAAAATGGATTACAAATGAAGAACAGACAACCACAAAAACTACAGTGTTTTTCTTCAGATGTTTGAGGATGCTGTCATTCTGGTCAAAATAATAGTCAGAAGGGATGGAGAGGTTTTTAGATTTTTATCTTATACCTTTGAAAGGCATGTATCCCCTACAAACACCACTTCAATTATATATTTTTATTGTAAAAGACAAAATGAAATAAGCCACTCTTCAATTACTATTTATAATGTTCTTTGTGAACATTATTATTTCTTTGATTTATACAATTTATAAGCATACTTGATTTATTTATCACATTTGTATAGCTGCCATCTCATTTAGTAACTCAGGGAAGTAAATATAATAAAATAAGATACATAAAAATCATTAGAAAATGACAACTTAAAATATTAACATATATTAACAAAGGTAGAAGGCAAAATAGTGACGAAGAATACAAAGAGTGCCTCCATCATATAGTCTTCTAGGATCCACTCAATCATTGAATCCCCAAGCTAGTTGACAGAACCATGTTTAAGACTTTCCTTGGCAAGAAAGATGTTCCATATTAATCTAATTTGCCCAATTCCTAATTAGCCCAAAGTGAAATGGCTATTTTTTCTAAGAATGCAGTATTGCATTTGCATTTGGTGCATTTCATGTACCAATTGTCCAATTTCTCCCAACCCACTTTTTTTCTAAATCTAGTTGTTGTCTAGTAAGCTTCCAGGATAAAATTACCAAATTTTTATCTTTTAAAATCACATTTGAAGGGGATGGGGATGGAGGTGGACATTAAGTAGTTTTGAGAACCCATATTAATTTCTTGATCAAGTAGTTTTGAGAACTCGTATCAACTTGAAAGCCCCTTTCAAAAAATTCTCACTTTATAACATGTCCACCAGACATGAAATTATTTTTCTTTATCATCTCTAACAAACTGAAGAATTTTTCTACTATCAGGTAATAATCTAACGGGATACTTATACCATGTATGAATAATTTTAAGGTGGTAATGGTTTATGATTAGATTTTTTTTTTGCCTCCTTCCATTCCAGACTTCCCTTCCAAATTTACTTTTAAATCTGTCTTCCATATTTTTCCCCCCAGATCTTAATAATTTCCTATCTCATTTTCAAATAACGTAAATTATTTTTAATCTGACTTAGTTCTTGGCTATCCAATTTTAATTAATTTTCTGTGTTCCATTAAACTTTAGTTTTTCCTTCTGCAATTTTTTCCCCCCCAGAAAAGTTCAAATACTATCAAAATCATTCCAACCAAGAAGGTAATTCTTTGTAGGAATAGATAATGCGATTATCTTAATAAAACTCCTGCAAGTGAAATGACCCCACTTTCTTGCATTTATTCTGTGCACTCTCTTGTTCCCTACTCTGAAATCAGATACAGAAAGATCAATAGCATAGTATCAGTATTACTGATTATAATAGTATCAACAGTAAAGATGAAAGACATGGAAAAAATAGGTGGTCTTTTCTGCCATGTGTGAAATAAACTATTTGTATACTTGCTACTTTTTTCCTTACAAAAATCCTATATTTCCCAAAATTTTGTGTTGATCTATTATTTTATTACTGTATTCTCTGAACTCACAAGTTTATAATATCTCTCTCTACTAAAGAAATTAAATATTACAAATGATAGGTCTAATGTACTGCATGGGCAAGTTGCCCCCAAGTTTGAGGCAGCATATAAGTGCATAAAAAAAATAGATTTTTTTAAAAAAAGTACAATACTATTTCTCAAATGCACTTTCTAGATACATAAGCACACATTATTGCCAATGGAATTGATTTCATTAGCTTTTACCAACCTGGTTTATATAGATGGCAATACTTATCTAAAAGGTTGGCATGATTGTACCTCACTAGTGCGATTCCTGAGCTGTCAGATAGACTGGGAAGTTAAAAAGAAAACTCAAGATGATAGTGTTAAACCAGGTCCATATAATTGCCCACAAAGCTACAGAAATATGTGTAGTAAGTAACTAAAAATTCAGTTTGGCCTGAAGAAGACTTTATCTTATAGGTTGCTCGAACTATTCAGCTCAAATGAGACAGATATTTGTACTTCCATTACAAACAAGCTTGCATTTGTTTATGTTTATGTTTAATTATCAGTTAACTAATAACAGCAATTTAAATATACGAGCATCTTAAAGCTTGACAGAATAGGATTTTCTAATAAAGAAAAGAAAATACGAAGATTGCTGTGGTACTGGTGATAAAACATGTTGAATCTGTGCAGAATTTGATACAACTTTTTTTGAAGAGATACGGGGAATTGGCTGGTTTATGTTTTTAAGTTCAGTTTCTCAAGCTTGAAGATATTGGTCAAAAGTTTATGTCTGTTAAGCCTGTTTCCATCTTGTCCATTTGGTATTAAGATTTAGCAGAAACGGGTGATAGAATGAATCCAAGAAGTGATAAAAGAACTAATTACAGCAGAAAATAGTCTGTGATGAAAGATGAAATTCAGGATGGACTTGGAGGTATGACAAAATACTTCAGCAGGCAATGGCTAGTCAGTTTTATACATTCTTGGAAAATGTGGATCATCTCTTCCCATTCCAGTTGAGTTTCAGGCTTGGTTTTGTCACTCAAGTACTCTTGACCATGCTGGCAAATGACCTGTTTTCAGCAAAAGACAGAGTTCTTCTCCGTTGATCTTTTTGGATGTCTTGGTCATGGTCATTTTGATTCCATCTGCTATGATGTCCTGACGCTCTGAGGCCTCCAAATTCATTAGCTCTGAGTCTGTATAAGACTGCTTCCCAATTGAAGGAACAGGTACACAGATGTACTCCAGGTTTCTTCTGTATCACCCAAGACCAAGTGGCATCAGTAATCTGGAGTTAATTTGGCCAATGTGTTTCTGGTTATGCTTTGTTGTGATCCTTCTTAAACAGCAATGGCTTGGTTTGACTGATGCTCTGATGTTTTGCATTGGATTAATGCAATATGCATTTAAATATGACTCAGAAATTGCATCCATTGTACAACTCAGCAGTGAAGTTATTACCCAGAGCTCCTTTCAGATTTAACATAACATCTGTCCTAAAAGAACCGCATTGCCTGCCTATGCACTGCCTACCAATAATACTTAAAAAATCTCAGAATAGCTGAGTCCCTTATTGTTCAGAACCATGAAACTTGAGCATTAATCTTTCTCAATGTGAACTTACTCAAATATTAAGATTTACAGGGGGGAAAAAAGTCTTTTAAAAAGTCTCTGACCAATCACTGTCAGAGGTGTGTTCTCTGTTATGACCACCTACTTTGGGATGCCTTTTCTGAAAGAATGGTACTGATACTATTCAATACTAGAGGAAGAACTTCATTCTCACATTCAAAGCTTAGTCACAACTATATATTTTTGTTTAATAATGCCTCTCGTTGTTGTATTTGTAATTTTATATTTTAAATAATATGTTTTAGTTACATTATTACTTATTGACTTGGTTTTACTGCTTCAGATTTCTTTTTTATGGTATATATTTTATTGTGAGGTCTTCAGAATAGCAGATAGGCTATAAATATTTAAAATAAAATAGAGCTTTGTGCCTGTCCCCAAGGAAGGCATCTGGCTGTCAGGAAGTCTCATATGGTTCCCACCAATTTCATTGTATGTTTTTTTTTAAAAAAATGGATTGCATTGAAAGTGATTTTGCCATATTGAATGAGATGACAAAATATTGAATAAAATTGGAATACAAATACAAATACAGTGTAGATACATTTAATACATTTAAGGATGTGGAAATATGTCCAAATACTGTTTTTTTTTTGTTACACTAATTTACAAAGGTATATCATACTCAACAAAAGCACTTTCAAGAGCCTGCCAGCCCAAGACATTTTAAAATGCTATAATATTTACATGTGTGATTCTTAAAATTAAATTTGGATTAATAATCAATCTGGTTCCGTATTTAACTCAAAATGTACCTCAAAAGATGGAATTACTGAAAGTAAAATGGAAAGAGGAGCTCAAATGCACCCAAACAGGCCAAAAAATATGCCATTGTGCATCAGTTCCTCAGTGTACATGTTGTAAATTAGATATGGCCTGGTTTAGTATTTCAGCATTCATTCACCTGGCAGATTTGGATTTACAACTTTGGGAAAAGATTCTGTTACTTTAAAGAGTTGTCGTAGGTGCTGATTTCATGAGTCTGCATGAAATTTCAATCTGTGGTATCTTTTATTGCTGCTTTTTATGCATACGTTTATATTCGTAGAATTTGAAACGTACACAGCCCTAATATTTAATAGCTATTCATCTCTTTCTGTTTGGGCCTCCCTTCTATGGAAGCCATTACTAATTGTGAGAATGGTAAATCTGCAGAATATATTTGCATGTAAAACCCTGGAGAAATCTATTGGAAAGAAGAAGTGGCCCTCTGCCAAATTCCAGGATTTTTAAAAGATCCCAGTAGAATTTCTGGCAGAAGGAAAGAAAATCCTTGTATAAGGGAAAAGCTCCACACCCATTGTCTATGCTCAAGATGTACTAATGTGCAAACCTTAATTGCTCTGCAGATTTGTTGATAGTTTTTTGGAATGCATTCAAATGGTATTTCAGGAGTAAGACGATATGAACATCTGAGTGGGTAAGTGGAGATCAGCTAGTGGCAGAAATACCCTGGTAAATTATTGTGGGTATTCTTTAAAATATCAAGCTGGGCTTCAGATATTCAAAACCTGATGGTTTCCCAGCAGAACCAATTATAGTCTTTTAATTTGACTTTCCCTTTGAGGATTGGCAAAGACTCAGGTAGCTTTGGGAACAATGAACCAATCATTTATGGAATATGGAAAATAACGAGTTAGGTCATAAAATATTTAGACCTTCCTGGAGTTGTTCAGAAAAATACATTTTGGAAATTTTTGTGTTTGTGTTTATGTTCAGAGTTCTAGAGAGCAGAAAGGATTTTATGTTTTATTCCACCTTCAGGTCACGTATTCTGGAAGTGTTGCAAATTGTATTTTTCCAGATCTAGCTAGATTAAAAACAACTGCAAAGGACCAATAATTTTGGCGCAATTCTAAAATAAGGTGGCCAGTTATCATTATGTGCTTTTATTTATTCATTTTTTGGATAATTATAAAAGAGGATTTGCAGTTGTCTCATTAACAGTTGGGCTTCAAGTAACCTGTAAAAACTTGAAAAATAGCTTTTTAGTTCATACCTTCTTATTTCCATTTGTACTCTATCCTTGGGGTAGTTAGTATCGGAACATCACACACACACACATGCACACACAAATAGGGTTCTTCGAGAAAAATGGGAAAACTTTATTTGTTGTACTGGCAGAGAGAAGATGAGGTAAGAAATTTCCATAAAGTGTACACATGATGATGCAGACATATATGTGCAAATTTAGAAGTAATCATAATCTCAAATATAAATGCAGTAGACTTTAGTTTAGTAATGAATAATATTCCTTGATCATGGTTGATAGACAACTCCAAAATTCCTGCTATTTTTTTCCTAAATAGGAAAGATTGGGAATAGGAATATTCCTTTCCCAATCTTTCCTATTCCAATAGGAATATGAGCCTGGTGGCGCAGTGGACTAAGTGCTGTTAAAGTAGCACTTAGTTGCCAGCTGCCTGCAATTACTGCAAATTCAAATCTCACCAGCCTTAAGGTTGACTCAGCCTTCCATCCTTTCGAAGTAAGTAAAATGAGGACCCGGATTGTGGGAGCAATAAGCTGACTTCGTATAAAAAAGAACACCACTTATGGGGGGCCGAAAGCACTACTAAGCAGGTATATACAAAAGTATGAAGGCTATTACTTAATGCATTGTAAGACGCCCTGAGTCTCTGGAGAAGGGCGGCATATAAATCAATCAATCAATCAAACAAACAAACAAATAAATTAAGTAAGTAAGTACGATTGGGTGTACACTGAATTTGTCTTCTTAAAGATAAATTTCTTTATCGTTAAATTGCCTGATGATCTCAACAGTTGATCAAATTGATCTATATGTTTTGTAAATATGGCCATAATACTGCCATACATGCATTTTCTATCAACACTGAAATCTCCCAAACCTTTGACAGTTGTTACTGAGAAGATGCTGCAGTCTCAAGAACAATTATGTGCATTTTAGAGCATTTTCTCAAATTTCTGTCTTGCTTCTGTCTTGCTTTTCTTTCTTTGCCACTAGTTTCCCTTTGGCGTCTTTGCTTGAGGCAAGGAATTATCTGTATGGTTCATGTACGTTTCCAGGCTTCTACCTATAAACTGTAACTTGTTAATGCTTGAACTTTTGCATAGCTACAGTTAACTAGATTTACATTTTCTTTTCAGGTTAGCAAGTCTCCTATATTTGTCCCTGGTGTTTGGGGACCCTATTATTCAGCAATGGTGCCAGGATTATGGCTAAATGAAGGCGGTCAAAGTGTAACAGGGAAACTGGTAGGTCTAATTTTTAGTTCTATTTATCTTCTTAATTATATTTAGGCTATATCATTATCTTCACACTTCTTAAATGAAAATATGCAATATATTATGTAATAATGGTTAGAATTATTGTATAATAATGATTAGAATTATAAAGTTATGTGACAGCTCAAACTTCGAAATAATTTTACTATCTACATAAGATCCATAGTAAGTTTCTCTAAGTCATGGGAGAGAGGGTGATAGCTATATTTATCCCTAAAGTGCCATAGGAAGTACCGTAGATTTGCCTTATTCATGTTGCCATAAAATAGATTTCAGCTCTGGACTGAATTCTATTTGTAAAAGAAAGATAAAAGAGAAACTACTCTCCTATTGTATCTTCTTAATATAGACACATATTCAGTAGTGGGATTCAATTTTTTTAACAACCGGTTCTGTGGGCATGGCTTAGTTGGGGGTGTGGTTTGGTGATCATGTGACCGGGTGCGCGTGGCTAGCTGGTTGTGTGACTAGGTGGGCGTGGCTAGCTGGTCATGTGACCGGGTGGGTGTGGCTAGCTGGTCATGTGACCGGGTGGGCATGGCTATGTGCATAGGGACTACTCAGAGGGCTGAAAAAAGTCATTTCTGACTGGTCCTCGCACTTTTGACCAGTCCTCGTACTTATGACCATCCTCACATTTATGCCCGTTGCGGCATTCTTAACAACCGTGTCAGTCATTTCACAACTGCTTCCCTACACCATGGTGACAAGATAGGGCAAAAAACGTAAAATGTGAGGACAGTCGTAAGTTTGAGGACTGGTCAAAAGTGCGAGGACCAGTCAAAAATAACTTTTTCAGCCCTCTGAGTAGTCCATATGCACAAAAGGACTACCCAGAGGGCTGAAAAAAGTGATTTCTGACAGGTCCTCGCACTTTTGACTGGTCCTCACACTTATGCCCGTGCAGCATTCTTAACAACCATGTCATCATTTCACAACTGCTTCTCTACACCATGGTGATAAGATAGGGCAAAAAACATAAAAAGTGAGGACAGTCATAAGTTCGAGGACTGGTCAAAAGTGCGAGGACCAGTCAGAAATAACTTTTTCAGCCCTCTGAGTAGACCATATGCATAAAAGGATACAGCAATAGAGAGGGATGAAGGAAGGGAAGGGAAATTAGAGTAGGAGTGGGGGTAAGAGAGGGAGGAAGAGAGGAGGAGAAGGAGAAAGGAAGAGGAAGTAGGGAGGAGAAGAAGAGCGGGAGGAAGAGAAAGTAAGAAGGAAAGAAAAGAGAGAGGTGGAAGGTTTGAGGAGAAAGATTGCTGTACAATAAAAAAGATGAAAGGGAAGAAAGCCAACCCCAAACAAATATAAAGATGTTAAGATAAAGAATGAATTGTTAAACTTTAAAGAATAAAAGAGAACAAATATGAATAAATAACAATAATTAGAAACACACATACAAACATACAATGTATTTTCTTTGAACAGAGTATTTGGCCGGTTCACAAATTTAAACAATGTTTAGTCATTTCAATTAAATTTACAATTTCTATATTTCCTTTTTGCCATATTTATTCCTCATCTATTTTTGTAAAAAACCAATATTACCCTTCATCCTCATCTCTAATCTTAATCAAATTCAATTTTTCCCTTCTGTTCTATATTATACCCCTTCCCATTGTCATCTATACCCCTTCCCATTGTTATCTATACCCCTTCCCATTGTCATCTATATCCATCCTCACATTGGTTAATTATGTAATATTACAGTTGTTTAATATAAATTCAACATTTTAATATAAATCAATTAGTTATATAACTACCTTTTTTGTATATTAATCAATATGAACATGAATATTCCAATTATTTCCATGCAATCCAATTTCTTACAAATCAATTAATTATATTTACCAATAATAATAAACCAAATAATTTCCCCCATATATTCCTCCAAACCACAACTTAATCATTTCTGCTTTCAACACAATATACAATTAATAGTATCTCAATTATTACAATTCCCTAGTTAAATAAAGCTTTTTTTCTTTTGTGTTTAAAATCTTGAACTCTCCTCTTTTGCCCTAAATTTCCCATTGTTTGCACCTACCGTTTTTGGTGAGGAAAAAGAAAAGCAATCTGCCTGCCCAATTTTCCAATATTGCAGCAACAGCAAAGCCAATTTACTTTCAGTTTCCTTTTTCAGCAAAGCTAGCTCCAGCAAGCAGCAGAGCTCTGCTCCAGCAAGCAGCAGAGCCCTGAGCAAAACAGCTGAGAGTCGGGAGCCTGCTAATTAGCCTATGCTGAAGCTCTGGGGGCCAATAAAATTACAAAAAAACACCGAACCTTTTGTTAAATTGCTGGCTCACCCGCCCCTTGCCCACCACTATTTATTGGCAATAAATAGTGGTGCGGAGGGGCGGGGTGGGGTGGGGCGGGGCGAGCCAGCAATTTAACAAAGGGTTCGGCCGAACCCCCTAGAACCGGCAGAATCCCACCACTGCACATATTTATCTATTACCTTATTTTTGTATATTGTCTTTCATGTGCTGCTGAAAGAAATATATACATTTTTCAAGTAAATGAATACATTCATTAGTAAAGTTAAAGTTTGCATCTGGAACATTCATACCTATGAACTAATATTGGGTGACTTGGGATTTAAGGAATGAGATTTAACTTTATTCACAGAGATATTCATTTCAGTCATTGAGAGCTTCATTTTGTTTTGTTTTGTTTTGTTTTTAAATGTATTTGGGAATAGACGTTCTACTTATTTATTATTCATTATTAAATATATATGTCTGGTATACCTTTGCTTACTGATTTTACCTTTGCTTACTGAATTTGAGAGCTTAGGAGAAATGCCTGCTCTTGAAGGGAACTGCAGTTTCCTAATAATGATCCCTCAAGAATCAGGTTTGAATCCTCCTGGATCCAGTATTAATGCTAGCTACAACGTATAATGGAATGGAGGCCTCTTTGTCAGCTTTAGCCAATAACCAACCATATTCTATTTGGAAGAAGAATACTTAATTTCACTGATCGTTTTCTGGTAACCTTCAAGTTGGATTAGTGCAATTCATTTTTTTTTTTTGCAGAATGGCCTAGAGAATGTAGGGGTATGCCTCCTGAAGTTCTCATTTAAACTGTGTGAAATAACTACTGTAAGATATCAAAATAATAAATCTTAAATTCATCCTTTAGTTTATCCTCAGAACAAACTGTTAGTGGATTGGACTGAGAGAAAATGGCTGGCCTAAGTTTCCTGAGCTGCAGGACTGAGTAGAAATTTGAACATATCATCATCAGTTATAGTTATAGTTCAAGATTAAATTTATTTTTATGTTTTAGACTGCACAATTCTATATATACCTACTGTAGCATATTCCAGGCTCATACAGTTCAACAGAACTTACAGTTCTGTGAATAGAAATAATAATATTTCATATATTTCAAGTATACAGACATAAAATTCTCATACATATTGACAATTAATGTTAAGGGACTTATAAACAATCTTGGGGACAAATCAAAAGTCATTCTGTTGAAGATTTGGGGCCTTAATCACATTTCACAATTACAGCAGTAATTGCTGTAGTTTGAATTACTCTGTACAAAAAGACAATGTAAGGGTTAATTGTAGTAAGGCCTTACTTTATTAATTAAATGGCAAGTTAATATTCAGTGCTTATTTTTCTGCATATTGGCAGAGTGCACAGTTGTTGAAACAAATCTGTCACCTAGGTAATCATATTTCAAAAATATAAAACTACCTTCAATCAAAAAGCAATATTTTTTTTCATTTTCTTTTCTTTTCTTAAGATAGAGCATATTGTCCAAGGACATGCTGCTTTCCCAGAACTACAAACAAAATCTGAAGCCAGGTCAGGTCATAAACCTTATTTCTTCTTCATTTATTATTCTGTTTAGAAATTTCTTTTTTGGCTGTAATACAGAAAAACCAGTTAGGCAGAATCTTCCAGCTTCATTTGGGATGTGGGTTGGGCTCTGTCTCATATTTACATGTCTGTCCAAACTTCTTTATCTTCCTTATTTTAGCATACATTTTTAATACACCTGAGTAATGAGTCACATGTCTGTTTCTGAGATACTGTCATCAACAGAAGTTGATTTTCTGTAGTCATCACAGACTTGTAAAATAATTTTTGTGAGTGCCTGGACAACAGTTCAGCTTAGTTTTCACATGCCTCATTTCAGTGCTTAGATATGCATTTATCTTTGCGAAATTCCTACCAAAATCCCATCTTTTAATGATTTTCACTGAGATGATCATATAAAGAATTTAATCTTATAACGAAAGTTATAAAGCTCTTAAAATAATATAAGTAATGGAAAGTTAATTTGTTGGAGACTTAAAAACACTCACCTACACTCATTCTTATGAGTGATGTCTCCTAGCCCCACCTTCTCAAAAAATTACCGTATTTTCTGGCGTATAGAAAACGAAGACGAAGAAGACGACTGGGCGTATAAGACGACCCCCTACTTTTCCTGTAAAAATATAGGGTTTGGGCTATTCTTGCTGAATAAGATGACCCCTCTTCCAACACACACCAAATAAAAATTAAAAAACATCAACAGGCTCACCCACAATGTAAAAGCAGCTGTGCTAGACCCAAAATGGTCCCTGCAACAAGCAGGAACTTCACACAGCCACAAAAAAGCCCCAAACCCCAACTTTCACACTTCACACACACAAAATTCCACATACAGCTTTGTGAGATTTTGTGCGTTTGTGTAGTTAGAGTGAAACACTACAGAAACACACTAAATCTCAGAAAGCTGCACAAATATTATTTTATTTTTATTTTTATTTTTATATGAAAGCTAAATTTAAAACTTCCTAGCCTAAAGCTTAGTCCTAGCCTTTAAATGGCTAGGTCTAAAAAAGAACAACTAAAAAAACTCCCAATTAACTATTTTTTTTAAAGCTCCCAAAGGGGGAAAAAAACTTACTCAATAGAACAGGGGTCTCCAACCTTGGCAGCTTTAAGACTTGTAGTCTTCAACTCCCAGAATTCCTCAGCTAGCTTTGCTTTGCTGGCTGAGAAATTCTGGGAGTTGAAGTCCACAATTCCCTGCCTGCTTGATTGCAGGCAGGGAGATCAAGTTGCTTGCTGATGCAGTGGATTGCAGGCAAGTGAAACAAGGCCAGCCTTGCGACTAGCAGCTAAGATAAGCAAGCTGGGGGGGGGGGGGATTTTTGCTACCAATTAGCAGGCAAAAATTAGCAGCTGGAATCGCCAGAGCCATGTAAAAGGGAAGTTTTTCCCTTTTACATGCTGCTGGCCATTCAAGCTCTGGCGATCCCAGCTGAGTTGCCTGATTAGCAGGCAACTCAGCTGGGATCGTTAGCGTTGTGTAAAAGGGAAAAACATGCTGCTGGCCATCCAAACTCTGGCAATCCCAGCTGAGTTGCCTGATTAGCCGGCAACTAAGTTGCGATCGCTAGCGTTGTGTAAAAGGGAAATTTTTCCCTTTTACATGGCGCTTGGCATCCAAGCTCTGGCGAACCCCAGCTGTCTGGGGAAGTCAGAGCGTCGGTAATATCCACCTGGATGCCTGGGACGGTGGGGGAAGCTCCGCGCAGCAACCAACTGGGTCCAGCATTCAGCGGCTTGCAGCCTTGACGAGATAGACACAGCTTCCCCTTAATGTTGTCGGCGTTCCCGTAGCGTCATCAGTCAGCGCCGGCAACTCAGATTCGGGTTAGAAATCTCAAGCAACGACTAACGATAGTAGTAGCTGCTCTTACCGCTTCTGTCAGTCGGTCAAGGTAGATATTGTAGGCTTATACCCAGCGTATAAGACGACCCCCAACTTTTGAAAAGATTTTGCTGTGTTAAAAAGTCGTCTTATACGCCGGAAAATACGGTAAATAGAATCTTGGATTCTTTGCCACTAAATGTTGGTCACCATTAATCAAAAGGGATATACTCTGGTATTTATCTTGTTTATCTCACAGAAAAGAAAGTTTTTAGCTTTTACACAAGAGGAAGAACTCAGTGAAAGTCTCTTAATAATCAGACAAAAGCATTTGGCATATTTTTGAACCATTCCATACAGATCCCTCAATTTTAACCCACTCACCAATGATTCTTCAGTCTCTCACAATAACTTTTTACTTCAGAAATAATAGCTCACTTTATATCTTAACAATTTCAATTTTTTATAGACTAAGAAATAAATCAAAGACACACACTTTCCTATTTTGTAACAAATAATTTGTTCGGTGTATGCCATCAACTAGCAGATATGTCTGATGTGCTTATATGCATTCAGGATATGTATTTAAGTTTTGAATTGAAAACTTGAAATATTTTTAAAAAGTCTAATTTATGTAGCTGTTTTGGAAATATGAATTATATCAGTTCAGTTAAATATGTGCTCCAAATAAAATTATTTCCACCCAAGTGCAAAGGCTACTGCTCTAGAGAGAAGACCAAGTGGAAATAAAGAAGGAAAAGAGATATTACCTCATACCAGTATGTTAACCATTATGCAGGTTTTTAGGGAGAGAACTTAATGGAACAGAGTAGTGGACTTTTAAAAATATGAGTTAGAGAGAATATTTAGGTTTGATGGTTATCTCTTCAATTTTCAGTTTTGATATCAGGATCTCTGTTTTCTACCACACTGAAAATAAATTGATCCTCCCCTATAATACCAGAAGATTCAGTTTATTCTTAATTAAAATGTGATTTTGTAAAGCTGGACAGAGATGAGTTCTGATTAAAGATTTACGCAATATTACATTACAGAAGGATACTCATTTTACTATACAATATATGCTATGAGAGAGCTAGTTTGATATAGTGGTTAAGGCCCCAAGCTAAAAAGTGGGAGACTGTGAGTTCTAGTCCTGCCTAAGGCGCACAGGCAGCTGGGTGGCCTTGGGCCAGTTATATTCTTTCTGGGAAGAAGACAATGGCAAATGGGGTTGGCCACTTAAAAAAGATGCCATGTGATAGTGAGGTGATGTTTCATTGATTTTACCACTTTAAGGATTTTATGTTTATTTTGTTCTAAATGCTTGCAACTTTTTGTAGAATCAGTGGTGGCATATAGATATGACAGACATTTGTTTATATATTCTGAACATCAAGTAATTAGGTTAAACAGAGAGAATTATATAGATAAATACATGAGATTTTAATACCTTTTAAAGCACTTGAACCCCAGGCCTCAACAGGTCAAGGCAATCTCCAGATAAATAATACTGGAATAAAAAAAGGATGAAAATAAGAACTTTGTTTGGGACAAGCTATATGAAAAACCAATTCTTATGGCCACATACCATTCTTGTTTCTTTATTTTCATATTTAAATTGAAAAGTGAGCTACACATACAAATAATCATTTCAGAGGGTCATGCCAGGGGTGAAATGCTCCCGGTTTGGACCGAACTGCCAGATCCGGTAGTGATGGTGGTGGAGGGTTTAGAGAACCGGTAGCAAAAATCCCTGCCCCCCCCCCACCATGCACAGCTGAGCTGCACTATCATCAGAGGCTTTTTTTTAACTTCTAAAAACATTTTTTCTATAACCTCTTCCGACAAAAAAAAATGCTTTTAAAAGCAAAAAAAAAAAAAAGACTCTGATGATCGTGTGGTTCAGCTGGGATCGTCAGAGGCTTTTCAAAGCATTTTTTTCTGCAACATTTTGGCTGAAGAGGTGGTAAAAAAATGCTTTGAAAAGTCTCTGACAATCCCAGCTGAGTTGCCTGATCGGCAGAGAAATATTTTTTAAAAAGCCTCTCTGACAATCCCCGCTGAGGTGCCTGATCAGCAGAGGCTTTTCAAAGCATTAGAAAAAATGCTTTGAAAAGTTTTTTTAAAAAAAGTTGGCCACACCCACCCCAGTCACATTACCCCCCTACCAAGCCGCGCCCACAGAACCGGTTGTAACAAATTTTACATTTCACCCGTGGGTCACATCATATCTTCTGTTTTATTTCTTCTTCTTTTTTTTGTAATTTGATTTATATGACATTTATTTATATAACAATTATATAAAATTCAGCTACTTAACCAATATCTACGAAGTGTTTCTTAGCTTGCTCAACTAACATTGGTAGTTGGTTAAAATATTTTAATTTGGTAATTAAAATGTTTTGGCTGCATCAAGAATTTTATTCTGATATGCTCCCTTTTGTCGTTTTAATTTATATTTATATTTGTATTAACTGGTTTTTTAAAACAGTTTTAACTGTTGCTTTTTTATTTTTTAATCAGAGCCATCTGCTGTGAGATGGGCAGTCATAAAAATTTAAGAAAATAAGAAAATAAAATAATTTCCCAGCTCTACAAGTTCCTTTTTTATTCTTATAGTTAGAAAACAGAATATAATATTTCTGCTCCTTTCAGAAGAATCTTCTGTTTTCATTTCCCATGATAGATGTTTCATTTTTTTCAATATAATCTTAATAGGAAACCATTCTTGTATTCTACTCTCTACGTTCCTTTTTGTCCTGTAGTTCTTTTTCTATTTTTTTTTCGGTGGCCAAAATTGTACAAATGAAGCAATATAAAAAAATTAAAATTAATGCAATTTAAATAATAGCTACATTAGCACAATCACTAATACTGTCTTATACTAATCACTAATACTGTCTTACACAAGCATTTCTTCATAAACCATGCACTTGTTTTGCAGCAAATGAGATTTCATTGATTGAGCACATGTCCCCCAAAGAATACATTTTTGGCTAATTTTCTTTAATATATCTTTTGAAGATGTAGAAGAAATCTTTAAAAATATTATTGTATATTTTTATGGATGCATTTGCTTTGCCAATTGATGTTACAGAACATTTAATCACTGGTGTATAGCTTTAATATGAAGTTTATTCTTTAAACAGATTTTTTTATTTATCAAATTTAGAAATCATCCATTTCCCTCACAAAAATGTGTTTGCCTGCAGCTAACACATAGGATTGTTTTGACCCAAGAAATGGTTCCAAAACCATTTTACAATCTCACTCAAGTTCAAACAACTGGCTAAAGAGCCAGTTTGGTGTACTGATTAAGGCAGTAGGCTAGAAAGCAAAAGATTGTAAGTTTAAGTCCCACCTTAGTCATGAAGCCAGATGGATAACTTTGGGCCAGTCCATCTCTCTCAACTCAACCCAACCCACTCACAGGGTTGTTATTAGAGAGAAAATAGAACAAATAGGTATTGGATATGTTTGCTGCTGCCTTGAGTTGTTTCTAAAAATAATAAAGGCTGAAATAAATAAATACCTTCATCCAGAAAAAAGTTTATTTTTGGAATACTTAATGTATATTCTAGATGAATTTGTGGACTATTACAGCTCCACGACTTAATTTTTTGTGAAATATATTTGAATTGCCCCATGTTCTCTGTTTAAAATATTGTGCTACGTCACTGCAGCCTGCTTTTCGTTATCTTTCTTCTTGTCCTCTTTCATTGAACAATTATGTTGGGCAACACAGCAAAAATGAGAATGAAATAATTCTATGAAAGAATGTTAACAACTTTCAAATGGAGACTCTCCCTCTCCCCCCCACATACAAGACATCACATTAATATAACACAATGTTTTTTTAAAAAAAAACTTTAAAGTATATGAATAATGAAGTAAAATTAGCTATTTTAATATGTTCCAAGTTTACTTCATTTTGAATGGTACCATCCGATAGCAAACACATGGTAAGACCTAATTGAAACAACGTGCAGCTGAATACTTAAATGTAGAATATAAATATACAGCTGCAAGCAGGTCAGAAGTCAGAGTAGTAAACACATGCCAAATTCCCACAGGGAACTCGTTAATGCATGGCTGAATAGACATGCTGGGGCTAAATGAATATCACTATTTAGACCTCCAGAACGGAGACATTGATTAATCAGTTATAATTAGATGGAGATGCTATTTTGGCCAATTTCTCTGCAGATGGAAAGTCCTCAATACTTTGATATAGAAGTAAAACCAATCACAAAAGTTAGAAAGCTGCTCAAAAGGTTTTTAGACATGTATAAAGTGGCAAGAGCAAGTTCCATTGGCATGTCAGTGCAGGCATTACGAGGCTAGATGGCTGTTACAGTTGATTTCAGTGAGATTTGGCATGTTTTGCTTTCTTTGGCTTTCAGCCTCTGGGTGCATACTGGAGAAAGTTAAGCACACTTAAGTTCCACTTGAAATTAATGAAATTAAACCCAGTGCACATTATCTGGATAGCCTCCAAGTCTTCAGTAGATGAGGCTGTGGAATTTGCATTGTGCCTGCTAAATATCCCGACTTGCATGAGTATTTCACCATTTAATCTCTCTGTTAAAGTTGTGTATATAAATCACATGCATTTATATGTGATTTCACATATAAATCACTTGTTCTCGTGTGATCTCACAAAGTACACTTCTTTATTCATGAAAGAAAGTCGTTCTCATCTTTAAAAAAACAAAAAAATCAGGCCTAGGAAACTACAGATCAATCAGCCTAACATCAATACCTGGGAAAATAGTGGAAAAGATCATCAAAAAACAGATCTGCGAACATCTAGAAACAAATAAAGTTATAACTAAAAGCCAGCACGGGTTTGTTAAAAACAGATCATGCCAAACCAACCTTATTTCATTCTTTGACAAAATGACTAAATAAGTAGACAAGCAAAATGCTGTGGACATAATATACTTAGACTTCCGCAAGGCATTCGACAAAGTAGACCACAACCTACTTCTTGGTATGCTAGAAAAATGTAGGACAGATAGTATCACCAGCAGGTGGATTTGTAACTGGCTGACAAACTGTATTCAATGAGTCGTCCTTAACGGTACTACATCAACATGGAGAGAAATAAGCAGTGGAGTACCACAAGGATCTGTCTTAGGCCCAGTACTGTTCAATACCTTCATAAATGACTTAGATGAGGGAAAAAGAAGGAGAACTCATCAAGTTTGCAGAAGACACTAAGATAGCAGGAATAGCTAACACCCCAGAAGACAAGCTCAGGATCCAAAAAGATCTTGACAGATTTGAACAATGGGCCCTATTCAACAAAATGAAATTTAATGTGGAGAAAAGCAAGCTTTTACACTTAGGCAGGAAAAACCAAAGGTACAAGTACAGATTAGGCAAAATCTAGCTCAAAAACAGTAACTGTGAGAGAGACCTTGGAGCTAGCAGTGTGTTGCAGCATCCATAAAAGCTAATACAATCCTTGATTGTATAAAACAGAAGCATAGAATAAAAATCATGTGAAGTAGGTATTGGTGCCGCTTTATAAAGCCTTAGTAAGGCCACATCTGGAATACTGCATCCAGTTTTGGTTACCACATTACAAAAAAGATGTCGAAAAAGTGCAAAGAAGAGCAACTAAGATGATTAAATTCCTGGTGACAAAAACATGAAGAACGGTTGCAGGATTTATGTTTGTCTAGTCTAGAGAAAAAAAAAGACGGGAGTGAGGGAATGGGGACATGATAGCAGTATTCTATTATTTGAGAGATTGCCACAAAGAGGAGGGGGTCAACTTATTTTCCAAAGCACCAGAGGACAGGACAAGAAACAATTGATGGAAACTAATCAAGGAGAGAAGCAACCTGGAATTAACAGTGAGAACAATGAACCAATGGAACAGCTTGCTGTCAGAAGTTGTGGGTGCTTCATCACTGGAGGTTTTTAAGAAGAGACTGGACAGTCACTTGTCTGAAATGGTTTAGGGTCTTCTGCTTAAGCAGGGAGTTGGACTAGAAGACCTGCAAGGTCCCTTCCAGCTCTATTCTGATTGTAGAAAGATAGCAGTCCTTAAACTTCTAGCAGGATAGTTTCTGAATAGATATCAATATAAAATGTCATTAAAACTCAGTTAACCTTTTTGCAATTTGAGAATCTAATTCTGAACAAGACTTGGTGACAGCAAACTGTGTTTTAGCATTGTAATGCAGTTTACTTTCTTGCTGGTATGGTCTTGAAATTATGTCCTAATACTGTTTTAGACCTCTGTATAAACCCTATAGATCAAGTACAGGCAGTCCTCGATTTACAACATATTCTCTTTCCTCATTCCTTTACAGTTTCATATTGAAAGCCTTTCCTAATTTGTGTATCACTTATTAGCAGTCCAAATCATGCAATATGTTCAGAGAATACCCTTTCTCCCCCAGCCCAGTTCACTCCCCCCCCTTTTTTTCATGTGTTTTTCTTGCAGAGCTCAAAGTATATATACATACTTGAATGGTCACCTGGATCTGATTAAGAAATCTTTGCCTGTGGGTTTACTCACTGTTGATTTACATGTTTGGCCAGATTTCCATGGCAACCGATCTCCCCTTGCAGATTTGACTCTAAAGGGCATGGTAAGAAACAGTCTGTTGTTCTAAAAGGGTGAAAACAGAATAATCGTACAAAATAAGACCATGAAATTAGCATTTTTATTTTTTTAGCAGTTTTATTTGAAAATTCTACAGAATGGTTTTCCCGAAATGATTGTTGACATCCAAACTGAAAAAGATGAAAAAACAAAACAAAAGTTATATGTAATTCTATTATCATTAAAATAGAACGAGGTACGTTTTTTACCTATATATGTAAAACTTTTGTTGCTATTTTTTAGTTTTGTGTAGTTTTGTATGATTTTATAGGATTGCCTAAAGTTTTCAGGGGTTTGATAAGCAGCAAATTCCAAATTATAATTGCTACTGAATTTAACAGCAAAAATGCAGTTAAAGACATAGAAGAATATGATATGTCTACAGAGACAAGAGGCTGTTTTGTCAGGCTACATAGGGTGGGAAGTATATATAGCAAGTCTATGTAAAACATTGGAAAACCTTTATTGGGCATATGAAGTTTGGACAAAGAGAGAGAATTTCATCCTGGTAAAAAACATGAATTTCAGTATAAAACTGTTGAGCCACTGTATTTCTTACTAATATATGGATCCAAACCTCATCTGCCAGTTTTTTTCTGCACTCAAGCATTTCCATTTACAAGCATTACCCTTTCACAAATGCCTAACTTCTGGAGATTGGACAACCATTTGTCTGGAACGGTATATGGTCTCCTTCTCAAGCAGGGGATTAGGCTAGAAGACCTCCAAAGTTCCTTCCAGCCCTGCTATTTTATGTTATTCTGTGTTCTACTTTCCACAAAAATTATTTTCTGCATCAAAGTTGAATGCTATATTTGTGGCCCATAAGCAGAGGTGGGTTTCAGCAGATTCTGACCAGTTCTGGAGAACCGGTAGCGGAAATTTGGAGTTGTTTGGAGAACCAGTAAATACCACCTCAGACTGGTCCTGCCCCCATCTATTCTCTGCCTCCTGAGTCCCAGCTGTGTCACTGTGTTTCTGTATTTAACAGATGAGCTCTTACTTTTGGACTTTCAGACTTATGGTAGCTTGCCAAAACCCTTATCAGTAACTACTGCACATGTCTACATTCCTTTCTTCTTCTCTAAAACTTTTCTTTGTTCTCCTGCCAAGAGGGGTAGCCAGGAAAGCTTCCAAGATGTAACGTAATTTAGATAGTGATTTGTTTTTATTTCTTTACAAATAAATATGAGTTTTTCATTAGAATGTATTTCGGTTCATTTTCTTGCTAAGTATACACAAGGAAAATGCCACGATTCACCTCTAACTCAGACAATTACCCCAGGAAGGTAACGGGGCTGATTGCCGCTGTGACAAGCTGATCGGGAGGAAATGGGGATTTTGCAGTAACCTTTCCCTGCCATGCCCATCCAAGCCATGCCAAAGCCATGCCACGCCCACCAAGCCACACCCACAGAACTGGTAGTAAAAAAATTTGAAACCCACCACTGCCCATAAGGGCCCATACTTGAAGAGACATATGGTAGGGTACATGAATTTTCAAATATTTTTTTTGTACTTACTCTCCAGTACCCAAAACATAGCAAAAAAGTGATGTTTATCAAGTCACTTGTTAGACTAGATTCAAACTCATGGTCCACATATTAAAACCTAAAGATGGCATGCTTTTTAAATGGCATTAATTCTTTTGCTTTTGGGATAAATGCTGTTTTTTATTTATGTTTATTCTGGTTTCATGGGAAAATGCATAGTGCTTGATATTAAACTGAAACTTGCATCAAAAATAAGCAAGGAGAAATGATAACTGATTTCCTTCAAAATACATTAAATTAATATCTGTCTCAGTTTTCAGTTCTCCATTCACCAAAAAAGACAAGTATATTTACTGTAACCTCTATGTAGCCCGGTATCTGTATTGTCCCCTCGCAACTGGCGTTCGGAAGCATTATTTTCCCAACTTGGAAGTAACAATAAATCCTCAAGATGAATGCCTTTTTAAAGACCTGTATTCTTAAATTGATCCAATCCAAGCAATTCAAGCTAGAGGTTATTACCAGGCCATGTGATAATGAAATCCATAAATTACTTCTGTGATACAATTTATTAAAATCATCTCTTGGAAAAGAAATTAGTAAGTACAAAAATTTTCTTGTTCCTTTCAGGTAGTGGGACTGACACTGTCTCAAAGTCTTGATGATCTTGCTCTTATTTATCTAGCTACAGTTCAAGCCATTGCGGTAAGTTGAATAAATTTCCCCTAAGATTTTAGAGAAGCTTTCTTTTCTTGGGGTCATAATATGGTTTTTTTTTTTTAAACAGCAAATGACTATTGAAATTCTTAGGACTATTTGTGAGTGGAAAAACTGAAACAATTTATCTACGGCTTAATATTAACAATACAATAGCATTGAGGGTCTTTTTCTTTTTGTTGTGGCTGCAAATGGTGGCATCGATATGTGGCAGCTGCAATTTTTTTTAAAAAAGAGGGAAGTACAAAAAGAACATAAATTTCAAACGAGCTTACATTTGTATTTATGTTGTCTCCACTCCAAATCTGTCTGTCTAGTGGTTAATCCTGTATTAAACTGTCCTGTTCAACGGCAAATTTCGTTTGGTTGAGAGATATGGAGTGCAATGATGAGTTGGTTATATCACAAACAGTAGTGTGGACTACTGGCACTATTGATTGATATGTTGTACTTGAATTTTTAGGAGGCAGCCTTCTTCTACATCTAGAAAGCAGGTTTTTCTACCTCAGGCCAAGAATTTAGGAGCTAAAAATGACAAGAAACCTATTTTACTTACTTTTCAAGATACTGTTGCATATGAGTAGTTCAGTTTTTATAGCCAGGATAATTTCAGAGGCCGTTTTATTTTTCCCATTCAACAAATGGCAAGAGGGAAAGGAATGGAGAAGGCACATACTATTAGCAGGTAGTAATTAATTAGATTTTGCTTTTCCTTTTCCTTGTGGAATAGAGTGGCAGCTGATTTTGTGATCTTCCAGTACTTTTCTAATATTTATTATTACGCACAAAATAATATAGCTATCCTTAGTAAGGTGGGTAACTTGAAATGGCTGAGCAAATACAAACGTACTTTTTAAGAAGAGAGCTATTTGAAGTTACAACTGCCAAAACATCTTAGGGAGACATTTATGCAAGCGAGATTCGAACAGCTTGCCACAATGGTCAGATACGAAAGATTCCATTCTATACCCTACAATGAGCATCTCTGCATTTGCGGAGCGACGGAGGTAGAAGACCTGGCTCACATCCTATTTGATTGTTGCTTGTATAAGGGGGTGAGAGACAGGTACCTTGGTCTATATACCAAATGAATGACCCATTGGGATCCCCATATCAAAACAACTTACTTTATGTGCAGCCAGAACCTGAAAATAACATTTAACACAGCACAGCACTTAAGTTGAGATCTGCATACATGGGACTGATTGGGGTAGATTGTAAGGGTGATACCGAAATATAATTTTATGTCATTTTATTCTATTTTACATATTTATGTATTAAATTATACTGTATCTTATCCTACAGCTATTGTATTTTGCCCTACTCTTATTTTAAATTATTTGTTATACATAATATTTCTAAATAACTGGGGGAAAAAAGACATTCCAGGATATGGTGCATGGCAAAGATTAGAAATATAGATTTCTGGCTATTGGCTTTTTGCTGGAACATCAAACTATACTAATTTGGACCCAGTTCAAAATAAAGTTTTTTAAAAAACTGAGTAATGCCATAGATGTCCTATGGGGTCTGTTGGGGACTGGATGGGATGAAATGGATTCTGACTCAACCATAGCAAGACGGAGTAGCTGTGAGTATTTGAATCCTCCACATACAAGGATTTCCATCTTTGGTTTTGGATGGGGTGGCACTGCCCCAAACAGGTGCACAGCCTGGGTGGACCTTCTGGACTAGTGGCTCCTGCTCAAAGAGCAGGCAGAAGCCGTATCCTGGAGGGTCTTTGCACACCTTTGGGATGTGTGCCAATTATGCCCATACCTGGACCCGGAGGCCCTGTTCACAGTAACTCACAACATTTTAACTACCATATTAGATTACTATATCACGTTCTCCATTGGGCTGTCCTTGAAGACCATTTTGAAACTTCAATTGGTGCTGAATGCAGCCATGTGGGTTTTAACTGGTGCCAGATATATGGCACATCTAATACCATTCCTGCGTGATGAACTGCACTGGTTACCATTGTGTTTCTAGATGCAATTCATCTAGAAACACAATGTAAAGCCCTACATGGCTAGGAACCTGAGGGATCACCTTTTTCCAAGAGTTTTTACCCATCCAATTAGATCAGTTGGACATGGGCATGCTGCAAATTCGTCAGTCAAAGAATGTCAGCTGACAGGCAGTAGAAGACAAGCTTTTTCTGCAGTATCTCCTGCTCTGTGGAACATCCTCCCTTTGGAGATTAGAATGTCCCAACCCCGTTAGCCTTCCATAAAGCTTTAAAGACTGACTGTGCTCCCAAGCCTGGGGTGCTACCTGTGCCAAGGACCCCACCTCCTGACCAGTGGTGGGATCCTCCCAGTTTAACAACTAGTTTGGTGATCGCATGACTTGTGCACGCATGCGCAGTTTCAAGAAAGGCTGCACACGCGTGTATGGTTTTAAAGAATCGTCACTTCCTGGTTTCATTGGAGGAGTAACACAGCTGATTTGCACATCAATCTGCTGCCTAGAGTCATTTGCTGAGATAGGCAGCTATAGAAAGCAAATCAAATCAAATCAATAAATATGCAAGCTCTGAGATCACAATCTTAAACTTATGTAATATTCCACCTTCTAAATAATGTTCTCTCTTCCCAAAATTCCTGTCTCAACAATATAATCTAGGGCTTTCCACTGTTGCTCTTATATAGTCTATTCCAAGTCACAACAACATGACATATATCATGAATTTTGTAATTGTCCTTAGTTACAACACCAGCTGACGTCATTTGCTTCGTCTTCCTCATATGTGGACATTTATAATTGATACAACCTATAAATATAGACATCTATAAAATCTGCTATGGACTTTTCGTTTATCATAGTCAAATAGCTTCTGTTCTTTGCTAGAGTGTTCCACAATATTATTTTGCTCAGTTTAACAATGAGACCAATTTCTTGAAATCCATTTGCACAGTTTTAACACTTCCCTGGACACAAACAGCAGTGGTGGGTTGTTACCCGTTTGCCCTGGTTCAGGCAAACCGGTAGTAGCAGTGGCGGGGGGCTCCGCCCACCTGCCCGGATGTTATCAAATATGATCTGCGCATGCGTAGAAACTTCTGCGCATGCGCAGACAGGGCGCGCTCACAAGCAAAGTGAGCATGCGTGCACGAGTAAACCGGTAGCACAGATAAGTGAAACCCACCCCTGACAAACAGGATTAATTTTTATACAGTTAGAATGTATATTTGCTAATTTTATTATTACTGTTCTTTGATAGTACAATAGTGGTGTACTTTCATGCCACTCTTTTTGATTTAAATAAAAAATGCAAATCATTTCTCAGAAAATGAGAACTACTAACATCATCTTGTGAAAGACTACAACTTATTTGCCAAACAAGCACTGTGGCATTCATTTATGCTAATGAGGTGGAAGTTTTCTCAGTTGGGTATCCTAGGAAATCCATCTATTTTTATTCAAGTGTTTCTTTATACTAGATTCTATTGTGCTTTGAAATTAAACTCGCTGGTCCTCCTGTGTTATTTTTACAGAGGTACTGCATATATATAATGTACACACAATAATGTGTGTGTGGGAGATTATTACTCACTGATATACTGAGCTGGTTCTTAGTACTGGAACAACAAAAACAACAAAGAAAACCAATGGATCAGGGCCTGATATTTTCTGTAAAATTCAGAAAATATTACTTTTAATGCTTAAGGACATTTTGAAAATATAACTTGTTTGGAAATTAGTCACTGTTTTATAGGAATCAAAATATTACAGTCACAATATATTAACTTACAACTGTATACAACTGCATATTAGGCCGTGTGTTGTTCACATCTATTAAATAAAATATGTATAAAGGATATAAAGTTTTATTGAGGATAAAACATATAAAGAAGAGTTGCTGGAATTGGATATGTCTAATCTTACGAAAAGAAGGACTAGGGGTGACATGATAGCAGTGTTCTGATGTCTCAGGGGTTGCCACAAAGAAAAGGGAGTCAAATTATTCTCCAAAGCACCTGAGGGTAGAACAAGAAGCAATGGGTGGAAACTAATCCAGGAGAAAAGCAACCTGGAATTAAGGAGAAATTTCCTGGCATTTGCATATCTCTTAGTTTGCATGGGTTTCCTTATACAGGTAGTCCTTGACTGAAAACAGTTTGTTCAATTTTAGGACTGAAAAAAGTGGCTGATGATTGTTTTTTACACTTACAATCATTGCAGCATTCCCATGGTCATGTGATCAAATTTCAGATGCTTCACAACTGACTCATATTTATGACGGTTGCAGTGTCCCAGGGTCATGTGATCCCCTTTTGTGACCTTCTGACAAGCAAAGTCAATGTAGAAGCCAGATTCACTTAACAGCTGTGTAACTAAATTAACAACTGTAGTGATTCATTTAACAACTGTGGCAAAAAAGTTTATAAATTGGGCAAAACTCACTTAACAAATGCTTCTCTTAGCAACAGAAATGTTGGGCTCAATTGTGATCATAAGTCAAGGAACCTGTAGTAATCTAGTAAGATACTGAATCTATATTAATTATATTGATGTTAATTCAAAAAAATGAGTTAGTTTCACCTTAGACTTTGCTGTGACCTTTCTCAGGCAAACATAACGATATTTTTACTGCAGAGAAGAAAAACCAAGTAACTAGTTTTGAGATGGGGAAAAGGTTATTTTGTGTGTGGGGGGGATATTATAAATATTAACTTCAATTAATGTTACAGATATCTTGATAAATATAGATTGTAGGAATTCTGAAAAATATCCACAGTGCTCTCAAGTGGTAAAATTGCAGTAGTTAAGAATAAAACTATTCAGAATCTCAATGCAAGACACAATTTTTAAAAGTGAATACCTGCCCCTTAGTAATGAAAGTAATGAGCGTAGGATAGTTTTCCTCAGTCTGATGATCTCCAGAAGAGTTGGATTACATTTCCCATCATCCACATCTAATATAGTAATTAACATATTGTGTGTCATTAATTGTACCGTGCCTTTCATTAGGTACCCTTGCTGATGTTAGAAGTTTGCCAGAACTACTTATCTTAAATCAAAATTCCCGTGAAACTTTATCAGGATGAAATAAACAATTGAAGCTTAACTCTGCTTTTCTTAAATATCCTGGCGAAGTCTGTACAGGCATTTGCAGTACATTGTAAATCTTACAATGAACTTTGGCCATGCTTCAGAAGATGTTCAGTGTTAAATGCTGAGGGAATTCTTTAGCATTATGAGTTTGGCACAGGGCAGATTTGGCAGTAATGTTACTTTTGAGGTTTTTATTTTCTTTCAGTTGACATCCAAAAACCAATTTTAAATACACAGTTAGTGTTCAAAGGGTTTCTCTGCATGAGCTGGAAATGCGAAACAAAAATCCCGTAAACCCATTTAAATGTTTATTTCTATTGTTTTAATTTTATTTTACTTTTTCAGAAGGTAAGTCAAAGGTTAGAGTTGAAAAAGTGCTCTTGATCGGAGCTATTATAACTGAATCGGTTTCTAAACAAAAACGTAATAAAAACATGGATATAAAACAGAGCTAAAAAATATGATTGCTGTATGTTTAACAATGTTAATTCCTGCATTTCTTCAACTATTCGTGAATGAGGAAGAGGATATACTTCTGTGTATGTTTTTCTTATAAGCTAATGTCGATGGACAATTTAATGTCAAAAGCAGAAAACTTAGAAATGCAACATTATAGTCACTGTTGATCCTAGCTTTTTAAAAACGCTTCTTTCTCATCAGTGGAAATAACTATGGCTTTTCAGCTTTTCAAAGGAACCATTTTACCTGTAGCACTTTTTGTTAATAGATATTTCTTTATGTTCTATTGCATTTAAGTTGGGAACCAGACATATTGTAGAAACAATGCAAGTCGCAGGGCATCGTATCAACACTCTCTTTATGTGTGGTGGTCTGAGCAAGAACCCTCTCTTTGTCCAAATGCATGCGGACATCGTTGGTAAGTTTCAGAATACAGCGAAAGAAATGAGCACTAAACTGAGTCTAGCATTCCTGTTCCTTGGTGATCTGTCCCTCTCTACACACACCCACAAAAACACAGCCAGTCGAGGGTTAAAGAAGCACTTGGCACACACCACAGTCCTTATCTCCAACTTGGCAGCGATATTCACACCGTCTGCCAAGTGCTTTAATTGTTCACAGAAAGAAAATCACATACGTAGCTTTGCCAAAATCCGTTCGTTTAGCAGCTTCAGGCTCCAATGACTACCAGATTGAGTTTTGTTCGTCACAGGGATCACTGACCACCACCCTCTCTTATATAGTCTCTGGGGTGTGGTCCAGTGACTCATTGGTCCTGTGACTCAAGTCCAGTGACTCAGGTCTATTCCCTCGCACGCCTCCTCAGCTGCTGCAAGCGCTTATCTCACCTTCGTTGACGTGCGTCCAGGAATGACGTCTCTCCCTCACTCTCATCTGAGACACCTGTTTCCCCACTACTTTGCTCTCTTTCAGCTGGCACCTGAGACGGTGCCGGGGGGGGGGGGTGGCTGGGAGATCTGGCTGGCTCCTCTTCCTCATGCTCAGAGCTTCCTTCCTCCAATGGGATAGGCTCAGAGGACGGCTGAAGAACACACTTGGCTGAAGAAATTGCAGGGTTAATATTATGACACGTTCATAACAATAATCAGCAAACAAGTCATATCTTAATCTTTCCGATACAGATATAGACCCTTGACTTGTAAACATTTGTTTAGTAACTATTCGAAGTTACAGTGGCACTGAAAAAAGTGACTTATGTTTTTCACATCTACGACCATTGCAGCATCCCCATGGTGATGTGATCAAAAGTTGGATGCTTGGCAACTGACATATATTTATGATGGTTGCAGTGTCCTGGAATCATGGGATCATCTTTTATAACCATTTGGCAATTTAACAGTAACAGAGTTGGAAGTTACCTTGGAGGTCATCTAGTCCACACCCCTGCTCACACAGGAGACCTGTACAAGAGATTTGAACTGCCAAACTGTCAACCTTTCTGATCAACAAGCTCAATGTCTTAGCCACTGAGCACCTAGTCAGACAAGCAAAGTCAATGGAGAAGCCAAATTCATTTAACAACCCTGTAACTAACTTGATAACTGCAGTGACTCATTTAACAACTGTGGAAAGAATGGTAATAAAATGGAGCAAAGCTCGCTTAAGAACTGTCTTACTTAGCAACAGAAATGTGGGGCTCAATTGTGATCATAAGTCAATGCTTAATGCATTGTAAACCGCCCTGAGTCTCCGGAGAAGGGTGGCATATAAATTAAATTTAAAAAAAAAAGGAATACCTGTACATTGGGATTCTGCCATTGTACATTTTACCTTTCCTGGTTAATATTAATAGTATCTCAGTGTTTCATTAGAAAAGTTAAAATCATTAAGCTGAACCACAGCTAGATTCAAGTAGGATGGTTCAAAAATTTTCAGTGAAAAAAAGGGGCACTGTTGCATTTGACTTTCAAAAAATCTGAGAAGAGCCAAAATACAATAGCAAAGCCTACATTTTGTAAGGAAAATCTTCAGGATTTATCCTTTTAAATTGTTCTGATAAGCATCGTAATAATTATAAATCAGGCTGAAATGGATGAATTAGCCTGATTCAATCAAAAACAAATTCCAGCGTTCCTATATAAAGATAAGTAAATACACCAATTGAAATGGTTCATAGTACACACCATTGTGAAATAATATTTCCGGTGTTGCCCAGAAATAACAGTTATATTTTTCTGATGGATTATTTCTCAATTGGTTGAAAGTAAATGAATAATTTTAATTTTTCAAGTAACTCAACCATGTAAACCGTGTGTTGTAGGATTTAATATATCTATTGATTCAAAGTAGGCAAGGAGTTGCATTTAATTCATAATATTCTGTGGTGTGCTAGCATTTGCCATTTATCAAATACTAACGATACATAAAATTGGCACATTTTAAATTGGAAGAAGATGTCAGGAAATTCATTTTTCTGGTCAAAATGTCAATAGCATTTAAAGCAAATTGCCTGTCTATAAGATGAGATCCTAATTCATCTAACTCATCATTTACGCGTGAGTATTTTTGGATATATCTTGTGGTTAAAAGGAATATATACTTCACCTGTGGAAAATGTATTTCTACAGTACTAAAAGGTTGGGATTAAAAGCAAACCCTGAACCATATGAGCCCTTTATTCTTCAGAGGAACCAATATGGTTTAAATCAAGTCTAAAGCTTGGGCTCTGGTTATTTTGCTTTTAGATTTGCATCTCTTCAACATCAAACCAGGAATTGAGATCAAAATCAGCATTAAGTAATTACGTTTCTTGAAAGCAGAAAAAGTGAACCAAATGATACAAGGTCTTGACCTGGGCTAGATATGCACAACAGGCTGTTGCCTCAGTGGCCTTTTCTATTTGTCCAATGTGATTTTATCAAATGCACACCTTTTTTCTTATCTAATTCAAATAGCTTTGGAACCAAGAGCTCCTTTCTGATGTCTAAAATTAAAGATCTATTAATAGATAATTCTGATTAAATTTTAAACTGGAGTCCTTTGACTGTATCTAATAGCCAAGCAGAACATTGGACAAAGAGGCCTTTCTGCAGTTTAGGAATTTTTCCTGATTGTAGGAACTGTGATTGACATAGGATGTCAGAGTTCATCTGACTAAAATGCTCTTAGTTCTCTTGCCCTCATTAAAATCTGTCTGATAAAATAGTTAACATTCCTTTATCAATCCCCTATTCTTCCAGGAAAAGACAGGAAAATACTGAATATATTACTGTTAAATTCAAGTACCCATTAGCCAATTATACGGGCTACCAGTAGATAATTTCATAGACCATTTAAAAGCCTCAGATTCATATTGTTCACAGAGCAAGATGAATACATTCATTGTTTGAAGGCACTTACAATGATGTGAAACATAAGCACCAAGTAAATTAAAAAATACATTTAAAGCATGACAGCTATAAAGTCAGTTTATAAGTTAATTCCTCCACAAGTTTACACAATTGTATTTTGTCAAAATATTTTTGCCATGGAAAACCTACTAATTTCATCTATGTATCCTGAGATAATATTTATCACTAAAAGGTAAAGGTTCCCCTTGCACATATGTGCTAGTTGTTCCTGACTCTAGGGGGCAGTGCTCATCTCCGTTTCAAAGCAGAAGAGTCAGCACTGTCCGAAGACGTCTCCGTGGTCATGTGGCTGGCATAACTAAACACCAAAGGCGCACAGAACGCTGTTACCTTCCCACCAAAGGTGATCCCTATTTTTTCTACTTGCATTTTTGTACATGCTTTCGAACTGCTAGGTTGGCAGAAGCTGGGACAAGTAACGGGAGGTCACCCTGTTATGCGGCACTAGGGATTTGAACCACTGAACTGCCGACCTTTCAATTGACAAACTCAGCGTTTTAGCCACTGAGCCACCACATTTCTTAATGCTGCCCTTGACTGTTTCCACATTGAATTTGGCTTGCGTTTAATGCTAGGGGACCCCAAGAAGATCATACCAAGAAGCTATATTAGCCTTTAAAAAGAAGCAACTGTTTTAATACTTCAGGGAGAGGTGTTTCTTACATGCTTCATACCTCAGGCCCTTTAACTGATCTGTTGTCTTTGCCCAGGCATGCCTGTTGTTCTAGCCCAAGAAGTGGAGTCTGTGCTAATGGGTGCTGCTATTCTTGGAGCGTGTGCTTCTAAAGACTTTGCTTCCCTGCAGGTATGTAATCACAGAAGGTTCAAGTTGAATACAACAACTTGAACTCTGTTTTGCTTTGTTCCACCTCAGGCATGTTATAATTTAGAAGGGGAGAAAATGCAGGTTTTGATCATTACAAAAGCCAGTGGTTTTAGCCAAATTTTCTATTTACGGGTGGGTTGGTTGGTTGGTTGGTTAAGGTTAAGTAAGGACATGGAGCATACAAGTGCTGTATAATATGGCCTAGTCATTCAAGACAGAGAAATTCAGCATGGAATTGGAATTAATTTTAATTGTTGAGACAATGAGCACTTAATTTACTTTTAAAGCTAGAGTTTTGATGCATCATTAGCAAATCCTGATTTCTGCATTGGGAAATTAGAAGACATTTCTAATTTATGAAGTGTTGACACATATCACTGAGTGAACATGCAGTGTACTAAATTATGTTGGTTGGTCACAAACAAGAAGAGAAATCAATTAAATTTGTTGTTGAAACAGAAGTGGCAATAGTAACAACCAGGCATGATTGTATAAAGAATTCGGATACCACTGAAACGAGTAAATGTATTCCCTTTGTTCAGCATGTTTGTAGAAGTAGTGAAAAAGTATATAGACTAATTGAAAATAACTATCCTAGGTTCTTCAGTTCTTCATTTCCTGGAGATATAGGGCATTCATAGGTGTTTTTAGTGTAATAATAATTAATAATCAGTTTGTGCTTATACTCTGGGGTAGATTCCTAAATTGTTTTTCCTCTGGATCATTCTTCTGACAAAAAGAGATTTTGTTCGTAGAACATTATATATTAATAACAATTTCCCATAGTCTCTTACATTTGCTTCATGAATACCACCAAATTTCTTCTGCTATGACAATGGTTTGATCGTCATTTACTTAGGAAGAAGTCCCACTAAACACAGAGATGAATATTTTAATAACTCATAGCAGAGATTTGTTTGTTTGTTGTGGTGCAATTATAATTGCTTTACAGTTAGACATCTAAGGAATAATTGTGGGACAATGGATAAACAGAAGGCAGTAATGAATAGAAGCTGTTTATTCCATTCAAGTTCTAACCCAGTGTCTAGTATAATATTCCCATTTTTCTATTACTAAAAAAAGCAAATGCTATTTGCTAGAATTCATATCATCCTATTTAAGTATACTAATATAATATTTGTTTTAAAAAGTATTTTACGGGTCTTAACTATACATACAAGTTCTTCAGGTTTTTTTTAATTGTCCATAGATGAAATTATTTCATCAACTGAGTGAATTATTGTCCGAATTTTTTTTAGATGGAGTACCTAGATGAAAGATATAACATCTAATAAATCATTAAATAAATAAGAATGTGAATAAGGATTCCCTGGTGAATTACACTCCATTTGACAGAAGACATGGTCATTTTATTAAGTTTCTGTTATCAAATGACTGAATGGCTTTATATGTTTCAGAGGGACTTAATTATTCCACCTTAAAGGTGATTTCAAAGCTCATCTGCTCTTTCTCCTTTGCAGGGTGGGGCTGAGATAGTAGCACTGCCACCCAATGAAGAAATGAGGAAATTTTATCTGCAATCCTTCTGTTTTTCTTATTCTTCAGCCAGCTGGCTTCTCCCAGCAAAAGCACCAAAGTTATGTTATGGTAGAAATGGTTCAGCTTTAGAATGCCTCCTTGGGGAGAGAGGAAAGACGGTCAATAGAGACAGAAAACTATTCATTGTTGTCTATGGAGATTCTCAGTTATACAAGTCGTGGTTGTCCCAAAGGTGATTTTTTTTCAAGAAGCAACTGCATTTTCTGGTTTTTTCTTTGAAGATGTTTCTCCTCTTATCTAAGAAGCTTTTCAGCTCTGACTAGATGGTGGGCAATGGAAGGGTTTATATTCCTTGCAGACAGCTGGTCATTTGCACTCTTTAATAGAGCTGTTGAGACCATTGGAGGTTTATCTATGTCCTCAGAGTCATCTGAGTAGTGCAAATGGGTGTGGAGCCTTCTTGGAACTGCTGAAAGGACTGTGTTGTAGACTGGAAATAGATGATGTCATATCCTTCCCCCTCTGTTAAGAGAGGGATGTTTTGTTTCCCCAATGTACAGATCTGCACATTTCTCATTGCATTGGGGAAACAAAACAACCACTTCAAAAGCGCATGGCACAACATAGGAGAACAAACCTATCAGGACAAGAGTCAGCAGTCTATCTGCATTTCAAAGACAAAGGCCTCTCTTGAAGACAACAAAGACAACATTTTGGACAGAGAGGACTGCTGGTTTGAAAAAGGGATCAAAGAGGCTATCTATGTCAAAATTGAATAAACCTCTCTCCACAGAGGGGGAGGGATACTGCATCATCTATCACCAGTCTGCAACATAGTCCTTTTAGCAGTTCCAGGAAGGCTCCACACCCATTTGCACTACTCAGGTGACCCTGAGGACACAGATAAATCTCCAGTAGCCTCAACAATTCTCTAAAAGAATGCAAATGAATATATCTGCAAGGAATATAAGTCCTTCCATTCCCCACCATCTAGTCAGGGCTGACAAAGCTTCTTGGATAAGAAGTGAAACATCTTCAAATAAAAACAAAGTCTAGGTGCTTCTTGAAAAAAAGAATATTTGTATTCACTGTTGTTTTGCTACTAAAACAATATTTTTCTGGCTGTATGTTACAAGGAAAAACGGAGGGTGAATTTTAAAAGCATATAGTAAAGGTGAATCATTTTCAGTTCCAAAAGTGTAGCACAGGCACAGTTCTTACTTTAACAATGCAGTTGGGTTGAATGAGTCAAATGCATAGCATTTAAATGGAAATATGTATGGGGAGGGGATGGGACTCTTTATTTGGCAATCTCCCAGTTTTATCACTCACCATAACTATTTCTGACAGAGTTTATACACTTGAGGCCATAATTATTATGGGTTTATAAAAGCCATACAGTTTGTTTTTCTACTGCATATTAATCAGAACAATTGCCTATGGAAGCTAATGATAGCTTTCTTTGCAATTTCACTTGGACTGGCCTTTGCTAAGTAAAGTGGCAAAGACCTTCCTATGGTGAACAGGAAATATTGCTCCTATTTTTTTTTTTTTTTTTAGAAAGAGTGAAATAGCTGAAGTGCAGAATTACATTAAATGACAATTCTGTATTAATAAGATGATTATAGCTTGGTAACATCCTTCCTCAACCTAGCTAGTGTTATCAGTCCTGCAATAATAAATCTTTCCTCATTGTGAACCATTGATACTCTTCTGTTAAGCTACTATTATAATTTAAAATAGTTAATAATACCGTGTTTCTCCAAAAAGATGACCCACCTTGAAAAGAAGCCCTATCATCTTTTTGAGTGCATGTAATCAAATTAAGCCCCACCCACACAATTAGCCCTAATTAAGACCGGAATGCAGGGGGTGGGGTGAGGCACACAGGTAACAAATAAGCTGGGGGGGGGGAATGGGGGTGGTGGTGGAGCTGTCCTACTTACCAGGCATTGCACACCCCAACACCTGCCTCACCTTCTTCTGCAGCCACTTGCCGCCACTCACATGCATCGCCCTGGCCTCCGTTTTGCGCGCTCCAGATCGATCCGGAGCTCTGTTATCGGCTGCAGATGCCTTCCGGCAGGCATCTAAAACTGAAACGGAGGCTGGGGCGATGCATGTGAATGGCAGCAAGTGGCCGCAGAAGAAGTGGACCAGCAGTGGGTTCCTGCTGGGCAGAGTTGTCGGTCCCACTGCCACGAAGTGAGTCAATAATTAGAACCCTCTAAAAAGAAGGCCTAGCCATTTTGGGGGAGGGTGGAGGGGAGGGTGGTCAAAAGAAAATAAGACCCGGCCTTCTTTTTGTAGAAACACAGTAGTTTTATCCTGTGAAAGGATGCTCAGTGACAGTAACAATTTGGCTTGTATAAATAAGCAAGCAAACAGATCATCCTTTAAATTTCAGTTTATGAGCCATGCTGTGCATACAGTAGATTATAAATGCAGAATTTCTCTGACAGCTGATAAATGAACAGCTGTTGCTCTTCTGTGGATTCTTCCAAGAAATGACATTCTCTGAAATTTATCCAGTACAGGTGGTCTTCAACTTATCAACATGACTGAACCAAACATTTATGTTGCTAAGCGAGACAATTGCTAAGTGAGTTTTGCCCATTTTACAACATTTCTTGCCAGAGTTGTTAAGTGAATCACTGCAGTTGTTAAGTGAATATGGCTTCCCTATTGACTTTGCTTATCAGAAGGTCGCAAAAGATGATCACATGACCCCAGGACATGCATCCGTCCTAAATACATGCCGATTGCTAAGCATTCAAATTTTGATCATATGACCATGGGGATGCTGCAATGGTCGTAAGTGTGAAAAATGGCCATTAGTTCCTTTTTTCAGAGCCACTGTAACTTAGAACAGTCACGAAACATATGGTTGTAAGTCAAGGACTACCTCTATTGAGACTTCCATGTAAATGTAAATATAACACATTGGGACTTCCATGTAAATATAAAAGTAGCACATTTCCCCCACTTACACATTCACTTTCTAATTTTTGACTACACATAGGTAGCCCTTGGATTACAACCACTTGTTCGGTGACTGTTCAAAGTTATGATGGCATTGAACGAATGTTATTTACAACCTGTCCCTGAAGTTCCAGGTGTCACATCCCACACACACTCCATTTAAAGTGATTATAATTTGGACACTTGGAAACCAGCTAGTACTTACGATGGTTAAAGCATCCCACACTCATGTGATCACTATTTGCGACCTTCCCTGTTGGCTTCCCACTAGCAAAGACAATGGGAAAGCAGGCAGAGAAGCTTGCTTTTACCACTGTTTCTCCTGAGATCTCCATTGGGGAATATGAGATCTTAGACAACATAGCACCTCTCTCCTGCCAATACCCCATGGCACGCACACCCCATCCATGGCACATCCTTGCCACCCACAGCCCATTGGCCTGTCTGCACTCTCTAGTGCCCTTGCTAGCCCACTCACACTCCTTACCACCTACCTGTGACCCTCACCAGCGTGCCTGCAGCCCCTGTCAGCCAACCCATGCTCCATAGTGCCTGACCATGGCATCTACCCCACTCCCCAGCAGCACTTGCACACACATCAGTGCTCCTGCCTGGGATTTCTGTCTCTTTCCACCTAATGAACCCACACAGTTCCAGGGGTTACAATGGTAATTGGGACTGCCAGGATTACTGTCGCTAAGTGATGCAGTCATGTGACATCCCACTTTATGACCACATAATTTAGCAATGGAAATTCCAGTCCAGTCATAATCTGAGGACTGTCTTTGGTTGTAAACAATTAGTGCTGGATTGCTGAGGCATTTCAGTGCATAGTTGCACAATATCGTGGGATCATTCCTTTACCTATTGGGAAAATCTTGCTTTAGATGTGGCTAAACAGCCCTACTCTTCTACATGCACAATATGGTTGCTATGGTGAACCATTGCTAGTCACAAAACACCAGAACATTGGAAGGCAAAGTGATGGTGAGGTGAGACATTCTGGCCCCTCCATCAATATTAACCTTTCTTTATCTTTCTGGTTTTTTCCCCTTTTAGAAGATGATCACTTTTACACTAATGCACTGGGATGTATTGTAGTTCCTTACTCTATTTTTCTTAGAACACTTATAGGACATTTGTGGAACTAAAGGATTTTCTTGGATATAAAGATAATTCTGGAAGCTAGTATTTTGATAAAGTTTTTAACACATTTAAAAAGGGGCTGCGATTCTGGTGGGCACCCAGGAAGGTATCTATAGTCTCCTTGATGTCTGTGGTTTCTTATGTAGTGAAGCCAGTGTATTTTTAGGATAAGGGTAGAATTGGGAGACTAAGTTTGATCTTCCTCAGCTATGGAAATTGACTGTGTGACCTTGAACCAGTTGCTGTGTGTCTCAGCTCAGCGATAAAATGAAGCAAGAAATTTTGAACTTCTGAAGAAGAAGCAGAATCCAGTATGTAGAGACAGACACACACTCAGAAAACCCGTTTTATGTCTTATCATGTTTGCAAACCCAGCCGAATATAGTTTGTTTAACAAACTAAGATTTATTTGAATATAGTTACCTGGGCAATAGAAGCCTAGCAATTGTTCTCCATTGTAATGTGAAACGCACATTGTCTTCCCCCAGAGTCTAGTAGTTTCAGCAATCTGAACCAGAATTTCAGGATAATCAAGAGATATAAATTCCATCTATATTTTCCCAATGTAAACAATTCTATTTTTGTCTAGCCATTTCTACTGATTTTTTTTTCTTTTGGCTTGGTTGTATACCTTTAGAGGGAATGAAGATACAAATATTTTATGCTAATAACTGTATAGATCACATTTAGAAACTAAATTAACTTGTCTCAGATCAGTGTAGACCTCCTTCATTCATCTCATTATAAAAAATTATCTTATATAAACTAAGAAGAAATACTAATTAGTTGGAGTAATCAACTTGTGTAAACATAGTATTGAAAAGGAAACGCTAATGAATCATTTTGTTGGCTTCCTGTTAATGCATTTTCGAAATGGCTCTTGATACGTTTTATTTTCTATTCCTTTAATCAGGAAATTGTTAACTGGGCAGAAGGAAGAGACGAAGTTCTGAAAATTCACACTGGCAGGGAGAACTAGTTTAAGATGTTCTAATTGTTTTGTTTCATTCGTTGCCAAAAGAATTGTGCTAGGTTTATACTTGCAGTGTGGTCCTATAATTTAGAGCAGTGTTAAGAAAGATCATCTTGAATTTTAAAAAAGCTATTTTTTTATGGAAGGGAGCTTTTGATTTGAGTTTTGAAGCTGTGTTTGTTATCTTCAGAACAAAGAGCAAAAGGGAGATATTCTTTTGCATACCCTAAAGAAGAGTAAGAATACAGGTAGCCCTTGACTTACAACATTTCGTTTAATAGCCTTTCGAAGTTACAACAGGTAACTTGAAAAAGATGACTTGACTGTTTTTCACATAACCACTGCAGTGTCCCTGTGGTCACATGATCAAAATTCAGACGCTTGATCAGGGGTGAAATGCGCTCTGTTCAGACCTGATCACCCGATCCGGTAGCGATGGTGGCAGGTGGTTCGGAGAACCGGTAGCAGAAATCCCTGTACCCCACCCACCATGCCCAGCTGAGCCGCACAATCATTAGAGGCTTTTTAAAAAACGTTTAAAAGCATTTTTTCGTTGGAAGAGGTTGTAGAAAAAATGCTTTTAAAAGTTAAAAAAAAAAGCCTCTGATGATCGCGCAGCTCAGCTGGGATCGTCAGAGGCTTTTCAAAGCATTTTTTTCTGCAATCTCTTGGCCGAAGAGTTGGTAAAAAAATATTTTCAAAAGTCTCTGACAATCCCAGCTGAGTTGTCTGATGGCAGAGAGACATTTTTTAAAAAGCCTCTTTGACGATCCCAGCTGAGTTGCCTGATCGGCAGAGGCTTTTCAAAGCATTAGAAAAAATGCTTTGAAAAGTTAAAAAAAAAAGCTGATTTCCCCCCCCCCCCCCGCTGATAAATGAAACCTGGAACCATGATCCCAGTTCTTGCTAAATTAGCTAGATGGAAGTATCAAATTTATTCAAGAATCTGAGCTTAATTACTGGGGAATATAATGCCAAACCATTTTGTACCTTTTTATCTAAGAAAGTCCCATTCCTCTGCGGTATACAATTTTAGTGCCTACCTTAACAATAATTGTGCCATCTTGGCACTAACAATAGTTGCAGCAATTTATAAGATATGACTCAGAAAGCTTAGTGTTTTTGATGTCACTTTCTCATGAATATGCTATGTGATTAGGTTTTCAAAATATATAGTTAATGAAGTGTCATAGAGAACTTCCGGTTTCGATCTCTTCGGCGCTGGGCGGCTCGTTTGATCGTCCGCCGCCCCCGCCGCTTGTAGAGCCGCTTTTTTACTTCAAAAGCGGCTTGGAACGCTCCCCCTTTGCAGTGGGGGGGAGCGAGAGTGGGCAGCAAAGGTTGAGCCCCAGAAGTGCTGCCAGGGTGGTCTCTAAGCCCTGGTAAGCGCTTTGGTTGGGGCTCCCTATTCAAGCTGCTGAAGCTCCGAGCGGCGTGGGACTTCTGCCTGTCAGAACAAGCTGGAGAGGAACCGAAACGAACGAAGCTAATTCCCAAGTGAAAAACAACTAGCTTGGTGAGATCCTTTGATGAATATAAAGTTCTTAATGAGTTTTTTTTAAAATTTGGAAAGCAAGCTGTTTGAAGTTAAAGTGTGTGAAAATGGCGCTTGATTAAAGCAGAGTCAGTGAAAGCGGAAGGAGAAAGTGAAACAAGAAAGCGAAAGTGTGTTTGGTTGTAATTGGACTTTGTTTATTCACAAGTTTTACAAGTTTTTTACAATAATAGTTCTTTAAAGTATTTTTTCCTCATAAAAGTTAATGGAACTTGCTCCTCTTTTGTAAACCTGGGGAGATCAGGAAAAGGAAGAAGATTCTTTTCTTTTTTGCCTGGATTTAAGCTCTGTACAGGCATGACTTCAAAGAGAGCAGGGGGGGATTCCCCCACACACCAAACAAAGGAAAAGCCAGTGTCAGCTTCAAAGCAGTTAAAACAGACACAGGATTGTGATATAGAAGATTTGAAAGCATTCATACAGAAATATATGGGAGAACTCTCTGGCCAAATGAGTAAACTGGATGAAAGGTTGAATAAAAATCAAAAAGAAATGAAAACAGTGGTGGGGGAAGTTAAGGAGCTGGTGGAAGAAAAAACTGAAGGATTACAGCAGAGTGTAACCAAAGTAGCCACGGTTCTTACTGATGCTTTACTGGTGATTGAGAAAAAAGTGGAGGACTTAAATCTTGAAGTTGAAGCAAACAAAAAGGAAGTAAAAGAACAGATGTTTAAGGTGGGGGTGCAGAGCCAGAGGTTTGAAGAGGAGATTACCATGTTACAATTTCGAAATATGGAATTTGCTCTAAGATTAAGAGGCCTAAGAGAAAATAATCGTGAAAACCTGAGGGCAACCTGTGTGGAGGTGTTGGCGAAGATTTTGAAAGTTGAACCAGAGGTGGTGGATAATAGAATAGACAAGCTGTATAGAGCCAACTCACGCATTGCAAAACAGAGAAATTTGCCAAGAGATGTTGTAATTTACTTTACTGAGAGGAAATTGAGAAATGACATTTTGCAATACTCTTTTCAGTCTACGCTTCTACATGGTGGCAATCAAATTGGGGTTTTCAAAGAATTACCACCAAAGATGTTAAGAGACCGGAAAGACTTTGGTTTCCTTGTGAATGAGTTGAAGCGGCGTCAGATTCCATTTAGGTGGGATGTCCCTGTTGGTATTGTTTTAAGATTTGAAGATGTGAGATATCGTATCAATTCGGTGGAGAAGGCGGAACAGTTCTATAACAATGTGTTGAAAAAAGTTCCTTCACCTCGCTCTTCTACACTTATACCTATTGAAGATATCTCAGTTGAGCAGGTTTTTCAAAAGGGACTGCTAAAGGAAGGTCAAGAAGCCCCAAGGGAGGAAATTCTAGGTGCAGTAGGAGGTGTATTAGAAGATTCATTAATAGATATCCCTGAGGTGAAACCAAAGCAATCCAGAGCCACAAGAGAGGTGGAACCGGATTTGGATTTACTGATGCAAGAACCCCAGAACCAACGTATAACCAGAGCGGCAGGGAAACAATGATTGGAAACATATCAGGAGAAGACACCACAGGAGGTGAAGGAAGCGAATGGGAAAAAGTTATACTCAGAAGCTGTGGGAGGAGCAAGACCGAAGACGTCGGCGGTTGCGGGAACTCTTCGCGAATTGCTTCGAGAGCTTCAGCCATCGTCAAAATGATACTTAAAATTTTATCTTGGAATGTGAATGGTTTGAATTCACCGCAGAAAAGAAGAAAAATATTTCACTATCTAAAACAATATAATAATGATGTTGTCTGCTTACAGGAAACTCATATAAGAACCCAGGACCAGAAGCTTTTAATCTCAAAAATTGGATTACAATTTATATCTTCTAGTGGGGCCAAAAGAAATGGACTTGTCTTTTACATTGCTAAAAGAATACCAGCTAAACTTATAGAAGCGGATGATGAGGGGAGATATGTTGCTGTCGTAATAACTGTACAGAATGTTGAAGTGCTTCTAATTGGCATCTACGCCCCGAACCAGCAACAGGAAAGTTTTTATAAAATGTTGAATGAGAAAATTTTGCAGTGGAATTACAAATCTTTCTTGATCATGGGAGATTGGAACGGGGTGATTGATGTAACATTGGATAAAAAGACATCTGCCAAGAAAGGGAATAAGTTACCACAGACTTTTTTTGCTATGAAAGAAGAATTAGAGTTGAAGGATGTTTGGAGAATTCATCATCCAGATGAATTGGATTTTACTTTCTTTTCAGATAGACATAAATCTTTCTCGAGAATTGATTTTATGCTGGCTACTACTGATTTACTTAATGTAGTGACAAAAACAAAAATTCTTCCTAGAACTTTAACAGATCACAGTCCAGTCTGGATTGAGATGAACCCAGGCAAGAGAGAAAGGAGATCTTGGCGTATGAATGAGAATATCTTCAGACATGAAAAGTATATTAAGGAGTTAAAGGAACAAATTAAAGAATTTTTTTATATTAATTTGAATAAAGGTACACCCATCGAGATAGTTTGGGACGCATGTAAGGCCTATATGAGGGGTGCACTGATACATATGAATTCTAGACATAAAATAATTCGACAGAAGTCGAGACTGGACTTGGAGACGGAGATAAAGGATAAAGAACAATTGCTTATTAAGAATCCGACTGACGAAAAGGTATTGTTAACTATAAAACTCCTGAAAGATCAATTTCAAATGCTGATGGCTGAACAAACAGCAACTAATCTGCAGTATGCTAAACATAATACTTTTTGTAACGCTAATAAACCTGGCAGATGGTTGGCTTATACTTTGAGGAAACAGCAAAATTCTCGTATGATAAATGCTATTGAGTATAAAGGGAAACGAATACATCAGCAAAACTTAATACATCAAGCTTTTTTAACCTATTATTCGAAATTGTATCAAGCCAATAAAGTTAAAGAAGATCTTATCGATGAATATTTGCAGAAGAAGAGAGTTACAAAAATTTCTAGCACACAAAGTGACAGACTGGAGCGACCTATAACATCGGAAGAGATTTCATATGCAATAAAACAATTGAAATTATCTAAAGCTCCTGGGACAGATGGTTTGACAGCAGTTTTTTACAAGACCTTGCAAGAGGAACTGATAGAGCCTCTTAAAGACTTGTTTTGTAATATTCAACAGGGGGGAAAAATACCTCCCTCGTGGAAGACGGCTTTTATATCATTGATACCTAAAGAAGAAGACTCTGCTATACCTGAAAATTTTAGACCAATATCTCTCCTGAACACGGACTATAAAATTTTTGCTAAAGTATTAGCCAACAGATTGATGCCAGTTATTCAAGATGTGATTCATGAAGACCAAGCTGGTTTTATAGAAGGCAGATACATGAAAGACAATGTCAGGCAACTCATAGATTTGTTGGAATATCTTGATGAAAAGAAACAGATCTCTGCGGTGCTGGTGTTTTTGGATGCGGAGAAAGCCTTTGATCGAGTCAACTGGGATTTTCTAAAAAAGATTTTGCATAAGATGAATTTTGGAGATCAGTTTATACAAGCAATCTCCGCAATTTATCAAGAACAGACAGCACAGATTATTATTAATGGCAGTTTGACTACTAATTTTAATATACAGAAAGGGACAAGACAAGGCTGCCCATTATCTCCACTATTGTTTATTTTGACGCTAGAAGTGCTGCTGAATGCTCTACGGGACTCGGACAAAATGAGTGGAATAGTTGTAAGGCAAATAGATTACAGAACAAAGGCATTTGCAGATGATCTGATTGTTACCCTAACACGACCTTTGGAATCTATCATACAGATGAAAAATATTATAGAGGAATACGGTCTGGTTTCAGGTTTTAGCCTGAACCAGAAAAAGACTAAGATGATAGTTAAAAACATGTTGGAACCACAAAGGAAAGAGCTTGAAAGGGTGGCAGGCTTTGAAATAGCTACAAAGGTGAAATATTTAGGGGTTCAAGTTGCAGCATCTAATAAAAAACTTTTTCAAAATAATTACGAAGAACTTTGGCATAAGATTCAAAAAGATCTTGATACATGGAAAAAACTGCAACTTTCTCTGCTTGGTAGAATTGCAGCTGTTAAGATGAATGTTCTACCTAGATTTCTGTTTCTGTTTCAAATGATTCCGGTGCTTAAAAATGATAAATATCTGATGGACTGGCAAGCAGGCTTAAATAAATTTATTTGGAGTGGGAAAAAACCAAGAGTTAAATTTAAGATTATGCAAGATGTACGTGAACGTGGTGGCCTTAAAGTTCCAAATCTACGTTTATATTATGAAGCAGCAGCATTGATACAGGTCGGAGATTGGATTGGAATAACCAAAAGAGATATTTTGAATATAGAAGGCCATGATTTGCAATTTGGATGGCATGCATATCTACTTTATGAAGATAAGAGAGACAGTGTATTTAATAGGCATATTTTAAGACACGCTTTGCTGAGAGTTTGGAAGAAGCACCAGCTTCAATTGGATTACAAAATACCTTTGTGGTTGGATCTTGGGCATATTTTGCCAAAAATAAAGTCACTCGGGGGGTTGTTGTACAAAGAGATACTTTTTATTGATGGGGGCAGTTGGTGTTTGAAGTCTTGGAATACTCTGTTGGAAGATGGAGTCAATTTAACTTGGTTGCAGTACTTTCAACTTCAAGCGAGATGGAGAGAAGATCAGAAAATTGGATTAATGCTACATGAAGAGGACTTGATGACTCAGATAAAATGTAAAGGACCGATGCATATTAAACGATTGTACAATTTACTGTTGGAGAGAGATTCAGAGGGGGAGTTAGTTAAAGACTGCATGATTAAATGGGCACAGAATTTTGATCAACCAGTAATGTTAGAAACATGGGAAAAGATTTGGGTCCAGAACGTTAAATTTACGCAAGCACAGAACCTAAGGGAAAATTTTTACAAAATGTTCTATAGATGGCATTTAGATCCCAAAAAATTATCATGTATGTATCCAAATGTTCAACCTAAATGTTGGAGGTGTGATTGTTTGGATGCAACATATTTTCATATTTGGTGGACATGTAGGAAGTTGAAACCATTTTGGATTAAACTTTGGTGGGTGATGCAGAACATTTTGAAGAAGAAGTTGGAGTTTTCTCCTCAGTTCTTTTTGTTGGGAATAGTCAAGGGTTTTTCAGTAATTGATACTAGGTTAATATTGTATATGATTTCTGCAGCCAGATTACTGATAGGTCAATATTGGAAGAAAGACAAAGTGCCTACCATAGAGGAATGGATATTGAAGATGTCTAATCTGGCAGAGATGGCAAAAATTTCTGCATACCTAAAGGAAAGGACCCATGAAGCTTTTGTCAAGGAATGGAGGAAATGGGTTGATTATATGAAGAAGAAATATCAAAGCAAGAAATTTCAAATAGTGCTCAGTTGAATTAGAGTTAGAATGTATTTAAGTAAATGTATGGATAGTTACGTGGTTTATTATTATTATTAAACTGAAGAATTTATAATAGATGTATAGTTTAAAATTTAAGATCACTAAATGTTAGTATACTTAAATAATTGTATGAAAGGTATAGTTATATGGTTAATTATTATTATTAAAATGAAGAGTATATAACTGAGGTATAGATTTAATTTTAAAGAGAATGTATTAAGCTTATTTAGCTAAATTGTCTTAATCTAATATGTTTAGATTTATAAGTATGTGAATGTTAGTGAAGTGTTAATAGTTAATTTCTTTGCAAAGGGATCTCGCCTTTAAAGAATGTTGAATATGATAAGATTAATGTTTGTCAAATAGCGGAAGTCAAGGGAGGGGGGAGGGATAGAAGGGATAGGATGGGGGGGGGAAAGGGAGGGGGAAGGGGGGGGTTTTTATATTATAAAATGTAATGTAAAACTTTTTCAATAAAAAAAAAAAATGAAGTGTCATAGAGATGGCACATGATATTCTGTTTGAATAGAATTGAAAAGGTTCTTATTTTTTGGCAATTAAAATCAGGCTTGCTTATCTTTTTTTTTAATTTTATTTTTAAATTTAATTTATATGCCACCCTTCTCCGGAGACTCAAGATGGTTTACAGTGTGTTAAGCAATAGCCTTCATACTTTTGTATATACTTGCTTAGTAGGGCTTTTGGCTCCCCTAAGCGGTGTTCTTTTTTATACAAAGTCAGCTTATTGCCCCCACAGTCTGGGTCCTCATTTTACCTACCTTGAAAGGATGGAAGGCTGAGTCAACCTTGAGCCTGGTGAGATTCGAACTTACAGTAATTGCAGGTAGCTGATGTCACTTTAATACCACTTTAAGCTGCTGCGCCACCAAGGCTCTTAGTTCAGTTTGAGAGCTACAATATTTTATTATTATTTATCATTTCTAAGAGCCACAGAGTATGTTTATTTACATAATACTATACAGTGATGCACTGAGCAATCAGGAAAATCTTTGAGAAATGGTGTAATAATGCTGAGAAATGGCAAAGTAGTCCAGGAAATACATTTTTATAGGTGATAATGGCGTATAAATATTGCTGTCACCCAATGTAGTTTGGCATATGTTATTTCATGTTAGTTTATTATTGTTTAGTTTAACAATGAAAGTAATATACAGCTGCATACTAAGGACTATGCAAGCTGAAATGCTGGCCTAGCAGTCCAGATTCTAGTTTAAATTAGTTTAATTCACTTACTTTTAGGGTTTTTTCCCCACATTCTCTAGTTTTAAAGCAAAGTCTTTTCAGATTTTAGCAATTTATATCATCACTTAAATGTGGCATCAAGAAACTGAATAGTTAGAGCATAGATATACATACACATTTTAATTCTACACAAGTTTATTTTAAAAATAGTCTTGTTGAAGTGAAACATCTTCAAAAGTGTGTCTATTTTCAACCAAAATTGTATATCTGATTTTAAGCAGCCTGTAATCTGAAATTTAGACACCTGGAGTAGAGGAAGTTGCAAGGTTCACATGAAGGAAGACTCAGCAGAAATTTTCTTCCTAAGTCATAACTTTAAATTTGAATAAAGACTTCAAATTATGCCCTGACATACATTCCTGAAGTAACATACTGAACCTACTGAAAGCAGATTTACACACTGCATGTTTATTGCAAGAAATACATATGTGATATTATGGCAGTGATGGAAAAATAACTTTGTGACCAGTGACCACGTTTGTGACCTTTGCATGTCTTTAAAGTGAAGGAAAGCTGAAATAAGATTGTAAGTACAGCTGCGGTTTCACTTAGTGACCACTTTGCTTGTAATGACCAAATTGCTGGTTCCAATTGTGGTTACTAAAGGAGGAATACATACCTGTATTCATTTTAGGAAACTTTAGGTACAAAATACTATTGTTAGCTTCAGCAATGGCAAGAGCTGTCCTTCATTCCAATTAAAATACTGGAAATGAGATTTTGCGATTAAAACTATTCATTTATCCTATTTATAGATGCTATAAATTATTTGCAGATGGAAATATACATATTGCTATTATTAAAAAGTATACTAATTAAAATCAATGGAGTTGAATTAAAATGTCAGTAATTCCATCAAAATATACCCAAAGGATATATTTTAATATTTTGGGCACAAATGTTTTTTTTTTATGGATAGTTAAGATTAGAAGAGAAGTGAAAGCGCAGAGCAATATTGAAAGAAATAAAAAATTGTTCTGGAAGTGGATGAAGAGAACTAACAGAAGAGCCTCCGGAAAGTGGATTTAATTAAACATAAAAATGTTGAAATGGTTTGGGATAAAACTAAAGGGAATGAAGCTCCAATGCTGTGATATGTCAAAGAATTTGTACTGTGATACGACACAGAATAAAACTGAAATAAATGCTATTAATGTTAAGTGTCCAAGGGGAAAAAATGTTGAATAGAAAGTCATAAACGCTGTGAGAATGTTGAAAAACGATACATCTGCAGGTGTAAAACATATAATGGGAAATGTCAAAATATGGACGTGGCTTGCTTATGAAGTGGCTGTGTGACTTGTTTAGCATGTGTGGGAAGAGCACATCTGTCCCTGATGTTTGAAAGAATGCTGTTATTGTTCTCTTATATGAAAGGAGATTAGCTTGTTAAGTGTGTCTGGGAAGGTGTTTGGCAGAGTTTCTGACTGAAGGGTACAAGAGGTGACAATAAGCAGAATTTGTGAACCGCACTGCATTTTTATGTTAGGCAGGGGCTGTGCACAATCACTGGGGTTTTTTTTTTCCTGCTCGGGAAATCATTGAGAAATGTATGAATGTGAGAAAGAAAATTGTATTGCACATTTGCTTATTTTAAGGAAGTACATGAGAAAGAGAATAGGCTTTAATTACTGGACGTTTTGCATAACTGTGGAGCTGAGGTTTGTTTGCTAGATGTGACAAGCGTGGTTATAGATTTACTCACGAGTAAATTATGTGGGAGAATAAATAGAATACTTAGCAAGTGAGAGGTAAGTAGGGAGCAGGGAGATAAGACGAGTGTGGGATGTCCCATTAGCTGTTCAATACATTTAAGAATAAATATATTTGAAATACTAGTGGCATTAGAGAACTGTTGGTTAGTGATTGCATATGCAGATAGAATTATAGGGCTGGAAGGAATCTTGGCGGTCTTCTAGTTCAATCCCTGCCCAAGGCAGCAGTCCTTATACCATCCTGGACAATAGGTTGTCCAAATTTTCCTTGAAAACCTCCAGCAATGGAGTACCCACAACTCTAGGAGGCAAGCAATCATTCTCACTGTCAGTAAATTCCTCCTTTGTCCTCCTCCACTGTCAGAGGCGGTTGGATCTCCTCTGAATAGCTTCCACCCATTGCTTCTTGACCTGCCCTCAGGTGCTATGGAGAATACATCAACCTCCTCTTCCCTGTGATAGCCTTTCAAGTATTGGAAGACAGCTATCAAGTCTCCCCTAAACCTTTTCTTAGTTAGGCTAAACATACCTATTTCCCTCAGCCATTCATCATATAACTTAGTCTCCAGACCCCTTATCATATTTGTTTCTTTTCTCTGCGCTCTTTTCTAGGATCTCACCATTTTTTTTGTATAATGATGACGAGAACTGGACATAGTACAGGTAGTCCTTGACTTATGACCACAATTGAGCCCAAAATTTATGTTGCTAAGTGAAATATTTGTTAAGTGAGTTTTGCCCCATTTTAGGATTTTTTTTGACACTGTTAAGTGAATCACTGCAGTTATTAAATTAATAACACCGTAGTTAAGTGAATCCAGCATCTCCATTGACTTTGCTCGTCAGAAGGTCAAACATGACCCCGAGATAATGCAGCGGTCATAAATATGAGTCAGTTTCCAGGTGTCTGAATTTTGACCATGGGGATGTTGCAAAGGTCATAAGTCACTTGTTTCAAAGTGTAACTTCAAACGGTCACTAAATGAACTGTTATAAGTCGAGGACTACCTATATTCAAATGTCCTCAACTAGTGCAATATGCAGCAGTACTATCACTTCTCATGATCTTGATACTTTTTATAGAGCTGAGTCTGTGTTATTTCTTGAGAACCCAAATTATTTGCTTCTCATGTAGGATAGATTATATGAGGCAGTAAGGAATCTGGATCTGAAAATCAGATCAAAAAGACTACAGTAGTTGTTTGACAGAAATAACAGTGGAATAAACAATTGCAATTTATATGTAAGTGGTGAAAAAGTAGAGAAAATTCATCAATTTGTGTGCCTTGGTACAATGTTTACTAATGATGGGGAAATGGAGAATATTAGTTGAAAGAAACAGGAGTTTTCTATAACAGCATACCTCTATCCACTTTGGTATTTGAAAATAAAGAGTTGTGTATATTCAGAGAAGCATGTGAGTTCAGTGCAGGTGAAATGGGTATTTAAAAGAGGATTGTTTTGAAATGTGAATGTGTGTTCAGTGCATGTGAACTGAATACAAAAAAATCAGTGATCAATAGGAGTAAACTCTATTAAGATCTTAAAGGGAGAATTAATGAAGACTGAATCGTGGTATTTGTTGGTTTATATGCGTATACGAGAAATCGTATCATCTACTTTACATGACTCGAGGTTTATATTAAGATAGTGTAAAAGGAAAAAAACTAAATTAAATGCATGAAAGAAGAATGAGTCAAGATGAAGAGGAATTGGTAAGATTCTCATAAAGACCAAGATAAACAGTCTGAATTTCAAGCGGCAGAGTATGAAGCAGTATATGGATGTGGTGGAAAGAAAGATGGTTTGCATGAAAAATGGTTTTGTGTAAAGAAGATTTACTTTTTTCTTCCGTCATACCTCTGAATTCTTTGGCACATTATTTCTTATGATCTATATAACACTGCTTACTCTGAAAGAGTGATAGGCATGTGTACAAAAGGTTATTTACATTAAAGTAATTAGGTTGGCTTTGTTAAATTTCCTAGAAGCATTCTGGGAAGACAGTGGTTCTTGTTTTTAAGCTATTCAAAACTTGCATAATATTTTGTATGCAGACCAGATCCTCTAGGCAGACATAATACCTTTCTAATCTGTTACAATTAAAGCCATTTTTCGAATGCCTAGAAAAAGTGTATAATTACAAAAGCCTAAGGTAGGGTAAGAGAACCTTTTATAGCTCCTCCAAATTTACCATCTCCTTTTCTCAGAGTATATGTCTTCCTTAATTATGTGTGCTGCATTGCAGGCAAATTGAAAAGCATGGCCGCTCTTCCTTCCAGCCAAGTTGAAGAAAAACTTCAAGACATGTGCTTGGGAGTTGGAAACTCAATCCGCTGCAATAATTCCCCATCTGGGATCTGAACTCTTGCTATGCCAGTGTGGGAGATCAGAGTGTTCTGTAAGGAAACACATGTAGTCACTGTGCTTGCTGTCTGAAATGCCTAGGGTTTTTTTTTTAAATGACTTTTTTTCAAAGGACATGAGAGTTATTTCATCTGAGGATTTGATGCCAACAGTCTGAAGCACTAAGTCTTAACTTCATGAAGGCATTTGCTGCCTTGAATGTTTCTGTTCTTTATTACAAACGAGGGCTCTAAGATTAGGCAGGTAATATCCTTTACGGAAGACTATCTCACACTAACGGATCGGTAAAACAAACAGTATTGAAACAGTATCAAAACTTTGCTAGTTTCCACATGACCTTTGAGTGGATCTATTTCAGTGTTTTGAATTCATAATGTAGCCTGGGGGTAACCAAAAGCTTCAGTGGCAGGTAGTTGGTTCTCTGGTGAAGACTGATAAATTTGGCACTTGCATTTTCTCTCAAACTTATTAATTCCTTCTGAAGAAATTGCAATGTTTGATCAATCTTTTAAAGAAAAGAAAATAAGATATTACCCATCTCTATTGGAAATAATATAATGAAAATGGCTATTTTCCAAAATAGAAAGGACCATGTTGCAACTGGCTACTTTGTAAGTGTTACAGCTGAAATACTGCCCGAAAAGACTTTTCAGACTGCAAGTATAATAAACAGATTCAGATACAGCATTTCAATTAATCTACAGATCCTCTTCCTGAATGACAAATCTGTCAGTTTGCTTCTCCCATACTCATACAAATTTGCTATGAGAAAGCAATGGCGGGATATATGTTAAAAATGATTGCAGAAGCTGCATATAACAATAAAAAGAGACTGGGAAGAATTAATCACTCTTGCTGTTAACTGGCTAAGATAGCAAGACATCACAGTATGAGACCTAAATTATCTAAGTTTTGACCAATTTTCTCCCTCTTTCCCTACATTTTTTATAAAAAAATAAAAACTAATCTGAGAATCGGGTTTTACCATTTTCACATTTTATTCCCTAATTTTGGGTAGGTTTATTCAAAACTAAATCATGGTTTAATAGTATTGAAATTGAATTGGTGGTCAATCTATTAAGCATATTTGAGATCTTTAATTAGCCTTTCCAGTGTTATAACAATTTTATCTAACAAAACCATTCTAATCTCCACAAAATACCATATCTGTAGTGTACTGCAATTTTACGAAGGATGATTCATTTCTTAAAAAATACTTGTCCAAGTGATTTTCATTCATCGGCAGAAAATAACTTACAATCTTTCTGCTAACTTCTCATAGATTAGGTTTCAAGAGAAGGGGGGAAGGAAAGATGAGCTGAACATTGCTGGTAAATGATATCTGTTCTCTTTTATAATGTGATCAGGCATTTAGCCATGGGGAACAGGAAGATTAATTGCCTTGAAGAGGCAACATATCTTGAAACCCTTGGACAGAATAATATTCCTACTTTGAATGTAATGTATATAAGAAAGTCACCATTAGTTGTTTCCCCCTGTATTTTCAATGAAGTGGATAATTTTACTATTAATTTTGTAGCAGCTCCACCTGTGGAATGATATTTGAAGTGCACTTTAAAATATCGTATGTTTGATCTTTTCAGTTAATCTTGTAAATTGTGACCATGTTTTAAGCAAATAATTTCTGCACAGGGAGATGTGAAATTTTCAAGGGAGGTATAACTGTGGGCAACTCCACATCTTTTTGCTAGTCCAGAAATAGCCCTCAAACTGTCCATTCACATAAATGGCAGTCACTTCTGTGGTTGAATTGATGCCGCATCCACTGCTAATTGCAGTGATGCCCAAATGCTAGTGAATGTGCTAAGGTACTGTAGTTGCATCTGCAGGTGAGACACACACAAATAAGTAATGGCAGTCACATATGTTTTGCCTCCCTGCCATGGGTACTCAGACTGAATTGACTATATTTCTAGTTCAATAAGGGCTTATTTGAAACCAGAGCAAAAATCAATATATTGGTTTGTTTTGTATTTATTTTGCCAAGACTTGTGGATGAGCCTCTTTCAGCTCAACATAAATATGCACCTCATCTGAAAATGTGGGTAGAGGATTGGATGAAATTAATGGTTTTAATCCCACCACCTTGTTATAGGATTTTAATCTTGGTGTGGCAGGAGCTACAGGTGAAACTTGAAAAATTAGAATATCGTGCAAAAGTTCATTTATTTCAGTAATGCAACTTAAAAGGTGAAACTAATACATGAGATAGACTCATTACATGCAAAGCAAGATAGTTGAAGCCTTGATTTGTCATAATTTTGATGATTATAGTTTACAGCTCATGAAAACCCCAAATTCACAATCTCAGAAAGTTACTTTGTGCTCTTCTGCTGGTTGGTGGAATGTGCTGATAGGTTCATGGTGATTTGAGTAATTGTGTTAAGCTACCAAATCAGCATGTGTCAGGATGCTCATAGTTGGCTTCAAAACAGCTTGGAATAATTAGAGGATGGAATGGGACCCATATAGAAATGCTTAGAAAATTCAATGGCTTGAAATACACATCTCCAATTCAGAAACTCTAACACACCGAAATTTTGATTTAGCATAACATGGGGATTTTCATTCTGTTCTTAGTCATCTCTTTTCTTTGCAAAATGTGAAGGTATGACATAGGCACCTCAAACAGTGACAACTTGATAGAGTCAGAAAAATGTATCTCAATAGGAATGGCATTCCTTAATTTCATTTCCTGTAAAGGAGTATAAAAGTAGTAGTTTCCACTGCCAGTCATCCCTTACATACGCAAATCCACAAAAATTACATGGAATTGAAATACGTAGTTGAGTAATGTCTTTATTAGGAATAACCAAGATAATACGAAAAAACTATGTTAAAAGGTACCACAAAGAAAATCAAGAGAAGTTTCCCTTTTACTAACACAAGAATGCTTTTTATGTTTTCTATAAGTTCTACAAATTTATCCAGATGCTACTCTACCTATCACCCCACTAAGCATCTAGATCTCACAGGAAGTTTAATATAAATATTATATATTTTTTTAAAAAAATTATTATGTGTTTCCATAATGTTTCTATTTCTGCACCAACAGCGTACTTTATGCATCACATCTCTTTTAAATACACATAGTTTTATACACACCATAATTATAACCATTTTTCTCACAATATGAAAATAATACGTACAATGTAATCTTCCCTTCTAATTGCCCTATACAATTTATACAGCTCCAAGGAATTTCCCCTTGTTCTAATGATAGTTTGCCTTTCTCCACGTAGTCTTCGGGGCTTTCCCTCTTTCTTCGTCAACCCCTCTGGGATTCACTTTGACATTTAAAGATCACCTGAAAGTCGAAATTGGGTGGGAATAACAGAGCCCAGTTTCTCCAGTCTGCTTCGCTGTGAAGTTGCTACCGGAAGTCTTAACATAAATATTGTATTAACATGCACCTTTTAAAGTGGAAAAATAAATTTGGTTTCAGTGATTAAAGCGGCCTAGAATTTCTCACAATACATTCCACAGTGTGACTGCAATAAAAGCATGAGAGGCCCCCTTTAACTTTTAATGTCTAGCTCTAGCTTTAGGAACCAGACTATCGTATATAATAAGACAAGTGACATCTGCCACTGCTAGTTGAGAAAAATATATGGAGAGGCTGAAATAGAAGAAGTGAACATACACAGCTGTTTATGGCTGTATTTTAAAAAATTTGAGAATGAATGTTCAGTTCTGGAGCAACCTGGTATCAATATAAGCTATTACTAATGTATTCCCAAATAGTAGTTTTAGTAACATGTAGCATAAATTATCCAGGTATTTCTTCTGTGATATAGGATGCCATCTACCTCAGGGTTCCCAGCTCCTAGGCTGTGGCCCACTACCAGGCTGTGCCCATTTGGAACTAGGCCACGCAAACGGCAGGTGAGGGACACCTCTCCCCACACCCCCAGTCCACCAAGCCAGAAAGGTTAGGGAACTCTGATCTACCTAATGTTATTTCAAATAGTTTATGAAAATTAGCCCAACCAAATGATCTGTATTTTTATGAAATATGACAGAGACATCTGTAAAATCAGAAATTTATATTTGGTTCTCAGAAGTTTAAAATATTTCAAATATATAAAGTTTTCACGACTATTTTACATACAAAATACAAATGTAAAGTGAAAATAGTGTAAGCAGATTGTGTATGTGTGTGTACGCGCACACTCACACATCTGTGTACATACTGTTAATGATATGCCAACTGAAATTTCTTCTTTATGATTAGCGCCTTTATGATTGCTAACTGTAAGTTGGCAATAGAACTGGTACCATGAATATAAACATATTAATATGAAACATAATAAGCACACTCTGGATTAGACAAGAGATTTTTATAGTCCAACGATCTGTTCTGACAGTGGCTAAATTGGAAAGCTACAGGCACAGTATAAGAGCAATCTCTATATATTACTAAAACTGTAACCTTTAACTGGATTAAATGGTACATCATAAAACAAATCTTTTGGACAAGGTATCTCAAATGAGCTCAATTACAGAATGCATCCAAAATCTTGAACTCATGACTCCTGTGGAATTGAAATTTGGCAAATTTTATAAATCTTATCAAATTTGTAATTTAAATTTGATAATAAAAAGTTTATACAATTATAACATTTTATTATATAAAATTATCATAAAGCATTTATGACACAATACAAAATGTCATAAAACATTTCCTATGATCAATAGCTGATATTTGACAGTGCTATACAATTCAGCAAAGGACTAGTACTTTCAAGGTAGAGACATCTCTGAATATCTCCCTGAATTTTTATGAACTTTTCCAGTACGTTAGAAGTTCTGCCATTGAAACCATTGAGAAATTTGAAAAGAAATCTGGTATGTCTATAACAATGACCCAAGGGGTCGTGGTTGTCTAGTAATACGATATTGCTTTGGTCTCCCTGAGACCATTCAATCATTGATTGATTGATTCATTTATTTAATTTTTATAGCTACAGATCTAACCTCCCAAGTGACTCCGAGAAGCTGACAACAGTTAAAAACAACAATTCAATTAAAAAGTTATAAACCGATATAGAAAAAGATACTATACATAATTGGAGTCCGCCCAGAAAACAACAATGAACGTGATCAGTGGCCAAAGCAGGGGTGAAATTCAGCTGGTTCTATCTGGCTCAGGTGAACCGGTAGCGGCGGTTGCGGGAGGCTCCGCCCATCCACGTGGATGTCATGACTTCCCTTTTTTCCGACGATTTCAGCCTCTGCGCATGCACAGAAGGCTTTGCACATGCATGGACAACAGTGTGTGCGACTGAAGCAAGCATGCATGCAGCGCGGCCGTGCACATTTGAGAACTGGTAGGGAAGGTAAGTGAATTTCACCCCAAAGCCTATCATGCCAAGGTCAATAAAGCCAGCATAAAAGCTCCCCACCATTGCTGGACTGTCAAACACACTGCGATTCTCTCTCTTGAATACTGGTGGTAACATGATGGTAACACCTTCAGAGGAAGGTGCCATTAAAGGTTTGTTTTGTTCCACTGTTTAATTGTCTTCCTAATCTTTTTTTCCAAAAAACTCTTTAACTACAATGAATGAAAGAATGTCCAAGCATTTGAACATAAAATGACAACAATTATGTAGCATAGGGTAGAATGCTCATGCCAGGATCAAATAGAATTTTGAATGACTTGTTATATTCACCCAGGGCAGTGTTTCTCAACCTTGGCAACTTTAAGATATGTTGACTTCAGCTCCCAGAATTCTCCACCAGTATTAGCTAGTTAGGGAATTCTGGGAGGTAAGTTCACTCATTTTAATGTTGTCAAGGTTGAGAAATTCTGAGTTAGGGCCTCTGCTAATGACCTATGAATAACTTCTTTTCCTTTCTTTTTATAGCTGTAGGGTGAAACCATTAGTTCCAATCTTCTTGTAAACTTTAGATAGATACTTGTCTACTTGAATGGCAGTAGAGATCGAGTTTTTGAAAACAGCTTTTGCAAGATCTCCTTTGCAATAGAATAGCTGATTTTATTGAAAGAGGATGAAGTAATTTTTGAGGAGGTAGTTTCTCATTTGTTCTATAATGATACTTCAGCAAATAAGACAGTTAATAAAATAATCTGTTAATCATTTGTATCAGAGGAAAATTTGTATTTTACTTTCAAAATATGCATTAAATGATATGGACAGGAAGACAATTTCTATTATTATTTGCTATGTGGGACAAAGGGTTCTGCGTTAAAATAATATACTTAAATCAGATATCTCCATAGCAGAAACATAATGTAAAGACACAAACACACAAACAATTGTACTAATTACCACCAATTGTAAAGTACCATGGATATATGCTAGGCGTAGTGAATTCTTCCTCACTATTGAGGGTTAAGGAACTTGATACCAAGTTAAATGAGGCTGCAAGGGACAGAATGTCAGACTCCTCTGACAGCATGCATTTGTGAGAGACCTGTCATATCTTCCTAGCATTCAAAATCCTTCATGCTGCACGTTCACACGATTTCTACTGCCCTTACTTGGTCAGCGTTTAGTTGTAAATGTTCTCCTTTTCCTGGCATAGATGCATCCAATATTCTGAAATGCGCCCACAAAAAGTTTGTTGAAATGAAGATCTCAGCATTAAAAGCAAATTTGATATGGTTATAATTAATATAATCTAGGACATTTTCCCTGTCTCAAATGTTTTTCAAAAAAAATTGAGAAGCAAAGGCAATGTGTAAAATCTTTTACCTCAGATGATTTCCCATAATCTTCTGCTGTGTCTAACAGAGACAAGAAATATAAAAGTCTGTAAAATGTAAGTAGGAATTCAGAGACAAAGGTTACAAAAATAGAAGAGACAAGCTTCCTATTTGTAATCTTCTCTAAAATTTATAAGCCATAACGTATTGCCTGGATAGGTTTGAGGAAAGCCATATCTTGGAAAAATAATTGTCTCTGAGAATGTTGCATAAATTTTATTGTTTCAAATGGCTGAGTTCAAGTCTGTAACTATTGGAATGTTAAAGGTGGTTGGTTTGTTTCTTAGGTTTATATGCCAGTCAATAAAACAGTGCTTTGTGATTTGCAAATTCCTCAATATAGTAAATTGGATGACAAAGAACAAAATAACGTTCAGAACTAAACAGCATACCATTACCAGGGCATTACCTCCTCAAGGGAAGATGCCACTTATTTTTCCTTCAGTTTCCACAACAGATGCAGAAAGTTTGGATTGTCTGCATGGATGGGCTGAATATAAAGCCACTTTTGGCTTATATTTATGGGAGATCCAACATCAGATTCTCAATTCATTATGAATTTTTTGAGAAAATTGCATTTTTTTTTACAAGAGACCAAAGGATAGTTCCCATAGTTTGTTTAATTTGTTTGTCACACTGGCTCTTAATACTCCATGTTAGCCACATTGTAAGGCCAGAATTTAGAGAACTACTTTGTTTGACTTTTCTCAAAATTTTACCTGAATTCATAAAAAGTTGGAGATCACTGGGGAAGGTGTCTATTATTCTTTTTTAATAGAAGGGATCCCAGCATGTCTTGGCTAGTCATTTGCTACTGTCATCAACACACACCTTAGAATTCTTGGATTGCTTCCTCCATTGTGAAAGGACACAATTCTGTTTTATTCAATGTTTGCTCATCATATAGTCTTGCTTCATGCCTTTTTAAAATAAAGTGATGGTAGTTCAATGTTCTTTTCTAACGTGTGTTTCCTTTCTGAGCTAGTTAACGTCATCTATGTATAAAACTGTATGTTCACAAAAGTATATGTTTGTGGATTCAGATAGTATTGATTTCTGAAGAATATATCTTCCTAAAAATATAGATAGACTTAGCTGGTTAAAAGTATCAGATGGAATAAGGACTGTATTAATGAAAGTATGAATGAATGTACATTAAGGAATGTATATAAATTAAATAAAAGGATCTATATGAAGTCAGTTCTCCCATCTATATCTATTCAGTAAATGTACATGGGGTGAGCCATAATACTAGTACAAATTTAGCAGAATAGCATATTTCACAGTATTAATTTCATTTATTTTTAAACAAAATTCTTGAATGCCCTATTGGCAGGGCTCTGCACCTTTGCAATAAAGTAATGGAATGACATTTTAAATATAGGGCATACCTGATGATAGGCAGTTAGACTATGTAGTAGCATTTTGGCATAATGAAATCTACAGGCATATGAGAATTTCAAATCTTATTCATTTTCTGGATTAATATTTGATGGTAGAGAACAGCATAGCCTATAGCAGGATGTCCAATCTTAACATCTTAAGACCTGTGAACTTCAACTCCCAGAATTCCCCAGCCAGCATTCTGATGAATGATTAAACTGTTTTGCTGGGCACAAAGTTAGGAAGCCTAACAGTATGCTCATGGATTTTTATGGTAATAAAATGAGGGAGGGGCTGTGAAATGGTTCTCATGATAAAATCCCAGCTGGATATTCAGAAAAGCTATACTGTGGTTCGTGCTTAAATATTTGACAGAGCAGAGTATATTTCCTGTAAATGGGCTCACCGGAAAGCGTTTTTATGAGAGAGTAAATGAACATATGGAAGGAATTGTGAAAACCTTCTAATATGTAAACAGTGCTGTAGCTGTAGATCATAAAGTAAATAACTGATTTTTTTTTAAAGCACCCGTTCACCAGATGGTGAAGAAATGTTTGAATTTGAAGCCGATGAAAGCAAAATGTATGCCATGAATGTTGCAAAAAATAGCTGGGGTAAACTTTCATTCTGCACTTTTGGTCAAGTGGCTTCTCATAAAATTTAGAGTTCAGTAGCTTTCAGAACCAAGCATCTATCCAGTATTTGAATGGAACTATCATCTCTTTGCTGTCTTCTTTCCTCTATTGCTAGCCCTCATCTACCTCTGAACAATGAAATTAGTGTATTATCTTTGAACAGAATCTTGCAATTATCCCAGATTTCCTGTACAAAGTCTAAGGGTGTTTCGGCATATTTCATGATTTTCCTTTTTCATTGTCTGTCACTTTTCTATTAATATGGATGTTATACCCTGTTCCAAATTATTCTAAGTGTATTGTTGATCACTAAATGGGCTGCTGATCTTCTGCTTTATTTGGCCTCAAGGCAGGTTGTGAAATATAGGTGGGAGAGGTGTTTTTGTTTTTAACATTAGTGGAGAAGGAACATTTTTTTTTACAAGTACTGAACGCCCCCAAATCTAAATTACTTAGAAATAATGTATTTTTAAATAATTAACCAACTTTTCAACATTTATTCAGCATATAAAGGAACAGGGTAATATATGTAGCTCAATGGAAAATTATGTTTCTCCCAACTACATATGATTAAACACATAAGGGTAGTATTGTAAGTCCAACCTGTTTGTATTATCTTCTTCAAAAAGGGAGAAAGAGAAAGAGCTAATACATGTCATTAGGAAGTATATGCTTCACAATTCTGTCTGTAGAATTTGGGATATTTTTCTACTACATTGAGACGATCTCTAACATGTAAAATAAATCAAGTCATTGTAGCAATTCTGTTGCATCTGTGGAGGGAAATTATTCTTTTCTGTGATAACAGAAGAAAATATTATTATAGCCCTTGAAGATATACATTAATAGTTCAAGAAGAATTGCTTTTGAGGGGATGGATTCTGGTGCATTGTGGAAAGGATTTTAATACTCAGGCTACTAAACCAATGAATACAAAGCTTGATAAGGAAGTTAGGCAGATAGAACTGGATAGCTACAGTTTACAAAAGATCATTTTGCATGTCATAAAATTCCCACAAGAACAATTCTGTGTATACTGTATTACAGTAGATTTCTGTGGTTTGGTATTCCTAACTGCTGACGTTTTTCCCACATACAGTGAGTCCTCATTTATCTTACAATTGGGATCAGCAACTCAGTGGTTAAGTAAAACAGTCACTAAGTGAAACTGCAACTGTGCTTACTTCAATTTTTCCTTGCTTTATAGAGCTGCAAAGGTCGCAAATGTGAGGGGTGGTCATAAAGTTATTTTTTCATTAATATTTTAATTTTAGCAGTTGGTAGGTGAAGAATATCTGTATGAAAAAGGTATTCTTGGTTATTAGTTCATCCACTGAATATAGTGGTGTTCTAAGAAGAATTGCTAATTTTTAAAGGTAAAATAATTATAATCTGGAGAAGTTTTTTAATCCAACATTATCATGATTGCTGCTATATTTAGATGGGGATAGGGTACACTTAAGGGATGTGGTGGCTCAGTGGCTAAGACGTTAAGCTAATTGATCGAAAGGTTGGCAGTTCAGTGGTTCGTATCCCTAGTGCTGCATAATGGGGTGAGCTCCCGTTACTTGTCCCAGCTTCTGCCAACCTAGCAGTTCGAAAGCAAGTAAAAAATGCAAGTAGAAAAATAGGGACCACTTTTGGTGGGAAGGTAATAGCATTCCGTGTGCCTTTGATATTTAGTCATGCCGGCCACATGACCATGGAGATGTCTTCAGACAGCGCTGGCTCTTCGGCTTTGAAACGGAGATGAGCACCACCCCCTAGAGTCAGGAATGACTAGCACATATGTGTGAGGGGAACCTTTACCTTTACTTTAGGCTACACTTATTACACTTAACTTACATATGATGTGATAGTCTCCTACTTTGACTTTTTACGCATGGAATTTTCTTCATAAAGAGTTTAAAAAGTGAATTTCACTGAAAATAAGATACAAATACTAATATTGATGGTATTTTGATCATATACAGTTATTTAAAAAAAAAAGACACCAAAAATTTACTACCAAGTTTGAGATAATTTCCGTCTCACAGCTATGAAGCTATAAAAACAAAGCATGTGGGTGACATATGTATATCTGTTTATAATTTCTGAAAAAGAACCTTATTGTAAATAGGCTAAAGCAGTATAAAAGTCAGAGCATAGTTCACAATATAAAAAGAAAAACAGCTTATGGAGTGCAGGAGGTTTTAAACACAAAACCTCCAGAGATACAAAGTTGGCATTTCAAGAAATTCTCATAGTATTTGATATGAACCATGCCAGCTGGTATGATTTGAAAATGCTCCTTAAAGATTTTGTATGCTATTGAGAGTTCCATCTAGCAACAGTATGTGCAGTAATGAGCATATATTGTATGTTAATTCCTTAATGGAAGCCTTCCCTGATTGTATTAGGGAGCCATAAACAAGGGAAAAGGAGAGAAAAAGACGGAAAACACCTAGCCAATATTGGGTTATCCAGAATATTAAAATACTTATAAAATAAAATACTTAGATACTTAAATAAAATACTAAAGGAACTTGAACCTGGTTAGAATTGTTGCAAAGAAAACTTCCCATGAATTCACAATGAATTGAACTCAGTTCAAAGGAGATTTCATTATAGTCCTAAATAGTTCACTTAAGATGATCCAGCCAGCTCTGATAGAATCAAACTATTTATCATATTAAATGTAATTGAATAAAATTAGAATTGTACAATTGTCACTTGTAATTGAATAAAACAATCAACGGGGAGTTTAGTTATAATCAAGCTAGAAAATGTGTAGATCTTCCTTCTCTCTCTTCCCTCCACAGTTGGTTATTACAGGGGTGTGTTTTTTGGGGGGTGGGGGATAATAATGTAACTAGAAATTTTGTATCTTGTAAATGGTAGTGTGAGTCTCCCATTAGCGTGGTTGGGCAATCACCAACCTTTCTGAATGGATTTATCAGCATTGAGCAGATTTATGGAATTCTAATAGATATCAAATAATACAATAGGAATTTTATGCAACGGTGCAGAACTATAGATAGAACCGGTGCTGTGATTGTTTTCCATTCTTGCTTCTTCACAGGTTAAAGACATTGGTTGCCCACATTTTTATATAATCCCTTGCCATATGCTGTTGAACCCTTCCCAGTTCTGAGTCACAGTCCAGTTCAAGGACACCTGTCCCTTTCACTGCAAAGCTGGGTTTTGCTGAGTCAGAGACCAACACACATGAAACATTGTGCCTGATGCCAGCAAAGCTTGGAAGCTGAAAAGAGAATTAAGCTCTTGGGCTCCTTTCATGCCCACGTAAACTTAGCCTCCCACTGCCGGGCAGTCAGACTGGCATCCGACCCATTTTAATTTGGGCAAAAGTGTTAGCTGCCCACTAAATACAATTACTTAATTATTTGTTCATTGTGGGATATTGCGGGGGAGGCCCTAGTAAAACAAGTGAAACAAGCAGTGGTCTAATATTAGCAACAGACACAAGACAGGCTTTACAACTGAGGACTGATGGAATGACAATCAGTATGGCTCATTCTGCTTCTAAGTTTAGCCTCTTTAATAAATGAGTAACATCATGGCTGGAATGCCTGAAAACTCTTCCTCCAGTTACACTGACCCTTTTCTCCATTTGATTTCACCCAGCTGCCACCTATCTATAGATCTGTTTATATAACGGACAGTCCCTAGATTGGTTGTTGACACATTTGATGCCTTCCAAAAGCTGCTTTGTTCTGTAGCCGACCCTTAATAAACAAACTCTTACTCCTTTTGTGCCCATTTCCTCACTGCCCATGGTAATAATACATCTTTTTTTCCCTCATCTTTTCCCCTTCTTTCGCTGCTTATGGATAGGATGAGGCCAGGGAAAGGATAAATGACTTTTTAGTGATATCTTTACAGATGCTTTATATTGGACAAAATGCAATGTTCCTGTCAAACATGAAACGGAATGAGTTGGGAGAGATTGCAGTGCTAGACAAAGGATTACATTAAACTTTTGAAGGATCCATTGGAAGGAAAGAAGCAGATGGTCAATAGAAATTGCTTATCATTTGTTATATTTTTGCAAGTTTTATTTACTATTTATTTTTAATGTATCATATTTACTTGAAAGGAAAGGAAATGTGATCTCAAGGTTTATTTATTTAAATTTATTAGCTGCTCAATTTTAGTGGACTCTGGGTGGCAATGATTCTTGCCCATCCCTCTGTGTGTGTGTGTGTGTGTGTGTGTGTGTGTGTGTGTGTAAGGCAGCATAGAAGTGTATTTGCAAGCTCTACAGAAAACTACAAAAACAAAACAAAGAAAAAACATAAAAGGGAGAATCTTTTGTTGATATATGTCACACATCAATAAACATAAAACAGATTTACTACTCTTACCTTAGGAAGAAAATAGTAATTAATGGTTGTCTGACTTTATAAATATCATAAATTTGTATCCTACATAAAAATATAGTGAGTTGTTTTTTCTATTAGTAGATAAAATTGCCTTTTCACACATCTCTGTAATGTGTAATCTAATCTTTAATATCAGAAATATTTTTCAGCTTTTCAAAATAATTTCTTAGCTAAATATGAACATAACTCCTCCAAAATAGCCAAATGCTAAATTTCAAGACATAATTAAGGGAAATAATAAAAATCTCCCAGTTAATTTTATGTCTTGAATACTTAGCAAAATGTTGAATCATCCTTATAAAATTTTGCAATGAAAGCAGTTATTTAAAATTGTAAGTTATTCCCAACATAAACATAAACATAATTTATAATCAGAACCTTCTACTGTAATATCACTAGACTGCCTAATAAAATTGTACCAAAATTAAAATTGAACAAGATAAAGATTTTCATGTTTCTTCATCATTATATTGTTGGATCTTATTCATATGTAAGTAAGCATGGGGATAGACCTGTTTAGCTCAGCTTACTTCATGTAAGAAAGAAGATGAGAAAGGATGCTTTTGAGGCATTAAGCTATTTCTTTCTTTTTATTAGCAACAAGGCAATAAATTGTTAAATGATCAATAAATTCCAGGGACTTTATTAATTTCTATTTAAAACAGATGGTTGAGCTATCAATTATTATCATGCTTCATCACACTTCATAGTACATACAGTGTGTAGCCCAAACCCCAAACCCCAAACACTTCCTTGTATGTGGTGTCTTCAGTATTTTTAAACTACTCTCTTGGGATGTTCCATATCCAGCTTCAGAGAGAGTAATTTAAGGTCATTGAACAGAGCTCTGCACAGAGAAGAGGCTTTAATATTTGTATTCATTAATCAAGTCCACCTGTATGATATCCTTTTCCTCCTATAATAGAAAACCCTGTTTTAGAGAAATTGTACCATTTTACCACTTTTAATAAGCCATGAACAGACATTGCTTTCATTCGCTGTTCATTTTTTTAAAAAAAAAAACATGTTTTTTCCTCCTTTTAATCTAAAAATCATGGTTGATAGGCCTAGTTTTCTTCTGTATATATATATATATATATATAGAAAAGTGACTGTTGCAGTTTTAATCATCATTGCTGACTAGTCTGTTTACTAGTTTGTATCTTTCTCAGCTTTGACATTATAACAAAGACTTGAAACTATGAATGCATCCTTTTATTTATTATACAGAGCCTCTATTTTTGTCTGAAAAATCCATTCACTTGCATGTTGCTTTGCCTTTAGAAATCATGATCAAATTATGGTCAAACATGAATGTTTATATTTTAATTTTAGCACAACTTTTACGGGAAAGGGGAATCGAGATAATTTTAAAAGCCATGTTAGAATATGTGAGTGAGTGAATAAGTGAGTGAGTAAAAGAAAGCATTTATTGTACTTGTGTAATTTATGGAATATTCCTACAAACAAGATAAAAGCCACAATGTGAATGTCTTGATCATGTGACAAATTATATACAAGGCTAGTTTCTATAGCCTTTGTGAGCTGATGCTTATTCTGCTGCTTGAAAACAAGTTGATTTCTTTTATTAAGTTATGGGCCTGCAAATGTTTTATCAGAAATAACTTTGAAGAACCTTTTCCTCCTATTTTACTTTGTAATCAGTTTTGTATGTGTGGGTGAGTGTCTGCAGTTAGAAAAGAATACTTGACTTACTATCTAAAAAGTTTCATCCATTCCCACCATTTTGCACATGTATAAAAATAATATTGGAACTCTGATTTTCCCATCAACCCACTCACCTCTAATCTCCATTGCACACACATGTTGATTCATGCATCACCTTCTTTCTCTCCTTCCTATCAGTCTGTTTTAACTGTTCATATGCTATCCTCAAATCCAATATAATATTCTAGTTTGAAAAGTTCTGTCTGTGTATGGGCTAGCTCTTGGGTATTTGTAAGACTGCCTTTTCCAAATGGAATTGTCCTATTCAATATGTTATTTTACATCTAATACAGGGGTGGGTTCTACTTACCGGTTCGCATCGTGCCCGAGCTTCTGTGCATGCGCAGATCACTTCTGATAATGTTCGGGTCAGTGGGCGGAGCCTCCTGCCGGTTTTACTACCGTTGTATAGAACCGGTCCAAACTGGCAGCAACCCACCACTGATCTAATATATAAGTAGTCCTGTTTTCAGAAACTCGGGGGAAGAGCTTGAACACCACATTTTTCAATTGATGGTCTCTGGTTTATTAAATAGTTTCCTCCTAAACTCTGGTTAACTTTCATTCTCATGACCTCCTGAAAGCTGATAAAAACCAAATTCTTCTAAAGACCATTTGGCACTGTTGGGGATTGTTAGTATTAATGCTTTTGAATTATTTAAGTTTTATTATTGTTAACCTCCCAAGATTCCATGGCGATTATGGTGATCTATAACAAACCAATAAATTAAACCAAGTATATTTTTATTTGAGCACCATCTGAAATAAGAATTTCTTCTCTTTACTATTTATTTATTTATTTATTTGTTTAGATTTGTATACCGCCCTTCTCCTTGCGGACTCAGGGCGGTGAACAGCCAAATAAAAATAGTACACAAAAGTTAAACAATTTCTTAAAAAAGCATATAACTTTGGCTAAAAATTAAAACCATTAACCATTAAATATTTAAAATACCCAACCCTATAATACAGATCTTAAAAATTCAGCGGGGTCAGGCTAGACCAGCAAGCTGAAAGAGATGAGTTTTCAGGGCCCGACGAAAAGTCCGGAGGTCAGCAATTGTTCTCAGTTTTGGAGGAAGATCGTTCCAGAGGGTAGGGGCTGCCACAGAGAAGGCCCTCCCCCTGGGGGTCGCCAGCCGGCATTGTCTGGCTGACGGCACCCTGAGGAGACCCTCTCTGTGGGAACGCACCGGCCGGTGGGAGGCTATTGGCGGCAGAAGGCGGTCCCGTAAGTACCCTGGTCCTAAGCCATGGAGCGCTTTAAAGGTGGTCACCAACATCTTGAAACGCACCCGGAAGTCCACCGGTAGCCAATGCAGCTCGCACAGGAGAGGTGTCACATGGGAGCGTCCTGTCGCTCCCATAATCCCCCGCGTGGCCGCATTCTGCACTAGTTGGAGCCTCCGGGTGCACCCCAAGGGGAGCCCCATGTAGAGAGCATTGCAGTAGTCCAGGCGAGAGGTGACGAGTGCCTGAGTGACTGTGCGTAGGGAGTCCCGATCTAGAAAGGGCCGCAACTGGCGTATCAGGCGAACCTGATAGAAAGCTCCCCTGGCCACAGCTGTCGTGTGATCCTCCAAAGACAGCCGTGGGTCCAGGAGGACGCCCAAGTTGCGCACCCTTTCCGTGGGGGCCAATGATTCGCCCCCAATAACCAGCGATGGTGTCAGCTAGCTATATCGGGACACCGGCAGCCACAGCCACTCGGTCTTGGAGGGGTTGAGTCGAAGCCTGTTTCTCCCCATCCAGGCCCGCACGGCTTCAAGGCACTGGGACATCACTTCCACGGCATCGTTGGGGTGGTCTGGGGTGGAAATGTACAGCTGCGTATCATCAGCGTACTGATGGAACTCCACCCCAAAACCACGGATGATCTCACCCAGCGGCTTTACATAAATGTTGAACAGGAGGGGCGAGAGGACCGATCCCTGCGGCACCCCACACACTAGGCGCCTCGGGGTCGACCGCTGCCCCCCTGTCAACACAGATTGTGTTCGGTCGGAGAGGTAGGAGGAGAACCACCGTAAAACGGTGCCTCCCACCCCCAGTCCCTCCAACCGGCGCAACATGATACCATGGTCGATGGTATCAAAAGCCACTGAGAGGTCTAATAACACCAGGATAGAGGAATAACCCCTACCCCGGGGCCGCCAGAGATCATCCACCGACGCAACCAATGCCGTTTCAGTGCTGTATCCAGGCCTGAAGCCAGACTGGAGCGGGTCTAAATAGACAGCTTCATCCAGGTACCGAGGGAGCTGCCATGCAACCACACTCTCAACAACCTTCGCTAAAAAGGGAAGGTTGGAGACTGGACGGTAATTAGCCAAAATAGCCGGGTCCAGGGAGGGCTTCTTGAGGAGGGGCCTCACCACCGCCTCCTTCAAGGCGGCTGGTAGGGCACCCTCACGCAAAGAAGCATTTATGATCTCCTGGAACCAGCCTCGTGTAACCTCCCGGGAGGCCAGCACCAACCAGGAGGGACACGGGTCCAATAAACATGTGGTTGCATTCAGTCTCCCCAAGGTCCTGTCCACGTCCTCGGAAGCCACAGGATCGAACTCAGCCCAGATAACGCTCTCAAGACCTGCCTCAGTCACCTCGCCTGAACTAACCCAGTCGGCGGCCAAGTCATCCCGAATCTGAGTTATTTTGTCATCCAGATATTGAACAAAATCCTCAGCACGACCCTGCAAGGGATCCTCCCGCGCTCCCGAATGAAGGAGGGAGCAGGTCACCCTAAACAGGGCGGCTGGGCGATTATCTGATGATGCGATAAGGGCGGCAAAATAGTTAGATTTTGCCGCTTTTTTCGCCACTAAGTAAGTCTTAATGTGAGCTCTTACTAGTGTCAAGTCAGATTCAGAGCGACTGGCCCTCCAACCGCTCTCTAGGCGTCTTCTCCGGTGTTTCATCTCCCTCAGCTCCTCGGTAAACCAAGGAGATAAGTGAGTTCGGCGCCGGGTCAGAGGCCGCGAAGGCACGACACGGTCCAAGGCCCCACCGGCTGCCCTATTCCAGGCAGCCACCAGATCCTCAGCCGAGTCGTGTGTCATTGTCTCAGGAAATGGCCCAAGCTCCGTCTGGAACCTATCAGGATCCATCAGGCGCCTGGGGTGGAACCACCTAGTCGGTTCCGCCTCCCTGCGGTGAGGTGCAGCGGTCTGAAAGTTGAGTCGAAGGAGCGAGTGGTCAGTCCATGACAGGGTCTCCATAATTATATCCCCAATATCTAGACCACTCAACCACTGACCAGAGACAAAAACTAGATCCAGGGTGTGTCCACCAACGTGGGTCGGGCCCTGAATTACCTGGGTCAGGTCCATGGCCGTCATGGAAGCCATGAACTCCCGGGCTAACTCAGATGTTTCACCGATAGATGGCAGGTTGAAATCCCCCATGACCATAAGCCTAGGGGTATCAACCGCCACTTCGGCTACAACATTGAGAAGCTCGGGCAGGGTTGTTGCCACGTGGCAGGGAGCCAGGTACGTGACTAACAGACCCATCTGCCCACCACGACCCCATCTCACGAAGATGGACTCACACCCGGCTATCTGCGGTACAGTGGTCTCCCTCGGACTCAGACCTTCCTTAATAATGACCGCTACTCCCCCACCCCTCCCCTGAGCTCTCGGCTGGTGGAATGCAAGGAAACCTGGTGGGCACATCTCCACGAGGGGAACCCCCCCTCGTGGCCCAACCAGGTCTCAGTAATGCCGGCCAGGTCCGCACCCCCCTCTTGGAGAAGGTCACATATGAGGGGGGCCTTATTGACAACGGACCTCGCGTTGCATAACAACAGCCGGAGCTTCGGGTCCTGAGACTCTAAACAACCTGGGGAACGGGAATGGCTCGGGGGACCGGGGCACGCAATCACTCGAAGACAGCGAGTGCGAGCCCCCACCACATGATATGGTCCCCTACCCATGCCATATCTGCCCCTCCCACACAGTATCTTATTAACTTATAGTATCTATTAACTTCCCCCTAAGCGAGGATATAATGTCTTCTATATAGATAGTTGGCAAATGAAGCTTTCTATTTCTGGTATTCTATATAATTATTCTTTGGGATTTCTTAAAGGATCTATAGACATTTAAGTTTTCAGAGATGACATGTGTACTTCCTTTATAATTTATATGTATTTTGTAATTTCATCTTTCCATTTCCATCAGTTCCAAAGATAGCTTTACACACACACACACACACACACACACACACAGAGAGAGAGAGACAGACAGACAGACAGACAGACAGACAATAATAAATAGATTTTTTAAACAAAGGGGGGAAACCCAGAAGCAAATTGAAAAGTGGCATAAAGCTTTGTAGGAGAATTGCATGAATTGAGAAAAAAAGTTCAGGTACAACAAACATATTTTATTCTGGAACCAAAATAATAATATAGTAGAAGACAGTTATGTAATGCTTATTTTTGAATAAAAGTAAGCAAGTAGGAACTGTTTTAAGATCTAATGAGATGCAAAGGGCAGAACAGAACTGCTGTATCTGTGACAACCAGATTGTACAAGACCTGCTAAGGAGCAAATTTTCAATAAGATTATTACTTGGAAAAGCATATAAAATTCGAGTCTATTTGAGGACATGCTTAACCAAATTTTTCATCCTAACCAGTGTTATAACTCCAGACATGTGGAATCTGGAATTGTTTGTGCAATAATCCACCCTCATTAACCATATCATTATGAATAAAATGTCATGTCAGGTCCCGGGAAATCTGGCGCACTCCTTTCCCAGAAAAAAAAAACAAGGACAGCGTAAAAGTTAAGCAATCATGTTACTTAGCTCTCTCCCTTTTCCTCTCCCTGATAATTATGGGTTATGAAAGAATGATGGGAAAGACCTTTTCACCTACTGACAGTCTGCTACCAGCCACAGCTCCCTGGGATGCTATCACATTTACACCCAGCAGGTTACTCTTTTTAGATAACAGGTTGTCATAATTTTCACATAGGAAAGTTGTACTCCAGTGCCCTGGGGTGTCACTGCCTTCTGTAGTTTTATATATGTTGTACCTTGTCATTAGAATTAGTTGACAGTGTCTGAAAAAACTCATCCTCTCCAAGCAGCAGACAGTTTAAGATTGTTCATTGTAGCTATAATTATACAATATGTAAGAGGTATGTAATGGGCTTTTGCAAATCTTTGGGAATTTGATTTAAGACTCAGCATATCAGATCTCATTGGTGATGCTTCCTCCTTTTTTATTCAGTAAACAAAGTGAGAAAAGTCTTTAGTTTCAGTTCTAAGTAAGTATTTATTCCTTTTCACTCTCCTACTTTCTTGGAACAAATAATAGCAGGAATAATGGAATCAGCTGTAGTTTGAGTTAGAAGCAACTACCAAGACATTTTAAAGTAAATTCTTTCTCAATTGTGGTCCCAAAGGTACTTTTTCCAAAAGGCAAGGGGGATTTCTTGATTTTTTGTTTGAAAACATTTGGTTTCTCATCTAAGGAGCTTATTCAGTTGTGAAGTACTGGGACAAACATTTGGGTCAACCATGATCTGGATGATTGAGAATCTCTGTAGACATTTCTCTACTGCTGTAGTAAGGCTTCCTGTACTGTACCTAATGAAACTTATATTATCTGTGGAGTCTATAGTGTTGGGTAAATACAAGCATTGTAATACTTAGGTCATATCCCTACTTCCTACTCAGAGATAAGAAGTAAGGGGTTATTATGCTTCCTGGCATAGTTTCTCTCCAGGTGTCTTTTTTATCTCCAAAGGGTGGTCTTTGTCTCATGTGGTCATCTTCTTCTATCAGTGGGACTTTAGATTCCTCCCTGTCCATAATCACTTCAGGAGCTTCAGCCCAAGCGCTTCTGATAATAGCAAACTTTCAACAGTCAATGCTGCCTAGATCCTTCTTGGTGTGCCTGCAAATACTGTATATTGCCATCTGTCCTTGTCTCATCTTCCAGGGATCTGTTTGTTTTAGGGGTCTTGCCATAATGAAGTCCTAAGGATGATACTGGTTTGTTTTCTTTCTTTTTTCCCCCTCTTCTCTAAAAGACAGCAATTTAACCGCACTCCTAGACACTTACTTGGCAGTAAGTCATATTAAATATAATAAGGCTTCTTCCCGAGTTGTTATTTACTATGTGATAGTTTTCTTCTTTTGAAAAAATAAGGAAAGGACAGCTTTAGAAGTTAAGTGAGTAAGTAACTGCTTTGAAATAAATCTTCTGCAAGCATTTATTTATCTGAAAATACTAGATGGTCTCAAAAACAATAACAAGTACCTAAGTTAAGTAGAATATTTTTTAGTTTGTATGATTCTTCTGATCTAAACAGGAACAAGTGGAATGCAGAAGGGAATTGCTAGCTGTTTCAGTCTTTCCCCATTACATTCCATCCTTTTCAGATCACTTAGTGCCTTTCTGTATGATCGCTTTGCAGTGCAACAAATGCATAGTTGTTTCTTTGGGACATGGTATGGGATTCTACAAAGAAATGCTTCTTCTGGGTTTTGAGGATATCATATCTTTTTCAGTACACAAAGCAAAATATAATGTCTATGAAAAGTATTCTTTCCCCCATTATTAAGGCAATGTGCTTAAATTGCAGGGCTGTGTTTTTTTTTTAAAATTTGTGGGGGACTAATGAAAAATGCTTGTGACATCATGGATGTTAATGACAACATTCAACCTCCAAAGAGATCGCTTACATGAAAGCTGCCATTAACAATGACACAGTTAACCTGGCAGCCAATTTTCACAGTGCTTTTTTTTGAAACTACTACAGTAATTAAATTCCAGTGGAGTGTTTCCCAGGGCAGGGTGGGCCAAAAAGTTTGTGAAGCTAGCACAAAAATCCCATTTTGGAGCAAGAATAATGGAAGGATTGGAGGGAATGTTGGAAACCATATAGTCCTATCCCCTGTTCCTAAGACAAATGGTTGTCCAATCTCTTCTTAAAAACTTCCAGTGTTGGAGCATTTACAACTTCTGGAGGCAAGTTGTTCCACTGATTAATTGTTCTACCTGTCAGGAAATTTCTTTAGTTCTAGGTTGCTTCTCTCCTTGATTAGTTTTCATCCATTGCTTTTTGTCCTACCTTTGGATGCTTCGGGTGGACCCCCCTTTTTTTGTGGCAACCCCGGAGATTTTGGAACACTGCTATCATGTCACCCCAACATGATAGCATGTCATGAATGAAACACTATAGTTATTAAAGTGATAGAAAGCCATCAGGGAGATCCAGGTTTAAGTCCATTAAGACATGGAAGTTTGCTGGTAGCCTTGGGCCAACAAGTCTCTCTTGGCCCAACTGCCCAGATAATTCCCACTCCGCCCCATGTTGTAGGTGGGGAGCACTGTTAGTTTATGGTAGCACCAGGTAGCATTCTTTGATCTGATGATGTGAGCTGCGGCTTAATTAAAAATATTCCTTTCAATAAAATGTGTAGGTTGGAAAAGTTGCTACTAGCTTCCTGATTTTTCCTCCCTCTCAAATATCTTACCCTAAAATTAGCATTTGTGACTGACAGTAGCTAATGAAATCTTCTGTTTACACTGTGGCCTGATTCACTTTTCTTCATTTCTAACTATATTTAAATGCAGTGCATCAGATTGGTAAAAGGGAGATCTTGATTTTGATTTAGCCTCAGCCATAGAAGCTCACTAGCCCGAAGTACACAGTAATTATAGTGGGAGATATTTGGAGGAGGGAGTTCTTACAGACACTGACTGACGCTCCTGAAAGAAGCATGGGCTATAAACCAAACAATTTGAGGAAGTAGATATATATAACCTACTTAAGCAACCTACTTAGTATATTAAATAAGTAAAATATAACTGCTTTAAGAATGAATAATGACCACAACATATGAGAGTGTTAAGCCTTAAGCAAATTAAGATGTGTGGTTTAATATTCTTAATTGTGGGATGGATTAGTCATTTGCTCCTTTAAGCAAAATGTTTGTGAACATTTCTGCAAAGTCAGTTCTCTCATATACTCGTGCCAGATTGAGCACTCTTTATGATATTGTGAAAGCAATTATACAACAAACTACCTAGATTTAGAGGCAGAATGTGAATCTCTCAGTAGAAATTGAATTATTGTAATATTGGTTTCTTTCACACTTTCCCTCTTTATATGATAAAGAAAGAGGATGAGTAGGCTTGTTGGCCCTAAACCTGATGTTCTTGTATTTTGCAACTTCCAAATATCTGCAAAAAAATTATTATCCTTAATTAGACTTCCAGCTAATTAAAGCCCAAGTGAAATTGGCCCCATTCTTGTTAGCCATCCAGAAGTCCCTCAAAATGTGGTTATGTCAATAGGCTTGCAGATCTCAGAGAAACAGAGAATAGTTGAGATGGCTTCATTGTTTAAGGCTCTGGGATAGTGTCTATTATGTGCAGGACGTGATACAATAATACATCGTGTAGGAACTCCATTTTTATATTTCTGGATTTGGGTACTATAACCATAGACATGATTTCCTATTAAGATGAAACAAACTAACATTCTAATTAAAACCTTTGTCATAGCATACGAAGACAAGCCATTGACACTTCACCATTTCATATATGCAGCATATGTGTCACGTGGATGTAACCAGAATCATTTCAGAAGTGCTTACTTTTCAATATATTTTATAGAATAAAAAACATACTGAGTTCTAATAAAAGACCAAAGTCAGGTTAAACACAAGCTGAGACACACTGGGCTGCCCTTGAAGAGTATCCAGTAGCTTCAGCTGGTACAAAATGCAATGGCATGGCCATCGAACAATGCACGTCACATCTCTGCTCTGCAAGCTGCATCGGTTGCCAGTTTGCTTTAGGGTCCAATTCAAGGTGCTGGTTTTGATCTTTAAAGCCCTGCATGGCATGGGGCTGGGCTATCTGAGGGAGAGGCTCTTCCCTGGTTATAATCAGCTCACTCCACTACTTCTGGGAGAGAATACTGCTGTTTTTATCAACTACCACTACATTTGGTGGGTCCCAAGAGATGTATTTTCTCTGAGGTGGTGCCTGCTTTATGGAACATTCTTCCTCCCAAAATTAGATTAGCTCCATCCCTTTTAATATTCTGGAAACCCCTCAGGGTTTGCTTATAAGACAGGTCTGGGGCTCTCACAGAACCAGGGACTTGTCTAGATCAGCGTTCCCCAACCTTTTCATCTTGGCGGACCAGCGGATGCGGCATCAGCAGCAGTGGTTAAGGGGGAGAGATAGGATGGATTTGCACGCATGTGCGTGCAGCTTTTACAAATGCAGCTTTGCGCACGCACACACTCGTCCACCAGTTTGGTGGCCCAGTTCAGAAGGGGGAGAAATTATCCAGGCTTTGCTTGACCATTTTTCTTGTTTTGACCTCTTCTGTAACACTTGGGTGAAAGTATGTAGGTAAGAAAAAGTGGTGGGTTCATTATTAAAAGGTCTCTTAAAGGCCTTAGTAAAAAGAAACATTTTGGGCCTACATCTAAGTTGTAATTAGGATGGGGAAAGCTTCAACTCCATTCGTAATTGTTTTCACAAGAAATTAGTACTCTGGTGGGAAAAAGTAGTATTGACCATCAATGTAAAACTCATCCAGAGCATAATTAGCAAAGGTGCCCCATGAAGGTCTGTGAACCTAAAGTAGATTTTATGAGAGTAGACAGTCCAATAGGCATGAAGAAGCTGGTTCTGTAATTGGTTTTGGACTCCATTTTCTATAATCATTGACGACAGTGTTTGTTGGAGCAGATAGAGATACAATCCACTTATTCCCAATGCTTTCTGCATATTAATTTGTTAAAACAACAGAGTATATTTGAAAACTACTATTACCTCATTCACTTGGCAGAAAAAGGATTTGTGGCACTTTAACAGAAGATAATAGCAGTCCAGCTCTTGAAAAACAAAGAACTTCATGTGTGCATGCCACAAATTAGTCCATAAGTCTTGAACTGAAATCAGCAGAAGGGATTAATCAAAATTAACCCAAATCTGTTTTCCGTGAAATTTGGCCAAACGTATTTTAATTTGGTTGAAGGCAAGATATTCAAAAATATTAATTTTCCAAATTATCAGTCACATGGATAGAAGCCTTTTCCACAACACATTTTATTCAAATTCTAAATTAGTCCCTATGTTTGTTTGTTTGTTTTTTTTAAAAAAGTGTAAAAAAATCAGATTACTTCATGGTTCCAGGATATTTGGCTTACTTAAGTAGTCTGTTTGCCATTGTAGAGTGGGAAAAACCGTATTTCACATGATCTTGTCTAGGCTCGTCAGTGGTCTGTTTAATTTCTGAAACATCTATGGACTTTTTTTTTATTTACCAAGAATGTTAAACTGAAACAGGCAAATTTGTACTCTGTTGATCTTTGAACAGGATGCTATGGAGAAAATGGAGAAAATTGGCCGGATTGTGCTGCCAAACCACAAGGATAAAAGGTAATAGGATTTTTTCAGCAAGTTTTGTTTGTTAGAGAGTTATAAAATTGCATAAAGCTATTTACGCTGGGAAATGAATTTTTATCCCTTTGTTCTTAAATATCCATTTTTAAAGATACAACTTGGTTAACATGTGGCAAAAAAATTGCAACCTGATGTGTAAAATATTTTTAAATAGTAAAACCAAGGTATATGTTGTTCTGAATAAATATACCAGGTGATCAGCACATGCTAGGAAACCCATGTGTATTTCTCCATTCTAACTTGTTAAGGTGGTAATAGAGCTTTTTATGGAGTAAAGAAAGCTGGTTCTCTATAGTTGCACTTTGATTATTTCATCAGCTTTTAACAATTTCTGTGTTGCAGCAAGTAGACGAATTTAGAGACTTATAATAGTTAAGCAAGTCATTCCCGCTCTCTGCTGCAAGTTCTCTCCCTATTTTTGATTTTCACTGGAAAATATTGCTGGGATATGCCTATTCATGTGGAGCCATATGAATTTATGGCATTTTGGGAATGGTGCTCGCCATGTACTGTTTTTTAAAGTGCTTATTGTGAACATATCACTGTCCCCCTTCCAATCTTCCTTCTTTCTCTCTTCTGCTCCTGGCCCTGACATGGAATAGAGAGGGCCCACAAGAGTTAATGGAAGAGCAGGAGACGACTCAGCTTTGTTATTTGTCTCTTCTTCACTTTCATGTAGTACTGGCTGGCCAGGCCCTGCTTTTCAAATCACTGTCCTTTCTGATAGCTATTGAGGCTAGAAAAGAATCTATCAACTCACACACAGGTAGCTCTCCATGTACCATCATAACTGGAATCTCACTCATTCACTAAAGTGGTCATTAAGTGAGGTACTGCATGACTGCTTTGTTCAACACCTCAATCCTGGCTGTCTCAGTTGTGCTTGTAAAGTGAATGCAGAGGTTATTAAGCAGAGCATGGGGAGAGGGCCCAGATCTTCTGGGCTTGGTGAGATGGTGATAAGGCACAAGCCTTCCACCATACTTAGGAGGCCAAGGCCTTGCTCCATTAGGGAGAACAATTGCAAGGATGATGGCATTCACTAGCATTTTTTCCTTCCAGAGGGATGGAAAATTTTTATTTCTTAAAGTTTTTAGGGGTCTGGCTTCCGCTCCACTTCTGCAATGCTAAAAGGCTGTGTTTACAAAACTGGTTGGAGCTTCTGTCCTCATTCTAACCTGTGAAATTAATAAATCAAGACTTCTGAAGAGAATTACTGACGCTTTCCTTTCCATGATTTTTCTAATTACTGTATTTTCCTGCGTATAAGACTACTTTCTATCACACAAAAATCTTCTCAAAAGTCAGGGGTCGTCTTATACACCGGGTCTCATTCTCCTGTAACCAGGCAGACTAGCCCGAAAGGCTCTGACGAGCCTTAAATGGCTCTGAGGAGGGTCGTCCTATACACCCAGTCGTCTTATACGCCGGAAAATACGGTATTCTGCTGGTATATTATTTATTTAACATGCTTTCCTGGGTACGAGGGATTCCACGGTTTTTCTAAGACTGGACTAGATTCTCCTTCTCTCCTGCTGAGGTTCAACAAAGTCTTTAGTTTTACCTAGAGGGAAAAGCTATCCCAAGAAACAAATTTGGACTCCCACTAGGGCTCCTAAACACTATAAATTCACAACAAGAATATCACATATTTTCAAAGGGAGAACTTAATCCTTGTCATCTCTTTTGTGGTCTTTGATTGGAAGGCAGTATTTTTGAGCTGAGGCCTCGCTGCGTTTATACATTCATCGGTGGCAGGATGAAAGATGAGTGGTTCAAAATATCAGAACCTCCCTAGGAGTGCAGAATATTTTTTGCTATCAGCTTACACGTAAAGCAGAGGATTGAACCTGAAGTGGGTTACCAGCTTCCAACAAGATGGCAGAACACACCGAGAGAACGTTCCTTTCATGAAGTTTCTTAAGTGAATTTATTTTAGGCTCAAATAAAGTTTCTTCAAATATTAAGCAGTAGAGAAACTTACTGAAGAAGTGTGTTGGTGCCATCTGCAGGTTCACGGACAGTTTTACATATAAAGTCTACATAGAATTCTCCTATTTTTACTTTGCTATTTGCAGTGAAGATCTGTTTACAGGTTAAGAATGTGAACACAAAATGAACTCTGGCAAAATGTGTCGAGATTTAAGATGACTCAGAAAAAGTGACAGTGAAACATCTTTTCAACACATGGAGAATTCCAGTACTATGATGCATTCAGATTCCTGTTGCTTTAAATCTCCTACCAGTCAGGACACCCTGACAAATTTTCTTTTGTAGTTGGAAAATCAAAAGGAGCTAGGTCATTAGCCGTGAGGAAATAAAAGGTCATGAAGGGATGGGCCTAGATTAGATTATCTGAACCAATACTCTCTCGTTTTGAAATTGCCAAAGATTCTTCCCTTGTTTACACATTGGTCCCGGCACATGCTTCTATTTTTAGAAAGTGGCACAGTCTCTCTAATGCATATGGATTAAATTTCCCACTGAATGCAGTGGATATTTGATATGAACTATGCTGGCTGCTGTTTTGAAATAAGAATTCTTAAAACACATCAGATACTCTCTGGAAATATGATAACCTGTAAGAAAACAATCCTGGTGATATTTGAGGTTGTTAACCCCAATAACTGCAGATAGTGAAATATCACTTTGCATGAGTAGCCAGCAAATACAAGAGGATGTATTTACCTGCTCTATAAAGCCATAGAATTCATGACCTAGATTTTAAGTAGCTCAATTATAGTTCAGTCTTTTGATTGACCAATTACTAGCTCACATTGGTCTATCACTCATAACAGAAATACTCTATGTATGACTCTAGTAGTAAGAGCCTAGGTATTAGAATCATTGAAATAAATACGGAATCCTACATGCTATGTTTGTACTTCATAATTATATAAGACTGGATACATTAATAATTTGTTAGAGGAATATTTTACACATTGACAACAACAACCAGAACACCAAATACAATCTGGGAATATACGACCTTGTAGACAATCCTCACTCTGTCAAGGACCTAGGAGTACTCATTTCAAAAGATCTAAGCCCTAGAGCTCACTGTTACAACATTGCCAAAAAGTCATTAACAGTTATTAACCTAATTTTGCAAAGCTTCTTCTTGGATAACATTGCACTGTCTACTATGGACCTCTCCCCATTCCTAAGAGGTCTGTAAGGGGTGTGTGCATAAGTGCACCAGCGTGCCTACCATCCCTGTCCTACTGTTCCCATTTATTCATACTCATTTCTTATGTTTATACTTATACCTGTTTATACTTATATGTTTATATGTTATGTTTATACTTATATTTATTTTCTCATACATGCTTGACAAATAAATAAATAATTAAAAATGTGACCTTTTTGCTGGTTTACAATCAAACACGTTGAACCAGGGGGCATTAGCACTAGGTGCAGGGTGGAGTTTAAAATGTCAAGATAGCATTGTAATTGTGGAGCCAAGTTCCATCTCTGTGTTTACATTGAACATGATGGGGTCCAAACTCAATGGCTTGAAAGGACAAAGGGGCATTGTACAACACACACACAGACACATACACAGACACACACACACATTTACTTGCTATAGAATTACAGTGGGTGTACTTCAGACATTGTCCCTCAAATTGTGCTAAATAAATACAATGACAGTTGAAACAACTTATCCGTGATGATCATTTAACTACTGCAAAATTCCTGGCAGCCTTCTTTTACATTACTTTATCTAGTGTTACTATAGAATTTTTACATGGTTTCAGGAAAGAATGGGGGAGAGGGATTTTGCTGTAGTGCCTCAATTAATGTGTGGCTAGTTTCATATTCCTTTGCAATTCTCCTGTGCAGCAATTGCTAAAACCCTTCTCCCTTTTTATAGTCTGAAGTAGGAAATAAAATGGAATTGGACACATTACCAAGGTCCCCTGTAAAGCAAATTCAATGGTATTTTTTGATGTTTCATTATTGCAATTTGTCAAAAACTTCAGGCAGAGGGTCCCTATCTACCGTATCTTTCTGTGTATAAGATGATACTTTTTCTTAAAAATATTTACCTAAAAATGGAGAGACGTCTTATACATGGGGGCCGGAGAGGAGAACCATCGATACTGCTGATACCTTATCTCTGCAAACTAACCTAAAGAGCAAAACTTCCGATTGCAGAGACAAGCTAACAGGTTTCCTCCAGTCATGAGCCTTATGTAACTGATATCACCTGATGCTGCGGAGAACATGTAGCCAGTGCCCAGATGCGACAGGGAACAGTAATGTCAGAGGGTTCTGAGCCCATAAGAATGTCAGAAAACAAAAAAATTAATACCAGTACCAGTATTTTACTCTGCAAAATGAATGCCTTGTATTTAATGTTTAAACTATTGATTTTTGAATTATGGACAAGAAAAGGGGGAGACGTCCGGTACATGGGAGCATCTTATAGATGGAAAAATACAGTAACTGAATCAGCAGCATCACGGCAATATTGTGCTGATCAGTAGGTCTTGTTTGTTTCACTGAGTTTAGCATAGAAGGGGCCTATGGCATTCTTCTTAGTGTTTAGATTATAAATATTGTCAAATCCTTTAACTTGTTGGGCTTTATGCTTTTTCCATAGATTTTATGACAAGAAATACCAAGTGTTTCTAAAACTTGCGGAAGATCAAAGAAAATATAAATCCATCATGCAGAATACATAGAGAGCATAAAGAAGAATTATCTTTCATATTAGAGGTCTGACTGATTTCTTTGACTTTCTTGATTAGCTATTTACATTAATGAGAAATATTGTAGTAAAAATAAAAACATACTTTATAGCCTATTGAATATGAACAGAAATGTTTTTTTTATTAAGGTGATATCATGGTACAAACTTGTCAAACCCACATTTCTTGAATTAGTGTCTCAACCAGAACTGCAGCTATCATTCAACATTCATTTTTTTCAGAATTGCATAACATGTTAAAAAGCTTACAAAAATATGTGTATTAGGCAAAAGTGTACAAAACAGAATATATAGATAAAATATGCAAAACACATACTCTTTTAATATTTGCAAATTTACATGAAAATAAAATAAACTGAAGCTTGGGAAAGAGAATGTCAAAATTATATAGTAAATGTACCTTGTTGGTCAGGCTTTCTATTTAATGTCAAAAACTAACTTGGAGAAAGATTTTATTCTTGTTGCTTATTGTTGTTTCCAGTAATAAAATCAAGAGTCATAATGTGACATTATGAGAACCAAGAGTTAAGAAGATATACCTCTTAATGAATTTTGTAGAATAAATTGCTGCAGAAGAGATAGCTAGATAAAATTTTACACAATATTTTTCCGATTCATTATCGGTGTAATTTTAAATATGTTTAAAACTCATTATCAGCCCTTCAGTGTAGACTAACTCAGGAAACAGAATGTTGGACGCTTGTTATATAAGAATGTTGGAGGATCTTGATTTTTGCTAGAGTAACATGTTAAAAATCTGGTTTTGTTTTCCTATCCATCTTTTTTATATCTGGGAAGTTAAGACAGAATCCATTTTGAGTTTCTTTCTAATGTCCTTGATTTCTGGGTTTAATAAATGCATAGTTTGTTCAAGGTTTGGCTCTGTAGTATTGCAGTTATTGTTCTTATCAAAATTAATAAAGATCATTTATACAGTTTTTCTAGTATCTCAATTCAGTTATTAAACTGATCAGTTTAATCTGAAATTTGCTCAGTTATTCAGAGCTCTATGAGATAAAAATAAAAATTTAGTAGAACATCAGATAAATTGCCCTGCTCATTCACCAGTATCCTGGTGTCATGTGGCACAGGTGTCAAATTTGTGGTGTCACGCTGTTGTCATGTGATGTTTTGTGATTTTTTTTCCTTCATGGAGCTGGGGTAGCCATGGCCTGCTCATGACACATCTGGCCAGCGGGCCGCCAGTTTGACACCCCGACCTTTGATAACCTTCTGACAAGTAAAGTCAATGGGGAAGTCAGATTCACTAAAACAATGATGTTAATAACTTAACAACTGCAATGATTCATTTAACAGCTGTGGCAAGAAAAGTTGTAAATGGGGCAAAGCTCAGTTAGCAAATGTCTCACTTAGCAACAAAAATTTTGGGCTCAATTGTGGTCGTAAATTGAGGACTACCTGTATGTAATTCTCTGAGATGATTTTTATAAAAATCTTGATATAAGTATGCATATTAACAGAAATAAAGCAACTCTCAGAACTCTGTAAATAGCCCCTAGCCCCTCTGCGCATGCCCAAGATGGCTGCTCCCAGCTGATCGGCGGTGAGGTGGGGGAGAATTTCCCCGGCTTTTGGGGGTTTTCGGGGGCCGGACCAGCTTGTTAAGCCCCCGGACTGGCGAGGGGAGCTCTTCGACAATCTTTTGAGACCTTTTGAGACCTTCTGAGAGCTGGATGCTCTCCAGGACGCTGCAACCGAGGCGAGGACGAAGGCGGCTGCTTTGAGGTTTGCAGCCAGCCTAGTTCGCCCTCGCAAAGTACCTCGGCGTCCTCTAGCGGCCGTGGGACAGCCGAGATGACGGAGATGGCTTTGTTGCTGTTGCCCCCCTCCCCCCAACCTCGGCACCTCTGCCTCCCCCTCCCCCCCCTTTGTGGGGGTTTCAGGCACGCTGTAGGGATGGCAGGAGTTCCTGCATATCCCAGCGGTGGATGGAGGCGGTTTGGCAGCTGGGGGGAGGCGACGTGGGGAGGAAGGCTGCAAAACGGCTGCAAGAGAGGACGCCAGAGAGGGCGAAGAGAGGCAAGAGGCCTTTATTACTGAGAACATGGGGCACTATACTAATTATACCACCAACGTTAATATGGATCATCTGGGATTACCTGAAACAGCCATGAAAAGGGGACAGCGCTGGTTGTTTCAAAGGCTCCCCCCCCTCCTCCTTGTGTTGATGGGGGGTGAAATAGAGCTATTACTGTTTTATTGCCCCATAGGCTGGAAAGATCTCTAGCCAGTTTGCTTTCAGCGGATATGGCTCACTGGCCTTATGACTGTTTATCATCTGGACCCTTGAGGAATTGTGTTATCTGCCTCCCATGGACTTTTTATAGCCCCTTCTCGCCTAAATGTAGTCATTGAAACATCCTCTTGGCCAGCAGTTTCCTGCGGATTGGTGATTGTTATGGATTGCTTCCCAACTGTTGAGGGATTCACTCTGGTTTTCAAGTCTAACGTGGAGTCGGACCAAGTCTGCTGTTTCTGGGCCCTTCCCAGCTTCCGTGAGAGGGCGGCTGGTGTGGACATCCGGTCCGAAATGGCTTAAGACTCTATCCACTGTGGTGAGAGAGCAGTGGAGTTTATTGACTGAACCTGAGTGGATACCCCTTTTTTGCCGGAATCTTGGATCATCTTGATTAACCCCCTGCCATGGACTTCCCCCGAGTATTAAATGTATTAAATGTATTCAGCGGCAGAACTTCTGATTCTGCGAGATTCCCCCCTCTCGCAGGCGTGGCCCTCCACTCTATCGAGGGCCTACCTTTATGACGGGCTTTGGAGCCCCGAGAGGTGGCATGGAGCAAAAAGGGGTCTGAGGGGTTTGTTGGGTAAACTTTTAGATAAATTTTTAAGGGGTTCTGGGAAGTGGGAGGGTTGTGTGGGTGTGGGGGTTAACCCACAGGAGGAGGGGTCGGGTCCAGCTGTTAGTGGGGCTACGGGGGGTGTAGATTCTGGGGTAAGGGGTACATTGAAGTTCACTCTGCAGAGGGCCTTTCTATCAATACGCTGAGTGGGAGGGGCAGATATGGCGAGTGCAGGGGACCATATCATGTGAGGGGGGCGCGCACTCGCTATCTCCGAGCGATGGTGCGCCCCGGTCCCCAAAGCCCTTCTCGCTCCCCAGGTTGCGCAGACTCTCAGGGCCCGAGTCTCCGGCTGTTGTTGTGCAATGCCAGGTCCGTGGTAAATAAAGCCCCCCTCATCTGTGATCTTGTCCAGGAGGGGGGAGCGGACCTGGCAGGTATTACGGAGACCTGGTTGGGCCAGGAGGGGGGAGTCCCCCTCGTGGATATGTGCCCTCCAGGCTTCCATGCATTCCATCAGCCGAGAGCTCAGGGCAGGGGCGGGGGGGTGGCGGTTATCATAAAAGAGAGTCTTGATCCGAGGGAGTCCACTGTACCTCAGATAACCGGGTGTGAATCCCTCCTTGTGAAGTGGGGTCGCGGAGTTCAGATGGGTCTGCTGCTTACGTACCTGGCTCCCTGCCACGTAGCAACAGCCCTGCCTGAGCTACTCAACGTGATAGCCGAGGTGGCGGTTGATACCCCCAGACTTTTGGTCTTGGGGGATTTCAACCTGCCATCTGCTGGTGAAACGTCTGAGGTGGCCCGGGAGTTCATGGCTTCCATGACGGCCATGGACCTGACTCAGTTAATTCACGCCCCCACTCACACGGGCGGACACACCCTGGACTTAGTTTTTGTCTCTGGTCAGTGGTCGAGTGGTTTTGATATAGGGGATATAGTCATCGAACCCTTGTCATGGTCGGACCACTCTCTCCTTCGACTAGACTTTCTACCCGCTACACCCCGCCGCAGGGAGGCGGAACCGATTAGGTGGTTCCGCCCCAGGCGCCTGATGGAACCTGATAGGTTCCAGATGGAGCTTGGGCCATTTCCTGAGACTCTGGCTCATGATTCGGCTGAAGACCTGGTGGCCGCCTGGGATAGAGCGGCCGCCGGGGCTTTGGACCGCATCGTGCCTTTGCGGCCTCTGACCCGGCGCCGAACTCAGCCAGCTCCTTGGTTTACTGAGGAGCTGAGGGAGATGAAGCGCCGGAAAAGACGCCTGGAGAGCGGTTGGAGGGCCAGCCGTTCCGAATCTGACCGAACACTGGTGAGGTCTCATATTAAGACCTACCTAGTGGCGATAAAAGCGGCAAAGTCTAGCTACTTTTCTGCTCTTATCGCGTCATCAGATAATCGCCCAGCTGCCCTGTTTAGGGTGACCCGCTGCCTCCTTCAACCGGGAGCTTGGGATGACCCCTTGCAGGGTCGAGCTGAGGACTTTGTCCAGTATCTGCATGACAAAATCGCTCAGATCCGGGAAGGTCTGGGCTCTGACTGGGTAGATCCGGACGGGATAATCGAGGCAGGTCTTGGGGGTGTGGGTTTGGGAGGAGTTCGACTCTGTGGCTCCCGAGGACATGGACAGGATCCTGGGACGGCTGAATGCGACCACATGTTTATTGGACCCGTGTCCCTCCTGGTTGGTGCTGGCCTCCCGGGAGGTTACACGAGGCTGGCTCCAGAAGATTGTTAACGCTTCTTTGAGTGAGGATGTTCTGCCGGCCGCTTTGAAAGAAGCGGTGGTGAGACCCCTCCTCAAAAAGCCCTCTCTGGACCCGGCTGTTTTGGCTAATTACCGTCCAGTCTCCAACCTTCGCTTTGTTGCGAAGGTTGTTGAGAGTGTGGTTGCACGGCAGCTTCCCCGGTTCCTGGATGAAGCTGTCTATCTAGATCCGCTCCAGTCCGGCTTCCGGCCTGGGCACAGCACGGAAACGGCATTGGTCGCGTTGGTGGATGATCTCTGGAGGGCACGGGATAGGGGTTGCTCCTCTATCCTGGTCCTATTAGATCTCTCAGCGGCTTTTGATACCATCGACCATGGTATCATGTTGCGCCGGTTGGAGGGGTTGGGGGTGGGGGGCACCGTTCTACGGTGGTTCTCCTCCTATCTCTCTGACCGGTCGCAATCTGTGTTGACAGGGGGGCAGCGGTCGACTCCGAGGCGCCTTGTTTGTGGGGTGCCGCAGAGGTCGGTCCTCTCGCCCCTTCTGTTCAACATTTATGTAAAGCCGCTGGGTGAGATCATCCGTGGCTTTGGGGTGGAATTCCATCAGTACGCTGATGACACCCAGCTGTACATCTCCACCCCAGGCCACCCCAACGATGCCGTTGAAGTGATGTCCCGGTGTCTGGAAGCTGTGCGGGTCTGGATGGGGAGAAACAGGCTCCGACTAAACCCCTCCAAGACTGAGTGGCTGTGGCTGCCGGCGTCCCGATATAGCCAGCTGACGCCATCGCTGACTATTGGGGGCGAGATATTGGCCCCCACGGAGAGGGCTCGCAACTTGGGCGTCCTCCTGGACGCACGGCTGTCTTTAGAAGAACACATGACGGCCGTGGCCAGGGGGGCTTTTTATCAGGTTCGCCTGATACGCCAGTTGCGTCCCTTTCTAGATCGGGACTCCCTACGCACAGTCACCCATGCTCTCGTGACTTCCCGCCTGGACTACTGCAATGCTCTCTACATGGGGCTCCCCTTGGGGTGCACCCGGAGGCTCCAACTGGTCCAGAATGCGGCCGTGCGGGGAATTATGGGAGCGACGTGGCGCTCCCACGTGACACCTCTCCTGCGCGAGCTGCACTGGCTCCCGGTGGTCTTCCGGGTGCGCTTCAAAGTGTTGGTGACCACCTTTAAAGCGCTCCATGGCTTAGGACCTGGGTACTTGCGGGACCGCCTTCTGCCGCCAATAGCCTCCCACCGGCCAGTACGCTCGCACAGAGAGGGCCTCCTCCGGGTGCCGTCGGCCAGACAGTGTCAGCTGGCGACTCCCAGGGGGAGAGCCTTCTCTGTGGCAGCGCCCGCCCTCTGGAATGACCTACCCCCGGAGATACGCAGGATTCCAGATCTCCGGACCTTTTGTCGGGCCCTTAAAACCCATTTGTTCCATCTAGCTGGGCTAGCTTGATCCCATCCTCCGTTTTTAAATTTGACATTGATTTTAAATTGGGTTGTTTTAATTCCCGGCCGAATAATATTTAATAATTTTTAATTGTTTTTAACTTTTGTATACCATGTTTTATTCTGGCTGTTCACCGCCCTGAGTCCGCAAGGAGAAGGGCGGTTTATAAATTGAAATAATAATAATAATAATAATAATAATAATAATAATAATAATAATAATAATAATAATAAATATATGTATATATATATATATATTGTATTTAGATATAGTTTTATGCATAACTAATTTATCAAAGCTTGTGTTATGAAGTAAAGTTTGTATTGGTTACATGTGAAGTGTACTTAGAGTGTCTTTCACTAACCATCTCTTTCTTTTATTCATACTGTATTCACACAATCCTACGATTCTTATGAAAACTAAGGAGAAATTTCCTGACAGTTAGAACAATTAATCAGTGGAACAACTTGCCTCCAGAAGTTGTGAATGCTCCAACCCTGGAAGTTTTTAAGAAGAGATTGGACAACCGTTTGACTGAAATGGTATAGGGTTTTCTGTCTGACAGGGGGTTGGACTAGAAGACCCTTCTAGGACCCTTCCAAGGTCCCTTCCAACTCTATTTTATTATTATTCTGTTCTTCCAACTCTATTCTATTATTTTGTTCTGTTCTACTCTACTCTACTCTACTCTACTCTACTCTACTCTACTCTACTCTACTCTACTCTACTCTAGGGACTTGGTGGCTCAGTGGCTAAGACGCTGAGCTTGTCGATCAGATCTGCAGTTCAGCACCGCGTAACAGAATGAGTTCCCATTACTTGTCCCAGCTTCTGCCAACCTAACAGTTTGAAAGCATGTAAAAAATGCAATTAGAAAAATAGGGACCAGTTTGGTGGGTAGGTAACAGTGCTCTGTGCACCTTTGGCATTTAGTCATGCTGGCCACATTACCATGGAGACGTCTTTGGATAGTGCTGGCTCCTTGGCTTAGAAACAGAGATGAGCACCAACCCTATAGCCAGAAACAACTAGCACGCATGTGCAGGAGAACCTTTACCTTTACGTTTCTCTACTCTACTCTACTCTACTCTACTCTACTCTACTCTACTCTACTCTACTCTACTCTACTCTACTCTACTCTACCCTATTTTATTAACATCTAGACTTAGATATAAACTTTATCCAGTACTGCCACTTCCTCATTTTCTCAGTACCTTCTGCTTCCTAATTCCTGTGCCTGCTCCGCATCGATGTCCTAATCAGGGATATATCAATTATTTGGTCTTCCCCAAGATACTCTAAAATGTATTCTTAAAACAGCAGCAATGCCTGTTTAAAGACTTGGAGACCTCACTGGTTTTAAGTCCTTTATTAGCATAAGAGCATCCAGCCAATATATTCTCTATTGTTTGCTTACACTTCAATGCAACACATTAGCCCTTAATCACGTTTTAAAACTTATGTCCACCATCAGACCGTTATAAATGTATCATGGCTGATTAATTTTGACTTCTCAGAGACAATGCCATTTCCTCCCTTATGATGCCAAGGTAATGGTTTATTCCCTAGAGATCATCCTGTTTGCATCTTCTGATTCCATTTGAGGGCAAATGTTTATAAAGCTAATCAAAAGTAAGATTACGACAGCTACGTTATCAGTTGTCTGCAAGATTCTACAGAGAGGTTCAGGCATCCCTTCAGGTGGGCAGTTCATGCACATGATGGTTCCAAGCAAACAGATGACAACTCTGAAGAGAAAGACCCACATGAGGACAGCTAGTGTGAAGATTCCTCTTAGGATAACAGGGAGAAGAAGTGGCATGTCATAAAGATGATCTATAAACTAAGCACAGAGATCGGGTAAGTTAGGAATCTGAATTATTCTGATTTTAGGGGAAGGAATTTTATAGCTGGGGACTTGCCCATTGCTGAACTCCATGGATTAAAACTGAACAAAGCAGAATAAATAATTAGGCAGCACTCTTTCGTCCTCCTTACTTGGGAGGACGAAAGATTGTTTTCCTTTGACATGACAGCCACAGTATCACCTACTTAATGCCCCATTAAAAGAAATCACAATTTGTGTAATCTAACACTTCACTCATGGAATCTCGTCAATGTAAGTCAATGGGATCAATTTTCTTGATGTGTTATCACTTTTCTTGATATGTTATCACTTACAGACTGAGGCTGTCCCGAGAAGCATTTGTTGTAAATTCTGATGTCATAGGAAGTTTGCTTGTTTTTCTTGTCAGGCTGGTTTTCAGAACAGGTGTACAAAGAAACAACCTTGCAAAACAAAAAACAAAAAAACCCCAAGATGTTGAGAACTAAGGTGTAGGTTTGTCTTCTGCTAGATAGAAAGACCCAATTGATTATATGATTTACGTAGCCACCCATTTCACACTATGTGACTCTGCATGGTTTATAATAAAATAGATAAATGCATGCTATATAAAAATGAAAATGTGCAACCACTAAGCATTATAAAACAACTATCAACATAGCCTGGATATGGGCTCTATCACATATCCCCAGACTATACCCCAAACTTGGGTACAAAATCAGGATTTCACGGCCATATAAAAATACAGCAGGGTTGAGGCTAGTCTAATCTAAGAGGAAATGGTATTCTGAAGGCTGGGCAGCTCAGCAGAAAAGGCTATCCTGGTCCCCATCTGCCAACATCCCAACAGGACCCCAGAACAGGCCATTTTAAGATTGCTATCTCTTTGAGCTTCTGGGTCATATGCTTTATCCTTTGAGGTTAAGGTCTTCCAGTGGCAGGTTGCCCCCGGTTCTATAGAACCGGTAGTAAAACCGGCGGGAGGCCCCGCCCACCAACCCCGACATCATCAAAACGCTTCTGCACATGCACAGAAGAGTGCATGTGAGCGAAGCAAGCGCGCGCACGGCCCCACTACAAACCGGTAGTAAAGATAAGTAGAACCCACCCCTGAGGTCTTCCCTAGCAAGCTTGCTTCTTTACACTGAGACCATTGTGCAGTTTACTCCACAGTCAGTAGGTGAAGCTCAGTATGGTATAACAGTGGTCAGTCTTTCCTGGTCTGCGGACCAGCAGTGGCAGCAGTGGGGGTGGGGGGAGAGAGGATGGTTCAGTGCAATGGAGCTTTGCACAAAAGCGTGCCAGCCCACATCTTGCACAAATGGAGTTTTGCTTGCTCACCCGTTTGCTCTCTGCTTGCACAGCCCAGTTCCCAACAGGCTGCGGCCTGGTACCAGACCATAGCCAGGGGTTGGGGACCCCTGGAGTATAAGAAGAAAGAACAAACTTATTTATTTATTGGATTTTTATCCTGCCTTTATTATTTTTATAAATAACTCAATCACTGAACATACACAACACTCCTTCCTTACAATAACAACTCTGTGAAGTGAGCTGGACTGAGAGAGAGACTGGCCCAAAGTCACCTAGCTGGTTTTCCTACCTGAGGTAGAACTAGAATTCACAGTCTCCTGGATTCTTGGCCAGCACTTTAACCATTACACTAAAATGGCTCTTTGGAGGCAATCAAACATTTTTTTTAAAAATCAAAGCCTATTGCAGGTACACTGTTTAATCCAGTGGTGAAATTCAATTTTTTTTTTACTACAGGTTCTGTGGGCGTGGCTTGGTGGGTGTGGCAGGGGAAGGGTACTATAAAATCTCCATTCCCATTCCAGGGAAGGATACTGCAAAATCCTCATTCCCACCCCACTCTGGGGCCAGCCAGAGGTGGTATTTGCCAGTTCTCCAAACTACTCAAAATTTCTGTTACCGGTTCTCTAGAACCTGTCAGAACCTGCTGAATTTCACCCCTGGTTTAATCATTGATAGTTCTTTCATCTGACAAGCATGAAATTAGAAATGCTGATATCTATATTAAGGAATGAAAACCTGAAATATGAGACAGTTATTCTTGGTGTTTTTCTACATCCTTTTGTATCTTCAAAGAAAAGATAGAAATTTCTTACTTTTTGCCTGCAAAGTGGACAGTTGATTGCACTCAGCCAAGACTCATGTTTCCAGTATTCAATTAGACAGTAACCTAGGAAAGGAAGACATGTCTTTGTAAGCCAGAAAGTTGCATCGCGGGAAAAACATCATAGCCAACTTTGTTGCTGTTCACATCAAAAAGTGATTTCTATATTACATGATCTAGCAAGAAGGCAACAAAAACTCAAAGAGAAGTACGTGAGATGTTCAATACACTGAAATTTTAATTCCATGTGAGCCAGTAATTAAACGGACATCCATTTGTATGCACATTTGAAAACAGAATTAAACATTGCTTGAAAACTTAATGGTCAAGTTTTGCATTTGTTTCCTGTGTAGCAGTTTTGAAGGATAGGAAAGCAAACCTTTTTCAAGGCAGGGTATTTGTGGATTCAGGCATTTCAAAATGATATCGGATCTTTCAATCATGTCTATTCCAATTCTTTTTTTAGCCCCCCCCCCCGCAAAAAACATTATTAGTAATTAGAAATAATATTGGCCCAATGTTAGTCTTCTGTGCCATTTCCTGGACATATGGTTTGAAATTTGAGACTTCTGGAAAATGTATAGCAATTTGTAACAATAATACAGTTGGAAGAAATATCCTTCTGAGTTCAGCTCCAAGTGGGGAAAAAGACACTGGAAACATGGAGACTGCTTGGAAAGATGGTTTAATGGTGGACAGGGTCACATGGTTTGAGTTCCTGAATAGAAAAGGGACGAGATACAATGAGTCCCCAGGTTTTATGCTTTCTCTGGCATTGAACTTCCTGGGGCCCCGAAAGTGTATTCTGATTGGTTGTCAGACTCCCAGGGGGTGGAGGGTGGGGGGTCTTAGCTAGCCTTGCTGGCTGATGTTATCTTCCCAGGTGCCATGTGGTGAGGTGTTTTTTTTTAAAATCACGCTCTATAAGCATTTAAAATTTTAGATAATACATTTTCAATAAGTTATTTGCTCCACTCTTGCACCTTTTAATGCCAAATATAATTAAATGTACAGAGTGAGATTTAGCTAGTCCAAAGCCTGTTTGTACTTTCCTTCTTAAAATTATATATAAATGGAGGCAGCGAGAAAATTATAAGAAATCATAGGAAAGTTTGTTTATTGCTATCGATCATGGTGCGGATGTGTTGATTAATTTGAACTATGTGTACATTCTTCAAGCTTGTATTTTGGGAGGATTGAAATAATACGGTCTATGCATTTTATAACTTTTATTCCCTACTTGGAGCATCTACTATTAGAACAAAGAGAACAGGAAGGGATTCCTGTGTGGGTGTGGTTAACTGCATGAATGCTCTGGTTTTAGAGCAGAAAGTCACATAATATCAGTTCCCCTTCTGGTTTTGATAGCCAGATGTTTTTAATATACATGTGTTGCAATATGGCTAAATTAAATATGTTGCCTTTATATGGTCTATCCTGTATAACAGGGAAGTGGATACCAAAGGCAGTGGGGAAATGAGAATTACATTTTTAATAGAATTATAAATATGAGGTCTTACTCCATATGTTAAACTCCTTACTAATCCATATTAGAATTTTATTTGTATTACAATGGTTCTGGAGGAACAGGTTTATTCTAATAACTCTCTAATTTGATAAATTGCACTGTTGATTATCCTGGTTTTAAATGCTTGTAGAATGCTGCTGCAAAAATGAAAGGGTCACCTTATTGGTGTAGTGCCCATTATCAGAAAAATAGCTGTCATCAATCCTACTATTTTGCTGCACTAGGAATACTACTATTTTTCTTCATATGCCCCATGGTATAAACTTTTGGGGAGCAATTTCTGCCATGAAAAATATTGACACCAATCCTATATTCTACACTGCTCTTTGGGGATAAATTTTTAAAAGCATTGCTGTTTGTTCTATGCTGTCCTTGAACACAAATGAGATTTTTATACTGCGTGTTCACTGTTTTTATAACTGCTTTAAAAATACTTTGAACATTTTATTTTAATTGTCTTAGAATTATAAGCCACGCAGAGAATATTTGTTTGTCAGCAGCCAAACACATTGTATAAAATAATCTTTATAAATCTTTATATATTTACTTTACTTCCTGTATCAAATTAGATGCAAATCCACCACTCTGCTAGAATAAAATTACAGGTTATTTGGTAATTTGCTACTATTATGTTTTAATGTTGCCAGACACCACAGCTCTTTTTGTCATATATACTGGTAATAAAGATGATGGTGATGATTTATCTCCATTAACTTCAGTTGTGCCTGCAATTTCTCAACATATTACTAAGCATAAACCCACAAATATCTCTCTACATGATTGAAAAAATCAAGCTTAACTAAAGAAAAAAACCTGCATCTTTTGAACACTGTAAGATTGCATGATGCGGTATTCTGAAGAGCAGATATTAAAGTGTATATAAATTCTAGAGTGTTTTTAATAAAAAAAAAATAGGAGATTTGAAATACTTCTGATTTATTTATTTTTTGCCTTTTCAGATGGCAGGAGGTAGTTTTTTAATTTACTTAATTCTCAAGGCAAACAATGATCATATTCTTGCTATTAAATTAGTTTAAAGCTTTGACTGCCAATTGTTTTTGTTCTGTTTGATATAGCTGTTTCTGTTGGCCTTTTGCCAGCTCAGAAACTCAAATGGAAATGTTAAGTAAGTACAGTACTCTTGGTCTCAAAAGTATAAATTTCCTGTTTAATTGTCCACAAGACTTCCTGAGCATTGCAAACTTTATAATGTGTCTGTGGTACTATACAATAGCTGAAGTAAAAGTAAAGTAAAAAGCTGTTTCATTTATTTTTTTTCATAATAAAAATAGTGATGGGTATATGCATTTTTACAATAGATATCAAAATTAGTTTGAACATGGTAGTGTGAATATATTCAGAGATAGATCACTGACAAATGTTACGTAATGATTTATTTCATGGAAACTTTGGCCCTTATCAGCTGTCTTTTGCATAGTTTCAGCCACTAATGGGCATTTGTTTCACAAAATGTATATGCTCTCTACTATTCAATTCTATAATTTCATGTAATATGAAGGTTACTATAGTCTTACAAAATAAAATTTATGAGCAAATAGTAGTAGCCCAATTAACTTGCCACAAAAGACATGTCCACAGTTGGTTTCTACAGGGAAATTGGCGGTTTGGAGACAGATAGGACAGCTCAAATCACTGGGGTAGCATTGCTGCCACTGCTGAAGATGTTCCTAAGAGGGGAAAAATGCTATTTTTAAAGATATTCCAGTTAATTCCAGAAATGCTTTAGAGGCTTTAATAATTGACCCTAGAAAACTCTGAAAAAGTAGTACAATGCTTAATAGAATGTTTACTAGTTTTACATATTTTTGAATCTGCCATAGTAGTTGATTTATGACTGTGGGTATCCTTTGAAAATGCTTATCTTAGCACCCATTTTTTTAAAGAAAAGTGGTAGGATGGGAAAGAAGCAGAGAAGTGTATTAAAGGCAATCCCTTTAATACATGAAAACTTGATTAATGCAGTCATTCTGTTTTTTATAAATTCAGCATATCATATATCAAGCCTCTGTTTGGAAAACTAATCCTACTTCTTGTTTGAAGTTTCATCTCTTACCAAAACAGGAACCATATGTTTCTAATTAAGCTGCCACAAAATTCTGCGTTCAGGGATATTCAATTCTTCCGGAGGATAAATAATCAGAAGTTTGAAAACTTTCCTGATACCTATGATTTATGCACATATCTTTTGGATTTTGTATTATGTAGTTTAAGAGATGTTGTAAACTTACTATTCTGGAGGATGAAGGAACACAATTCTTTTCCAAAGAACTCATTTCTTGTCTTTAAGTTGAGAACTCTATAAAATAAGTAAGACTTGATATAATTTTGATAAGATAGGCTGTTGATGAGACAGATTTGGTTAGGTAGATATGCAGTTCAAATAAACACAATGAATATTTATATAATAGCATGCTCTTCCATGCTTCCATAGACTATTCTTCAGTCATAAAATCATTTCATCTCCTCCTTCCCAAGGATAATTTTTTTTCAAAGCAATGGCATTTGCATTTTGCACACATCTTTTCAATTGTTGTATGCATCTTTTTCTAGGCATTTTCAATGTAGGTGCTGAAGTTTAACTGGTAATTTGATCATCTTCAATGTATGAAACTTCAATGTATAACTTTGTATAGTATAATTAGAATAACTAATTAGGCTAATGCATTATCCCATTCACTCCAATGCAATGATGAGTCTACATCTATGTTCTTGTGAATACTTGGCGCTTTCCCATATTCTGAAGTCTATAGAGAATCCTATACCAATTCAGTGAGGCATAAGATTACTACATTTGCTTAACTGCTGAGGTTAAAAGAAATTTCAGCCTAAATAAATTCTTAAATATCTCAGGCTGTGATCCTGTATCTTCAGAAATTTACTCTTTTACAGGTCAAAAACCAGATATAATTTTGACACCAAAACCACATTGGTGGGAGGGGAATTCATCCTAAGAAAAGAGCAAAAAGTTGGCAGCTTCAGAATTAAAAAAAAGAAATCCTTGCATGCAAATATATTAATTTAATCATTACGTTTACATTTAGTTAACTGACAATAGGAAATATAATTATTCCCTGTATAAATATAGCAGAATTTTTTCTCACTATAAAAATTACAATTAGTGGCACTTTGGTAAAGGGTATTAGGAAGAGTCTTTGAAGTGCTTACCACATTTTTATATAACTGCCATCCTCAATAGGACGGATCTCAATGAGACAAAGAAATGTTCTATGAGATGATAGCAAGAGTATATTTCTAAATAAATATTTTTTTCAGAACTTAGTAATGTATACTGTAATTAATTTTAGTCTCACTGAAATAAAAAAAACCCATTTTGACTGAAGTCATTTATTTTATCAAATTTAGATATCGCCCATTTCACTATTTAAATTTTAAATTATAATTTTAAAATTATAATAAATTAGGCAATTATTCTTGGATTAGGCAAAACTGGGGACTTAGATGTGATCCCCATGTTGATTCCTATTCCTTTAAGTTATAATTAAATTAAATTAAAATTAAATTATATATAATTATAAATTAATTATAATTCTGGTTATAATTAACCAGAAGTGATTATATTAGAAACATTTTTTTTCCATTTAGAGTGATTTTCAGACAGAAGGAATAACTTGTTAGAATCTATCACTGGTTAACTAACCTGATATATTGTTGGAGACAATATATTGTTGGAGACTTTTAACTGTGTATCCAAACAAAATCTGGAGTGTTCTTTTTAAGCAACATAACACAAGATTTCTGGACATTTACAGTTCCCGATCATTGGGTCAAATAAACCCTGCTTCCTTATCTTTGACCCAAGACCCCATTTGTAGCTTTAAGTGACTGCTGGTTTAAAAAAAGGATCAGAGCTGTCCTCTGTTTATTTTGAGCTAAGTCCAGCATCCCAGATGAGTTATAAAAAGAAACTGGTCTTACACAGAGTTAATGATTCATTTCATTGAGGCATTTTCATGCTACTTGAAAAATCTCTCCATCTCTTCTCATAGACTAAGCAATCTGACCTTCACCCACACTATCTCTCTGTACAAATGCTTTTAAGTCAATTTTGACTTCTGAGGACTACCTAAACTAGTCCCTGCAGTTTTCTTGACAGGATTTTTGGAAGTGGTTTGCCATTGCTAGGGCTGAGATATAGTGGCTCGCCCACGGTCACCCAGCTGGCTTTGTGCCTAAGACAAAACCAGAACTCAGTCTTCTGACGTTTAGCTTTTCACTACACCACATTGGCACTCATGTCATCTATGTACACATGTGTGTGCTCACACGCACATGTACATACCGGTATGTAGATAGAGCTTATAATATCTTACCATGATTTTTGATTTAGAGGCTATTCAATTAACAAAACAAGTTACACTAAAAAAAGTATATTCTCTGCTTAAAGTTTGAATGTAAGACTCAGCTTTGTTTTCTCTTTACCTCAGCGAGATCTAGAGAGGAAATTTTCACATGCCAAGCATATAAAATACTTTACTAGACCAATTATTAGAAATTGTGGTGCAGATTTGTTTGTTTGTTTATTTATTCACTTAAACCCAACTCTCCCCATACAGCATGGAATAATAACAAGAGCAAGCCTTGACATTAAGATTTACATTGTAAAAACATTGTAAATCTATGTGTTCTTACATAGAATTAAAGAATACTGAGACCAGACAAGAAAAGCAGAAATAACTGAAGGCCAAATTGTATATGTCTTTCTTCCTGGTATACAATAGTACAGGAGAATAACTATTGGGTGACAGGTGGAGAAATGACAAAATCAAGTTCTATATTTGTGGTTATAGTTTAGTTGTGCATGTTTCTGTTATACAGAAGAAATCAAACCTCAGGAGGGCATCAAAAGTGGTTGAAAAAGGAGGTCCTGATAATTCCTGGGAGTTGAGCCATGTGAGGATTCATAGATCATGACCAACATGTTGAATTGGACCTGGGAGCAGATGAGTGGCCAGTACATAAATGAAAGCATTGGGGTTACATTGTTAAACTTATTATGCTATATTTGAGCCAACTTTGGCTTCTGAGTTATCTTTCAAAGGCAGCCCATATATAGTGAATCTCAGTAATCTAATTGTAAAGTGAAGAGGGCATGAGTTATCAAATTATAGATCTGCTGTTCTCAGATCAAGGTACCCAACTTCACTACTGCTAAGAACACCCTGGTTTTAAATGCATGTCAATAGATCTATGAAGTAATCAACTTTGGTTTCTCTTTTGTTGCAGCTTTTGAATAGTAACTCATACTATACAAGATCTCTCAAGTCTCAGAAATGTTTTTTGGGTAGCACACAATGAGTAAGGATCAACCTACTTTCTATAAGATCCCCTTTGGCTACAGCTTAGTACACCCTAATACAAATAAAAATTGCATAAAGTCCAGCTAAGGTAGAGTTAAATTGTGTTCATTTTTCCCTGTATAATTTCAGAGAAGATTTTAGCAGAGAATGTGACTAAGGCCTCCAATAGTTAAACTAAAATTGAAATTAACATTATTTTTTTCAAAATGCTGTATCTTTATTTTCTGATTTCAAAAAAACAAAACAAATAAGTTATTTTCATACATATAATAATCCCCCCCCCCTTATCTTATGCAAAAGAAAATACAAGAGCAGACATTTTAACTTAAATTCACATCATCTTAGTAATTTACCTGGTCCTAGAAGAGGCACACAAGGTATGACTACACTTTAGTAGATGCTTAGGAACAACTTTTCCCCCAAAAAACTTCTGATCTCTATAGGTTAGAGTGACAGAAGAGTGTTGTGATAGAAGGCCACAGCCCATACTTTATTAAGGTGGACCATTTAATTTAGTTAATAATTAACATGTTTGACTAATGTCTATGTCTTGTAGGATTTCCAAATACTCGTTGAAGTATTTGTTCCTCATATTTATAAGAATTAAATCATTAAAACTACAATTTAGTGTTTCCAGAAAGATTACAGATCTTAAGAGATATTAAATTAGAAACAATGTATATGTCCATTTTTAGGACATATTTGCACAATTAATAAGAAAACATGCTATCAAGTGAGCTTCAAAAGAAGGATATTAGACCTCCAAATAATTTTATAATTATAAAGTGGAGGTATAGTTCATTCCCCTTGCCAAGGGAGTTAGGATACATAAATACAAACAGGCTACTTGCAGGGGAAGATTATTGCTGAAATAGGATCAATGCACCTTATAATGTAGATTTGAAGCCCAAAGAGTAACAAAGAACTCCACAGGGTAACAAAGAGCCATGGTGCCACAGTGGTTAGAATGCAGTATTGCAAGTTAATTCTGCTGACTGATTGCCAGCAGTTTGGTACTTCAAATCTCACCGGCTCAAGGTTGATTCAGCCTTTCAATCCTGAGGTGGGTAAAATGAGGACCCAAATAGTTGGGGACAATATGCTGACTCTGTAAACCGCTTAGACAGGGCTAGAAAGCACTGTGAAGTGGTATATAAGTCTAAGGGCTATTACTATCTGGCTACCTATTTCTAATGATTCCCAGGATGGATGAAATGGGTGAGGTATTACTTGCCTTCAGGTGGTCTATGTAGCTTCAGAATGATTTTAGAGTCAGCAGCAAGCAAAGATAGAGGTAAGAAACCAACTTATTCTTCAACCTTCTCATGATCTCAACTGAGTATAGACGTGTGAGAAATATAGTCTTTAAACAGTTTACACAACCTGTTGCTTCCTGCACCAAGCTCTCCAAAGGACAGACAGTGATTAATTCTACTAGAAACTAGATTCTTCTGGTCTATCCATTCTAAAGTCCATGTTTTTAGCTAGCTTCCTTGAGCTTCTCAGCTGGGATAGAACAAAGCATAGTTTTATAAACTGCTTGAGGCACTGTGAACAATAACAGTGCTTTGCTCACCCCCAGTCCTCCTGAGAAGTTTCAGACTTCTGTCCCAAGAACAAAAGTCTGTTATTCATGTTGTATGGAAAAAATGCATCCTGGTGGGGCAAAATCCCTCCTGTCAAAGGTATTCAACAAAGCTAAAAGGATTAGATATGGATTGGTTCTTTTTTTATTACATTATCAAATAAAATAAAAAACCAATCCATATCTAACATTTTAAGTCAGCAAGACAAATGAAAACAGATGAGCCCAGATCTGTGGAGATGCTTCGGTTCAATGAAATTTTGAGAACAGCAGCTGAAAACAAGTTCACGAAGGGTTTCAACCATCTTGCTGCCAAGGATGAAGGGTGTTGCTTTCGTTCAGTGTGCTTCAAAGCCCCTCTGTAGCCTCTTCAAATACTTGCACGGATTGGGGAAAAAAATGATGCAAGGGCACCTGTTGGAAAAACCTCTTCCAGTTTTTTGGGTTTTTTTGCAAATGCTGAAAGAATTTATGAAGACGATTCACACCATATCATCCTTCACAACTTCCTCTTACTATCTTTTGGCACTTGCAAAGTGGAGAAAGTGCAAATTGACACTTTTCTCCTCACAGCCTTTTTTGTGTTTACAGATGCTAAAATTGTAGCTCTGAATAGAGTCTTGGCTTCTCTTTTGATTAGAGTTTACAACAAGCTATGGCAGAACAGATGTAATTACTGTAGAACTGATACTTTATCATTCTATGCAAAACTGTCAGAATAGAAATTTAAGGTGTATACACGTGCATTTGTATAAGGATATGTATACATATACATATATTCAAGGGACACCAAAAATCAAGCCTCATAGATAATTTATTATATACATTAACAATTCAAAAATGAACTTTTGTTCATTTTTGGTTGTCATTTCCTGACTTGATTGACACATGGCTTTTGAATATTCCTAAGTACAGTTAATATTTTCTCCAGAAAATACATTATTCATAAAATTAATATACTGCGGTTGGTTTACAGATACCAACTTTTGGTACACCCTGAATAACATACCCATATAAGTAAACACATGTGAACATTTGAAAGTATATCATATAGACTCCTGCAAATCTGGTTGCTTGCCCATTCACAAAATGTTTACTATAGAGAGATGTAACCATATACACTACACAATATACCAGGCAGTGAATGGTAAGCTTGCCTCAGATCCCAGGTTATTTTCTTTTATCCTGACATGGTTTACCTTTTCTGGGAACATTTGAACTATTTCAAATCATCAGAAACTTGCAAATATTTGGCTTCTGCATTGAGCCTTTGCTGCTAATCTGGTAATCCTCAGCAAACTACATGTAAATATTTTCTTACTATGCTTCAACAAAAGTAATTGGAGGTTTTGGTGAACCATAAATCATCCAGGCATCCCAAAGGAGGGTGTTAAACATCTAAATGACAGGTAGGCCTCAACTTATGACCAAAATTGGGACCAGAATTTCCATTGCTGAACAAGGCAAACAAGTTGTTAAGTGAGCCACACACGATTTTACAACATTTTTTTTCTATCGTTGCTAAGCAATCCCTGCAATTAAGTGAATCATGCAGTTGTTAAGTGAATCTAACTTCCCCCATTGACTTTGCTTGTCAGAGGTCAGCTGGGAAGGTTTCAAATAGCAATCACGTGACACCCCCCCCCCCAGGATGCTGCAACCATCATAAATACATGCTGGTTGCCAAGCGCCAGAATTATGATCACCTGACCATGGAGATGCTGCAACAGTCATAAGTGAGAGGATCAGTCACAAGTTACTTTTTTCACTGCAGTTGTAACTTTTTAATGGAGGCTAAACAAATGGTTGTAAGCAGTGGTGGGTTCTACTTACCTTTACTACCGGTTTGCAACGGGGCCGCGCGTGCGCTCTTCTGCACATGCACAGAAGCATTCTGATGATGTCAGGGTCGGTGGGCGGAGTCTCCCGCTGGTTTTTTATAGAACTGGTCCAAACCGGGGGCAACCCACCACTGGTTATAAGTCAAGGACTATCCGTATCTGTGGCTTTAATCTTCCAATTAGCATCTAACTAGATTTCAGCTGCATCTCTGCACCAGGCACAATAGGATAATTTCCTTATTCCCAAAATGCAAGAGAATAACCCAGGCTCACAAGAAGTTGTTGTACTTCTGAGTGTTTTTCAAGCTTAGCAACTTTAAGACATGTGGAATTCAATTCCAGAATTCCCCAGGCAGCATGAGACCTGATCATTTGATTACTCCCAAGTCAGTAACATGAAAGTATTACCAACTTTAAAGATACTGAGTATTGTTATCTCTGTATGAATTGATTTAGTAAGATTCCATACTTACCACACTCATGTCTCTGCTTGGACAGAACCATCAAGGCACTTCTACTGGGTTCCCCTTGTACCATTTTGTGTGTGTGGAGGGGGCTCTGATTTAATATTGCCGCCTCCTCCTCACTAAATGCATGGATTGACTTCAAATGGATGTTGCCTATTTTATAAAGGGGCTATACAAAGTCATATTGCCCAGAGGCATAAAATGCATTCAATTCCCCTCCTTCCATTCTCATTGAGATTGTGTGATAAAGTTACTACATATTGTTCAGCAATACAATGTTTTCCGCCAAAAATAAAATTTGCTGAAAATAAAAAGAAAGATAATTTCCTCTAAAGTTGCTCTCCAATTAAAAAAAATCTAAAACAAACTTAATATTTCTGAATAGAAGCAGGGGAATTCAATGTATTTTCTGTCTCTGGGCAATATGACTTTTGTATGGCCCCTTTATAAAATTATAAGGATTTAATATGAGTCTTAAAATATGGATAGAAAATAGAAATTAGAAGCAGCAGTCTTGGTGAATAATACTAAGTGGAAGTTTCTTTTCTAGAGGTCGAATTAGCATGGGAAAGTGGAATTAGACCAGTTCTGATCTTGTTTGAACTTCTAATAGCTTCTATCAGTAATTTAAGACTCACATTATTTCCCAAGAACATTGACTATATTATGCGGTGTGGTTTTGAGTTACTTAATATGTCTCAATACTTGGATTAGTTTTGGCAGCTCAGTAGAATTTTAAAAAACACTTCATGTGAAAGATCAAATTCCTCCCTAATTAATTAAACTGACATTTAATTTCCATAGATCTTTATGGTTGTTGTCAGTATATTTTATTATACTCCTAGTAAAGTTCCTAATGAGAGTAAACGTAACAGTTTTGTAATGGTGTGTAGCACGCACTCTCCTACGTCGGGCTTGGGTTTGCAATCCATCGGGTTTCTATCAGGTGGTGAGGGCGAGGAAAAAGCGTCCCAAAGAAGCAGGGAGGGAAAGGGGTGGGGGGAGAAACAGATGGACAGAACGGCCCACAACACTCGGGCAAATGCCTGGTAGGATCGTCGAGGGAGGAGCGTGGAACAGCTTCATCTTTGTTCACTCGAATTCGGAGCTCATCAAGACTAAACGCTTCGGCATCAGTCCTGTAGGGGGCACCGTAGCCATTCCCTGCGAAATCCTCCCCCCCTCCCGCCTCCTTTCCCATTCGGTGCAAACCTCCCCCGGGAGCCGCCTTTTGGATGGACTCCAAAGAGGCTGGAAGCTGCCCAATAAAGCCTCGTCGGCCCGATTTTCCTAACTCCTAATTGGCCGGCGCCCGCGTCAAACACCCGCACGAATCCTCAGGGACAAACCCGACGAGGGGAGGGGCAAATGCTTGGTCGGTGGGTGGGTGGGTGTGGTTAAAGTTAAGGTAACACCGGCCCTCGCTGACGCGTAACCTGTGCATTGTTCTCGGCGTTGACGCATTGTGCGTCGCGTAGGAAACCCTGGTGGCGGCGCTGTTACTGCTGCCGCCGCCGCCTCCACGGTTGTCATCTCGTGCGGGGAGGCCGCCGTCATGGAAGGGAAACCTGGCGACCAGCTGTTGTGCGACAGCCTCATCCTTTGGGTAAGTGGCGTGGGAAGGAGGGAGGGGGCGGGAAGGGGAACACCCCCCGCCACACCGCCTCTTGGTCTAATCCGAGCAGGTGTCCCATCACTCCCCCCCCCACCACCACTTCGCCTTCTCCTAGTCGCCTCGAGCCGGTTCCGCGCGCCCTTCGGACTCACGGTCGCGAAACCACCCGACGTTGCGGAGGGCTGGTGTTGCGGGAAGGCGCCGTTTCCCACATGCGCCCCGGTGACGGCAATATTGCCCTGGAGCGGAGCTGCAAATCCAATATGGAGATCTCCGCGCTCCTTTCCCGCTCCGCTTTCTCTCGCTCTTCTCACATTCCGAACGTGAGTTGCCGTGTTCAGACGGTCGCGGTCTACCTTGGAGTTGCAATCTGGCTCCCCGCAAACCCCTCCGCTCTGGCTTGCTTGTTTAACGCTGCCAGGGTCTCCCTTCCGCATAAAATTGCCCCGGGGTGCGTTGTTTTGCACCGTACGCGTGTGGGTTACGCTTTTATGGAGGAGCCTCTTGGCAGGGAGCTTCCCTTTGGATGGGCCAATAAAAATTTTAAAACTGTTCTCAATGGGATACCCAGTGAGTAATTCTCCAGTGTAATTTGTTTGGAGGGGGAAAGGGGGACATTTGAACCCTAAGAGACGTGCATAAGCGCACCAACGTGACTACCGTGCCTGTCCTACTGTCCCCATTTATTCGTATCCATTTCCTGTTTTCATAACCATGTTTATACTTATATCTGTTATCTAATACATGATTGATAGATAGATAGATACTCTCTGCTAAACGAAAATTCCCTCAACACTGTCAAACTATTTACTAAATCTGCACTACTATTAATCTTCTCATGGTTCCCACCACCCATCTCCTTCCACTTAGGACTGTATGACTGTAACTTTGTTGCTTGTATCCTTACGATTTATATTGATATTGTTTACTGATTGCTTATTTGTACCCTATGACTATCATTAAGTGTTGTACCTTATGATTCTTGAGGAAGGTATCTTTTCTTTTATGTACACTGAGAGCATAGGCACCAAGACAAATTCCTTGTGTGTCCAATCGCATTTGGCCAATAAAAAAAAAATTATTCTATTCTATTCTAGATAGATAAATAGGCAGTCTTCTGTGTCAGAGCACTTTGTCTAATGCCGCCTTTCAATAGTCTAATGTAGTGAATCTTGTTTTCCTTCCATATCAGATTTTTCTAGGAAGCAGTGATAGGAAACCAAGGAAGAATAATGTTAAGGGATGAATCCTGCCTCCTTTAGACACGTGTGCTTGTTAAAGGTCGAGGAGAAAAATCTAAGGCTATGATAGCTGAGAGTGGCTTTCCGGTATCCTTTCAGGTTCTGCCAAAGTTTGTGTGGAAAATGGTACTTTTTTTTTAATAAAGCTGTCAGTAATGATTTTTAATACATTGCAAATGGAAAACTTCGGGTAGGCCTTTCAGCTTTTCTTTGGTTCCGAAAATAACTTTGAGACATTTTATTAGCTGTGGTAGGAAATATAGACCAACAACATACACCTGAAAACTTAATCCCACAGAAGAGTGAATTGTTAAGCTATGTTATATACCACAGGAATGCATACATTCGGTATGAATTCAGATGAATTTTACTATGTAGGATCTAAAAGTAAGGACATTGAAAATATTCACGTGGGGAACGTGAATATTCACGCAGGCATTTTTGAGTGTGTATATAGAGGATATGCCTGTCTGCTGTTTCTGGAAACAGGTTCTATCTTGTTTTGGAATTAGAAACTTTTTTTTAACTTTCATTATAAGGTACTTGATTGTTTTTTTTCCTCCACAAGTTGTAACATTGGTGGTTAAAAAACATAAAATCAAGAAATCAACAATTGTTATTAATCTTCCTCATTAAATATTTGCACAATGCACAAATCTCATTTACAATGTTATATTTAAAACAATATTCAAATAATGTAATAATAATCCAATCCTTTATTATAACTTGCATTCAACTCAGTTCTGTTTCATTTATTATCTAGTACTTGCAATCAGATAGCTTAATATTGTTTTGTCTTCTTAAAATATACTGGTGATGTTTAGATAAATAAGCTGTTTTTGCCTCTTTGCTCTTTTATTTTGGGGGGAAAAAAGTTTTAGTTGAGCCAGTTTGGTCTAGTTGTTAAGGCACCAGGCTAGAAAATAGTGAGTTCTAGTGCTGCTTTAGGCATGAAAGTCTGCCGGGTAAGTTTGGGCCAATCATTCTCGCTCATTCCAACTCACCTATTGTGGAGAAAAATAGGAAGAGGAAGGAGTATTAGATATGTTTGCCACCTTGAGTTATTTATAAAAATAATAAAGGTGAGATTAATTTTTTTTCAAAAATTGAGTTACAGTATGTATACTAGAAGCTTGATTAAGAGATAAGATGATATAACCTTTATTGTCTTTTTTTCTGTGTACACACTGGAACATATTAAAAATGAAATTCTGATGCCTGTTCTAAAAAGAATGTGTGTGTGTGTGTTTGTGTGGGTAGGTGTGCATGTGTATATATGTATATATTAAAGTTAACTTTTTATTATTTCTTGTATGTGATGAGGAAGAAGTTAAGTTTGATTTATTACTTGTTTTACAAATGCTGCATGACATAAACATTTGACAGATTTAACGTCAGTGATGGGGCTATGATGACTCTCACTGTAGGTTTTAAGAGTAATTTAAAGTGATCTTTGTGCCAGAGCAATAATAGGGTTTTTTTTATGAAAATGCTCTCATGTTGTTAGGGATAAGAAGTAATTTATAACTTAGCAAGTAAAAGCTACTAGTTAGTTATTTTTATTACCATCAGAAATAAGATACAGTCCAAATTAAGCAACCATGACTTTAATTTGGAACTTTACTGATTGGCTTCCTTACTTGCTTTTTTTTTTTTTACAACATAGTACAAAAATTCTTTTTCATACAAATATATTAAACAAAAAGGTATTTGAACAGTGTGTTTGAATTAAACCCAAAACCATTTGGTGGAGCATTTTTTGTTTTTCAGTTAATAGTTGGAAACTAAGTTGGTCAGATTCTCTCATTTATGGACTATCACTGACTGGGTTGATTATAATTATAAATGGATTTTGAACCCAAAAGAATATGGCAGTATTCTAGAAGAAGGGAGCATGCATCACTCAAGTTCTGCAGAGGGTAGTTTTGTAGTTCACAAGAGACTGTAGAATTCCTACAATAGAGAAATAAATGAAAATGTCTGGTGCTTCTAAATCGGTAGCCTAGTGAAGCAGAAAAATACTTTTAAGATTAAACCAAAAACAAAACAAAGTTCTCTCTCAGCCAATTACTTCCTAAAATTCTTGGTTGCCAAGCAGTTAGACAGTCAGTGAAGATTTTGTACAGAACACCTGTGTTCATTTCTGTAGAATGCCAATATTCCATGGCACGCAATTTGAAAAACATTACTTTAGCCATTCCCAAATCATTCAAAATAGTTTATAACCAGTTTTTTGTTTCGTTTTTAAATCTTTCTTTGTATCGTATGAAAGAGTTTCTGGGTTTTAGGTCAAAGGAAACAAAGCGTGAAAGGGTAGAAAACTGGTTTTGTTAACAGTTTTTGTCACTTTACATCCCTTTGCATTCTTTCATCCTAATAGTTAAGTACACATTCTTAACACTTGGACTTCCCATCATTTCTTGTCAATCTTAATACTTGTATGTAATTCTTGGTTATGCAGAATTACTTTTGGGGGGGGGGGCGGTAATCTTTTTTCCTATGCATTAAAAAACTTAGTACAGTTTTTTAATTACAGCAAAATAGTGTAAGCTGCACTAGTGTAAGCTCTTTATTATATTAGGCTTGTATTTGCTGCTCCTGCTGGTAATTAAATTTAATATAATTACCTGGATAGCTTAATTGGACATCTAGTGAGGCCACTGCAGAAGATTTGTATATAATTGTTTGGATTGTGTACTTCTCTTTTGTCATGGTCTCATCATACACTAAATAAATAAGTAAATTGCTGCTGTTGCCCCTAAACTGTAATTAGTTAATAATTTTCTGGCAATCAGTGAAACAGTAATAAAAATATAATAAGATATCCATAAAAAATTAAAAGTTATAAGTTAACCATCATAACAAACCAATAGTGTCAATTTATGTTTCATAGACTATCCAGAAGATATGCAGTCATATTTTCTTATATTTAAGTATAAATGTATGCTTCTGCTAAAAGAGAAAAATTGTAAACTCTGGAGGAAACTGGCTGCCAATAACAGGAAAAAATATTAAGAGTAAATAATTACTGTTTCTTGGTAGAGGCATGTGCATTATAGAACATGTAGTTTTAATCAGAAAGTATGCTTAGAATGAGGACCAAGGTTATCTGAATAATTTTCAGTTGCCTAAGAACAAACAGATTATAAAAATATAGGAATGCTGGGGAAACTAAAATACCGAACTTTGGATATTTTTCAGATTAGTGAAAATGAAATAGCTGCTGCCACCTAAGCATATGTATTGTAATGAACAGGTTCCTTTCAGTGCCCTATATTGGAACAATACATGTACATCCTAAATAATTAGATCCTGCTTATAGTATGATGGCAAGCAGTACAGAGGATTCTCCTTAAGTGAGGCAAAGAATAAAACTATGAGCAGAAAGTATACTTCTACTAGTACAAACTGATTTTCCTGGCATAATACAAGAGGGAAGATTGATGTTTTCGCAGTTGTCCTTAGATGAATCTTCTCCTTAGGATCTGTAGATCCCTCTGTTTACAACAAGAAAGTAGGAAAGGGCAGCAGGAATGATGAAAATACAAAATCCTTTTGTGGAATATTGGATTCCACCTAATTCTTTCAGATATTCAAATATTGTTGGAAATATTTTTAATAATAGAAAAATTACTCTTCTGACAAAAAAAATCACTTGGCAGAAGCATAGCTTTTCATTCCAGTTTAATTAAAATTATTATCTGATTTGGAGCATAATATCTAATTACATGACATGCCTTATCTGTCGGTTTGTAAATGAAACATTTAACATCTATAAAGTCTGGTCTCAAAAATGCCCATTGCCGATTAAAATTTCAAGAATTCTTGTTCATAGATCTACTCAAAGTCTAAACAAAGTATAGTACCCTCCCTTTTAATATACTTGTACAGATGAAATGTTTGCTCTAAGTACTATTAAAATGGATTGAGATTATTAATTTGATTGAGCAAAGATTCATTCCACATATAATTTGCCAATCGACCACTCGGCTAGCCTAGTTCATACCTACAGTATGGTGGGCTACTTTTATTTATAATGGTGACATTTTTTATTTATTTGCTATCCTAATCACTTTGTGATTTCTTTTCCTCTAGTTGCAGACATTTAATATTGCTAAATCCTGCAGAGAAGTACAGGACTTAACAAATGGTGTAGCCCTGGCATATGTTCTTCATGAAATGTAAGTTATTAGTATTTTTTATAATTGAACGTGTATGCCATCTGATTCCCATCAGTGAAAGTTCAATACAATTAAAAAGAAGAAAAAAGTGACAAGAATGACAGAAAAGATAGAATGAAGTAGGGAATCTCAATTCCCTCCTCAAAGGTGTAGTTGAAGAGCCAGCTCTTCACTGATTTTCTAATGAACAGGAAAGTAAGGAGAACACCTCATTCCAGAGGGTAGATGATGCTACAGAGAAGGTACACTTCTTCGCAATAGATGATATTCTTTAATCAAAGGAATTAGAACAGTGATGGCTAACCTTTTTGCCCTCGTGTGCCAAAAGTGAGGGGAGTGCGGGAGATTTGCTCACGGGCGTGCCCACACCCATAATTCAATGCGGCCAGCACATGCAAGTGTAACCTCCTGTGCTCCCCCCACTTTTGGCATGCGATGGCACAGTGGGCCTGGAAGACTCATTTTTTTGCCCTCTCCAGTCTCCAGAGGCTTTCTAGGAGCCTGAGGAGGGTGTGAAAACTGCCTTCCCCACTCCCCCACTCCCAGAGGCTCTCCAGAGGCCAGAAACAGCCCATTTCCTGACTTCCAGTGAGTCCGGAAGGGCTGAAAATCAGGTGGCCGGTGCGTGCATGCGTGCTGGAGCTAAGCTAGGGCAATGCTCGTGTCCCCACAGATATGGCTCCATGTGCCAGCTGGGGCACGCATGCCATAGGTTCGCCATCACAGAACTAGAATGTACCCGTGCTGAATCCGTTGGCTAGATACTATGGGAGACAAGTAGTCCATCAGGTAACTATGCTAAATGCCAAATAGAGCTGTATAGGTAACAGTCAATACCTTGACCCAGAAACAGACTGGCAACTAGTGCATCTCATGAAGCAGAGGTATTACATAGGCATACTGAGGCATACTGGGTGGGCAAGCTGGAAGTGGGCTTTTTTAGGCCAAACAGAGAGCTAAATCTTGAACAAAACACAAGAGATAGCTAGAAGTGAACCCTCTGTCAATCATAACATTATTACTTATTTAGTTTTAGTCATGGGGATGCACACATTCATTTAACACTTTTAAGGGCTTTGTGCGTTGCAAAGTTTGACAACTGAATCTGAATCATTTTAAATTATCTGAATTATATTAAAGCATGGACTCAGTTAAATGAAAATAGACTTCCGAGAGACTATTAATTATTTAAAAGAATTATTAAATTAATATCATGCATTACCATATTGAAAATATCATGTATTACCATATTACTCTGTGGGAAAACAAATAGGAAGAAAGTGACAATTGCAGAAATTGGGCCACTGTAGGAGACTGGGAAGATGGAGGAGATACAAGGATGCTCAGATCACTTGTAAAAATACAAAACAATGTTTAAAAACATATATGGAAAACCCTGTACACTATCATTCTATACAGTAAAAGCTGTACATAGTTATTAACTTATAAAATATTGGATGTCTTTTGAGAAAAACATAGAAGGAAAGGAGGAGAAAAAATAGAATTAGCATCCTAGAGACTCCAAAGTTTATAGTACTATATCCTGAAGAAGGACGTGGCTGGTTAGCTAAATTCCCAGGGAGAAACATTCCTTACTGTGGAGGAAAATAGGAGATTCTACTTGCAGTTAAATTTAAATTGCAAGTTGAAAGAAAAGATACTCCTTTAGTACTCTTCAAGGTTTTTATCACTTCATAGTTATTCTGGGGTGCATATTTATTTATTTATTTCAATTTATATACCGCCCTTCTCCCCGAGAGGGGGACTCAGGGCGGTGAACAGCCAAATTAAAACACATATAATACAAATATTAAAAATTTAAAATTAGATTAAATTGTTGGCATTCCAAAATAAAAGTCTCAAACCCCGTTAAAATACCCAATTTAAAACCCCAGAAATTAATAATACCAAAAATTTTAAAAACCCCATTAAAATCAATCAAGCAAGGCCGGCTTGTTGGAATAAATAAGTCTTAAGGGCCTTTCGGAAAGCGCGGAGGTCCGGGATCAAACGAATTTCAGGAGGCAGCTCGTTCCATAGGGCGGGTGCCCCCACAGAGAAGGCTCTCCCCCTGGGGGCCGCCAGCCGACATTAGAAAGCCACATGTGCTTGTTACCACTCCATTTTCAAAGCATCCCCTAAACTGCAGAGCACTATATCACTAGATTCAGTCCAATTTGCTTTGTCATCTAAGACCTCATTGTTTAATAATAATAATAATAATAATAATAATAATAATAATAATGCAGACTGCAAAGAAGCGGATGAAACCATTGATCACATACTGAGATGTTGCAAGACAATAGCTCAGACTGATTACAAATAATGTCACAATACAGTCGCTCAGATGGTCCACTGGAACTTGTGTCACAACTACCATCTGCCTGTAGCAAAGAACTGGTGGGATCATAAGCCTGAAACAGTGGTCGAAAATGAGCATGCAAAACTGCTGTGGGACTTCCGAATACAGACTGACAAAGTTTTAGGACACAATGCCCCGGATATCACAATTGTGGAGAAGAAAAAAGTGTGGTTCGTTGACATTGCCAAACCTGGTGACAGCAGAATCAATGAGAAACAACTTGAAAAAGTCACCAGATATCAGGGCTTGAGAATAGAACTGCAGAGACTCTGGCATAAACCAGTGCAGGTGGTCCCAGTGCTACTTGGCACACTGGGTGCTATGCCTAAAGACCTAGGCAAACACTTAAAAACAATTGGCGCTGACAAGATCACCATTGGTCAGCTGCAGAAGGCCACCTTACTGGAATCTGCTCGCATAATCCGCCGATACATCACACAGTCCTAAACGCTTGGGAAGTGTTCGACTAATGATTTGGGATACGAAATCCAGCATGGTTATCTCGTTTCCTGTGTATACTGTCATTTTTGTGTAGGTGATGATGATGATGATGATGATGATAACACGGAGCATCATATATATTTAAGAAGATACTTGGTTAATACCTAGGACTCTGGCAGCAACCTGTATCAACCATTAGCATCAGTCATTCGTATTTGTGATACATTTTTAAATATTCAGTTGACTGAGTTTCATGTTTAATTAATAATAATAATAGTAATAGTAATAGAGACTGATTTTATTTCAGTGATCCTGCCTGGTTTGACAAAGCTTGGCTAAGCCGTATTAAAGAAGATGCTGGTGAAAGCTGGAGAATAAAGGTAATGGAATACCTTATCAATACATACAATATTTACATAGGTTATAATGCTGAAGTTAAAAATACAAATTAACATTGTTTAGATTATTTAATATTGCTTGTTTGTGATTCAGAGGATTCCTAGACCAAACATGCCACATGTATCTTTCTATTTGAAACTTCTTTATATCCTTGGGAAAGATACCAGATTGATTTGGAGAATACATGAACAGTAAACATAGAAGTACCAGATTGTGCATGGGTTTTTGTTTTTCCTATAGATCAGGTTGCTGGATTATTTTGAGGCTATGGGTTCAAGTAATAACCATGACATCTGTTGATAATGCATCTGAAACCCCTAGATCAGACCTGGACATTTTACAGACATCCAGCCTTTTGGTTGTCCCTGTCCAACTTGAATGAGGTCAGTTGGAAATTAAATAGGACTTCACTGCCAGAAGTACCAGTGAGGGGAAAGTTTCCTTGCCCCCTCTCGCACTTCAGAAAGTGGGTAGACTGATCCCTCCTATGGCCATTGGAGGCCTGGCAGTCTGATCCCTCCAAGCCATGTATGTAATACAACTGCATTGCTTTTATTTTGAAGGCAGTTGCTATTTTTTTCAATTTACATATGGACATGCATGGCAATGGATCTTCACAGGCCTATTTGGCCCTCCAGAGCAGTTAATTGCCCACACATGCCTTAGATTACATTACAATAGAAAAGGATTCAATATAATGTTTCATAACATAAAGGATCACAAATAAAGCACCTCTTTTCTGATAATTGGGTCAATTATGTGATTTTTTTTGAGGTTCACAATGCTGCTTTCAGAAGTTGCATCTGTCTTTCTCCATATGCAAGTGCATTCATAGCTATTTTGCTTCTTTTTTTAAATATTGAATTCTGTTTTATGTACACATTTGGGTTCATAAACTTACATTGTTTACTATAAACGGATTGAAGTAACCACTTATAAACAGCATATAAAATCCTTTTACAAAATATAGCAAAGGTTTCCTTGAACGCTGACTGCAGTGTATCAACGAATTCAATCCATCTAGGAGACCAACACCTAAATGACATTGGGCAAACATTTTATTTGAAGGGTGATTTGGATGGCTTTACCTAACATTATTTTTCCATCACAGTTTTACCTCCTATACATCTCCTGAAAGACAAGTTTGAGGGAGAAATAAAGAGATAGGAAAATGACACCATAGACCAGTGATGGCTAACCTTTTTGCCATTGCATACCAAAAGCGGAGGGAGTGCGGGGGCCTCTGAGGAGAGCAAAAATCGGGCCTCCCCCCCACACACACACCAGGCCTTCCAGAGGCAGGAAACAGCCTGTTTCCCTACTTCCGGGTGGCCCAGAAAGGAGCTGAGCTTGCATGCCCACTGATATAGCTCCGTGTGCCACTTGTGGCACATGTGCCATAGGTCCGCCATCGCAGCCATAGACCATAGTTTTTTAATTTGAAAGTTTGAACAAAATATAAAACAATTCAATATTTTCCCTAATAAATCAAATAAGGTTTTCCATTCTAAAGCAGACAAAAAATTTTAGGGCTGAGCATCTGCTTGCTCTATGAAAGCATTGTGTTACATTTTGGTTTTTACTTTATTCCCTCTGCTTGGATTTATCACATCTTTTGCCTTTTGGCAGAGGTCGATTTCCTTAAAATGATGGTATTTTAAGTGGTATATTGCATTTGGTATGATATGTGCAACTAATATGATTATATTTGTAGGAGTTAAATTTGTTGAGTAAAGACTGCATTTCAGAATGTTAATTATAACTTTCAAATATATGAAAATAATGTATTCTCACTCAATTGTCATTTTAAATATTTTAGGCTAGCAATTTGAAGAAGGTTCTTCAAGGAATTATGGATTATTATCATGAGGTATGAAAAACCATAACAATGCGTAAAATATACAATTTCTTCTCTATAATTTTAGTTCTAAATCTCAATTTACAGAATATTTTATCTATTATTTTCATGTCTAGTATGCATGTAAAACCCGGAGGTGGATGAGCTTAACTATTACTAGTATTTTATTTCATGAACACTTTATAAGCAAATGTATTTATTTGAAAAGGAAAATATTTTTAGAAAGTATTTTTGTTTTCCCATCTGTTCCACTTTAGGTGCTATGTTGTAATGATCAGTATTCAGTTTTTTTAAAAAAAAAGTTCAGTTGCAGTAGTGATTACCGGTGAATTTCAGTAAATGTAACATTCATGTGAGGTATAACATGAATGAAGAAATGTCCTCTGAAATCCTAAAAACTTTACACTCCTTCCAAAGTATTCTAACTCAGTTTGTTTGTTCAGGGAAGTGTATTGAGTAAAGAGTTGGAATAGGACCAAGGAGTCTCAGCCTATCAGATATTGAGGCTTTGTGGGTGACTTTGGGCAAGTGGCAATCTCTTGAACCAAGCTGTCCTGACAGGATGGTTGCTATAAAAGGGGGGGGGGGGAATAACTGCCTGTGGTGTGAGCCCTCAGAGGAGGAAAGCTAGGATATAAATTCAACAACAACAAACACCCTCCCCCCACATTTCATTATAACAGTATAACTCTGTGCTTCTTCTTTTTTAAAAAAAATTATACAGTTCTTGACTCAGCAAATCTCCGAAGATCTTCTTCCTGATTTAAACCAAATCTCTGAACATTCTAATCCAGTAGAGCTTGGCAGGTTATTGCAGCTCATTTTAGGCTGTGCAGTCAACTGTGAAAAGAAGCAAGGTAAATGTCCTCTTCTGAATAAACAGCTCAATTTGTTTTTTATATCAGCAAAACCAAAATATTAGCTCTTTCATTTCTGGGTGAAGCAAAGTTAAAAAAAAATTGTGGTATATAGACTGTCTAAATGTTTAGATATTTAGGCTTGAGAGGTGATCTCAAGCTTTTTTTTGGAAGGCATGCAATACATGAAGCAAAATAAATACATTGCTGATGTAGAAATTTTGGTTAATGTTTTTAAGGTGCATTGTCGCCTAATCATTGCCCAAGCAAGAGAAAGCCAGGCAAGGAAAACAAAGTGACCCCCTTCTGGTTCATTCCAACAGCATTAGTACTATATTCAAGTAATTGGTAGCTTGCACTTGAAGTATTTAGGGAGATGATGTGCCTGCATATTTATAGCCATGTTGTCCAATCACACACACTGCAATGTATTTTTCATGTATTCTTAGTGAATTCCTTTGAAAAATTAACTAAGCCTGTTTAGAACCAAAAGCACAGCTAACCTTGGCTGTATTAGCATGCCATACCAATGTATGGTTTAGTATAACTTGACAGCAGTGTATTTCTGGTTTATGCACTCCCCTCTCCTATCAGGAAGCAGAATTCTATCCAATTGGCAGATACTGTCCATCAGCAGATGGATATTGTTGGCTGCAATGCAAAGTATGTTGTTTAAGATCTTCAGTCTACCGCAGTAAAGCAGAACTGCAGAATGCAAGCTACTGTAGCTAAGAGTCAATGACAGAGAGGACTTCAGAAATGAACTGAAGACAAGGCTGTCCATTTACATGTAACATGTCATGGGTCTTTATTGGTTGTGTGGGATATCTGATTTAAAAACAACTCTTTCTTTGTAGAACATATACAAGTTATAATGACACTAGAGGAGTCTGTTCAGCACGTCGTCATGGCTGCTATCCAAGAGGTAAGAAAAAAAAGAGTTAACTGAAAAATTGGAATTGATTCCTTTAAAAGGGGGGGGGGGGCTGTAGTTACCTAGTGTTGCAGTAGAGCAAAAACAACTAATATTCTTACACAAATATTTGTGATCTCTATCTTTCATATGTATATATCATGATAGTTTAAATTATGTAATATTATGTAATTTAATCAAGTTGGCAGTGAAAAGGCTTGTATGAAAAAATGTGAAATGTGTATTGAACATGGATTATTTCATATATTTTAAAGAAAATAATATCAGCTAATCTTTTAGTACTATTTCTCACTCTTATGAGCTTGTTTTAGACCATGGGTAATTATGCATTTTTGCTTTAATTTTTTATTGTTGCAGTTAATGAGCAAAGAGATTTTGGGCTTTGTTGCAAGTGATATATCTGGTGATGTGGAGCAACAGGTAACTGATAACGCTATCTTTTCAGCTTTTAGTAATCTTTTCCTGTAATTTCTGATGAAAGTCTAGTTAATGAATTTATCACTGTGTGTACTGGGTTGCCACAGAACCTCATAGGACACGAGTACGGAAGAAACATTCTGTTTTGTAATACAGATCACCTAGCTTTTTTCAAATCTATTCCAATCCATTCTGTTTGATGGCTCAGCAGTGAAAGAGAGAGAGGAAGAAAAATAAGAGCAAATGTTAAGAGAATAAGTTGATTTTAAGTTAACATCATAGGAGACTGCTGTGACTGCCAATTTCAGTATGAGAATAACTCATCCCAGCTTATATTTCAGAGAGAAGGGGGAACTAGGAGAGAAGGGGTAGTGAGGTGGAAAGATAGGTCAGAGACAGGCTGGGAATCCTAAACCTCTACCTTGCAACAACACAGGTTTAGAAACATATTTAGTAGCTCTGTAGGACAAGTATTTGAGAAAATATAGATGTATTATTTCACATTTCACATTTGCATTCTTAGATAAATGTTATTTTACTTCTTTGTTTAACTATTAACCTGGAGCGCGGCCCTATGTTCCTTAAAGAAAAAAATAGGAGAAAAAGAAAAGCATTTTAAAAACAAAATAGGGTTTACTGGTGGCAACAACAGAGGTAGATTTTGCAGAGATAGTAATATTTTGATTATTTTAAAGAACAAGAAGATCATAAGAAAGAGGTTCCAAGGACCAGGAAAGTATATAACAGAGACAGATTTGATTATCTAGAAGATATGATCATTACCAACTTGCCTTCTATTTAATCAACATCCTCCTTCCCCCCCCCAAATATCCATAAGTAAATTTCACATTTATTGGAGATAAGATCAAGAAATTAGTTTTTCTAAATGTTTGAAATTGATCATCTCAACATTTTTAAAGCTGAAAAGAGCAGTGGAAGAACTTAATGAAGTCATAGCAGAAAAAGAAGAATTGAAGCAAAGATGTCAAGAATTAGATTTGCAGGTAACTACATTTTTCCAAGTACATTTTAAAGAAAATGTAATCAATATTTACCTTAAATGCCTAAAATCAAATTGTCTTAAAAACACCTTTTACTATGCTGTGATTAAACACTGTGATGTTTTGTTTTCCTATAGTTTATATTATAGGAATATTCCGATATTCATCATGTTATTATTTTTAGTACTTAGATACTTTTTTCTATGAAATTAATGTCCAGCAGTCTTTCACTGTTATTTTGAATGTGTTTTATTGCAGATTTTGTAGCTTTTTCATCTATAGGTTTAATATATAATATTTAGAATACTTTTTAAAATATTTAAGATATAAATCTACTGTGAGCTAAATACTTGTCCCTGACAACAGTTATTAATATAAATGAATATAATGATTCATTATATTCATACCTAAAATTGATTGCAGTTCATTTTTACAGTTTAGGAAATCTGAAATATCATTTGACAAAGATAACACAATATAGTTTAATGCCACTGTACTATACTGAATATGAGTATTTATTTGAGAGTCAAAATATACCTACTTCTTGCTTAATCTAATTGTTAATAAATTCATTTGTAAGGTCTCTGTGTCCCATGATATTTTACAAGAATTTAAGAAAGGTAGGTTTATATTTATTTCAGGAAGACATAACCCAGAGTGCTTTGCATTTTAAATATCACTGAACTAACATGTGATATGCTGTGATGTTTTGCTGTATTACAATTAACATGGTGGTTTTCACCACAAAAGATACTTAAGGAGCTGTTTTGTTAATATGAGAATCCTTCTTTGATTGTTAATATACTTACATATTGTTATGCTCTTACTTTCTAGCTTGTGATATTTTTCAGAAATATTTGCAAAATGCATGAATCTTTTTATCCATTGAGCTATAGATGGGAGCTATAGATGTCTAAATTTTATTTAATGCTACTTGTTTTGCCTCTTGGAATTGCTTTTTACATAACTATTCACTACTAAGTATTATTATTTCTCAGTTCTCTGCTGTTGTATCTTCAGTTTATAAACTGACCAATATTTTTCTATGTGCTAATTATGTTTCCCTTTTTAATCCCTTTTCTGCTTCTACAGAAATGTGGAAATTTTATTTGAGTGGATTTTGATCTGATTCAACAAGGCAGTTCTTGTGTTCTTAAGTCAGGTGAAGGAAAGGTGTCTTGCTGGATCATTCCAGAATCTACTTGGCTTAGTTCTTATATCATTTAAGACTATTTTGAAGTTCTTCCCTTATTTGACATTGTATATAATAGTCTGGAAGACTTTTTCTATGTTGCTTTTGCTTTCTTACTGTGACTGGTAACCTTGATTATATAAGTCCTAAGAAGCTGCAGATTTAGAACGGAAGAGCTGCAAATAGAGGATGAATGTGTAGCTGATAGTTCTATATGTGGATTCACAGAGAGAAGTGCAAGAAAAATACGTATACTGAAATAACAAGAATTTGACTTGTTTTTATTTAGTTGTATATTGTACTTGAATGCAATCATTTTTGCGCTTATCTGCTAATCTGTGTGTATGTATGCACATACACATACAGACATTTAATTTAGGAAGCAGATAATTTGACAGGGGGCTAATCACTTCTTTTTCTGAGATAAAATCCCTTGTGCCAATATTTGAATGTTAATGATCTTCATGACTTTATAATTCTGAAGTGGATTTTTGATCTTTAGGTGGCTGCCCTTCAAGAAGAAAAATGTAGTTTAATGTCTGAAAATGAGATAATGAATGACCGATTGGATCAGTTAGATGGTTCATTTGATGATACAAACACAGCAGTTGCCAAAAAGTATTTTCATGCACAGTTGCAAATAGAACAGTTACAAGAAGAAAATTTCAGGTATAAATTAATGTAACCCAGCCATTTTCTCTATCAATGTTGCAGCTGGAGTTGTTTACTGAAACAAAATAGAAAATATTTCTGAAGTGCTATTTGATGCAAAAAGCTACAGTATACCTTTTGTATGTTCCCGATTTTTTATTTTGAGCATGTTACATATTTCTGAAGTTTTTATTGTAGTTTTTGTAGCACTAGCTATGGTGTATTAGGCTGGAGCTGTCAAAGGTCAGCCTTCTCTTATATTCTCCTGTTCATTTATGACTATTTTCTGAGCCCAGCTATCTGTATCCCATTGAGATTCATATTGTTTTCTTCAGTGTTTGCACATATTCTGTAGATGCAGTTTCAGAGAGATCATTATAAAACTAATATTGTCCATCCAATGTGTTGGAATGTTGTTATGAACATGGATAAAACATTGTGATTGTTCATACTGGCTATTATGTGAGCATTCTTTTAACTCACACCATCTCCCAGTTGAGTACAGTTCACACAATCTGCTTGAGCCATGTTTATTCATGGAGTACAAGGTTCTACTCTCTGAGAGAGTGCCAAGACAAATCTTATATAATGGACTCATTACAGGGAAAAGGGCAGTATAGCCCCTCAATGTCATCATCCAGCCAAATCCATATCTGTAGTGACCTAGCATTTTTAGTCTTTGATTTGTTTAGTCAGCAACCTTGACTAATTGTTAGAAATCAACAAAGGGTCAGTTTCCTCTCCTCGAGTTTGCAGTTTTAGTCCCTTAGAAAACTCTTTCTATTTTATTCTCAAGCATTAGGTTAAGCATTGAGGCTTTTCTCAAGTCAATTCTGTTAGGCCAAACTAGTTTATTAATTATTTGCTCCTTCACCAGTACCAGGTCTCATTGATCAAAGTTATATTCAGTTCATATTTTTCCCCCTACTATAGTATAATACATGTGTAATATACTGCTTTTTATTGTTGTAATCTTTTGTTTTGGTCCTTTGCTTACCTCATCCTGTCTTAATGACAGTATGTACATAATGTTGCATTACTGTATGATTAAGATCTGTAGCCTTCAATTTTATTTAAGAAACTTACATGATTACCTATCTTATTTGCCATAAATCTGGGCAACTTAACAGAAGTGATGACAAGAACATACACATAATGAAACCTATATATCATCCCCCCCACTCAGACCCCCCCTGCAATTCTGAGTTCCCTAAAACACCACCCAGATATTTTTTTAAACAAGAACACAATCTTTGGATTCCAGCCTTAACATGTCTCACTGCCTGGGGGAAAATCCAGCTTTTAAAAAACTCTTGGAAAACTAGAAGGATGGGTGCCTTCCAGCTCTTAGGGAGGTGGAGGGTGTTCCACAGGGTGTGGGAGTAGTGTGCCATTACTGAATAGTTACATATCCTAAATTTCTATTATGGGGCCAATTCTGAGTTTGCTTTATTTTTTTTTAAAGGTTGTAATTCATTGCTCTAGATGTTTAATTTTTAATAATGCAGAAACTTTACGGTCTTTCTCTTTATTAGTAATAATATGACATAAAAACTGACATAGAGGTTACAATTTTAAGATTACATTTCATTTGCCCCCAATATGCCTGCATATGGGAAATTATACAAATTTCTTTACTATAACTTTTCCATATATTTTTTATGAATGATACCATAATGTTTCATACTAAGGAAGTTGATAGTAAATCCCTTTCTATTTAATTTTGTTTTTGCAAAGACTTGAAACTACAAAAGATGATTATCGTGTTCATTGTGAAGAGCTTGAGAAACAACTGATTGAGCTGCAACATCGAAATGATGAACTGACATCTCTGGCAGAAGAGTCCCGGGCTCTGAAGGATGAAATTGATGTTCTTAGGTATACTGAATAAATCTAGTACACTATGTTACTCTTTAATATGCAGTATTCTATCATTTGGAGTTTCCAAAGAATATACCAAACTCTCTCAGCTGCTACCCTTCCCTTATCTATCTATCTATCTATCTATCTATCTATCTATCTATCTATCTATCTATCTATCTATCTATCTATCTATCTATCCATCCATCCATCCATCCATCCATCCATCCATCCATCCATCCATCCATCCATCCATCCTGTCTTTCCTGAGGGAGAATGTCTGGCCCAAGTCACCCACCCATTTTTCATGCCTTTTCCTGCAGGACTAGAATTCATAGTCTCCTGGCTTTTAATAGATTAATTAAGAGGATTATTCACAAATGCTATTGTCCTTTACTTAAATTTATATCATTGGTGCAATGAAGTCATTACAGAAACTGCATAAATTACAGGAGAAAGTGGTTGTAGTGTGTTTTATAGTACTGACATCCGCAAAATCGAAGACTCACTGTATTGCCCATCTCAAAGCCTTCCAGATACTCTCATCTCAGGATTCACTGTTACTAGGGGCATAGTGGATGTAAATTCTAAGGGAGGCAAACTAATGTTTGGGAAGCATCAACTTAGTGAAGTATGGAAGAACATTCATTATGACATAATACAGTAAATTAAGACTTCCTTCATTTTTTGCAACATTCAGAACACCCAAAATTCTGCCACTGAAATTTGGCAGCAAACTATTAAATTCTGACTGTCTTCGTTTTTGTTCGTTTGCTCGCTATTCATTTTTTCCCCTAGGTATTTGGTTCTTTTTCCTAAATAATACAGTAAGTAAAATAAGCCTTGTGCTTCCAACACTTAAAAGTTTTTGTTTTATATTCTCAATATACTTTTTTCTCTTGTAGGTTCTTACAAGTAATACTTAAAATTGTTCTAGAGTCACACATATTTAATATGGAAATTGCAAATTACTTTTATTTGCATGTCTTATAACTGGTAGCATATATTGTATAAAATAATATACCAAGATCATCATTCAATCTCTAGCTAAGATACTAATTTTGAATTAAATATTTTAACTCTACTAAACAAACATTCTAATGTTAGTTTTAATAGTATTTCTATATTCACTAATGATAGCCTCTTGAAATGTAAGAGACCTTCCTGGGGAAACCTGTGACTATTTTAGACTTTCCTCCTTCAAACTGACCATGATGGAATATTCAAAAGGAAAGCCTACCCTGAAGTGGCATGGATCATTGCCTAGTAAAAGTAGGAAATCATTCATGACTGCAGTTGATGCTCCAGTTTTAATTATGTAGAGCTGTTTTCTGTTTAGTTTATCACGCCGGCAATTTGAACCTGAGAGAAAATATTTAATAAGCAAGATCTTACTTTTCTCTTAAGTGAGTATTTGTATTTTGTTGTCTGGTAATGGCTCAAGCATGTGTTCGAAATAACTGAATATGTTATTATTGTAGGACTGTTGCTGATAAAGCAAATAAACTGGAGTCGACGGTTGAGGTGTATCGCAAAAAGTTGGAAGACTTGAATGACTTTCGGAGACAGGTGAAAATACTTCAGGAAACAAACATGATGTATATGCATAACACAGTTAGCCTAGAAGAAGAATTAAAGAAAGCAAATGCAGCCCGTTCACAATTGGAAACTTACAAAAGGCAGGTAAGAAATGTTTCCTCTCATCTTGTTTGAATTTCTGTGTTTTCTTCGTACTATTACAGTCGAATAAAGTCTTCACTTTCAGGTCCAAAAAAGCTGAGAATGAAAAGTGACTTACGTTGTCCTTGCAAACATGGTTATTGTTTATATCAACAGTATTTCATGTATATTTTGTTTGAAATGAGTAAGGTAACCTTATTGGTAGATTTAGCATTACCAGTAATGCTGTCCTGTCTTCAGCTTTGCAGTTAGTTGGAGTAAGATCATGAAAATTAATGCCATGAAATTAGTTCTACAAGACCTACGTTCTATTAATTGAATCTGTTGACCTGAATTTCTAAGCCTTAAATGACGTATGCTAAAATGAAATGCTTCAGAACAACAGGTTGTCTTTGACTTACGACCACAATTGACCCCAAAGTTTCTGTTGCTAAACAGGGATATTTGTTAAGTGAATTTTGCCCCATTCTATGGCCTTTCTTGCCACAGTTGTTACAGTGAACCACTGCTGCTGTTAAGTTAGTAACATGGTTATTAAGTGAATCTGGCTTTCCCATTGACTTTCCTTGTCAGAATTTTGCAGAAAGTGATCACATGACCTTGGGACACAGCAACAATCATAAATATGAACCAGTTGTCAAGTATCCAAATTTTGATCATATTACCATGAGGAAGCTGCAAAGGTTGTAAGTGTGAAAAATGGTCACAAGTCACTCTTTTCAGTGCCATAGTAACATCGAATGGTCACTAAATGAACTGTTGTAGGCCAAAGGCTACTTGTAGTGGATATGTAGTGGGGGGAAATTGATTTCCAGCTAATGCTGAAAAGATTACAGGTTCTCATGAAGATAATGAAATCCAATATTACAGAAGAATTTATTTCAAATTGCCAAGTTCTGAAACCTTTATTGGTTTTCTTTTTAAACCAGATCCAGGAACATCATAACAAGCTCTCTGAAGAATCCAAAAGAGCAGATGCACTAGCTTTTGAAATGAAACAATTAGAAGAGAAGCATGAAACATTAATTAAAGAGAAAGAGGTGAGGTTTCCATTAATGGATAGGTTCCAGACGGAGCTTGGGCCATTTCCTGAGACACTGACACGCGACTCGGCTGAGGACCTGGTGGCTGCCTGGGATAGGGCGGCCGGTGGGGCCTTGGACCGTGTCGTGCCTTTGCAGCCTCTGACCCGGCGCCGAACTCACTTATCTCCTTGGTTTACCGAGGAGCTGAGGGAGATGAAGCGCCGGAAAAGACGCCTAGAGAGCGGTTGGAGGGCCAGTCGCTCCGATTCTGACTTGACACTAGTAAGAGCTTATATTAAGACTTACTTAGTGGCAATAAAAGCGGCGAAATCTAATTATTTCGCCGCCCTTATTGCGTCATCAGATAATCGCCCAGCCGCCCTGTTTAGGGTGACCCGCTCCCTCCTTCATCTGGGAGCGCGGGAGGATCCCTTGCAGGGACGTGCTGAGGATTTTGTTCAATATCTGGATGATAAAATAACTCAGATTCGGGATGAGTTGGCCGCCGACTGGGTTGGTTCGGGCGAGGTGACTGAGCCCGGTCTTGAGAGTGTTATCTGGGCTGAGTTCGATCCTGTGGCTCCTGAGGACGTGGACAGGATCCTGGGGAGATTGAACGCTACCACATGTTTATTGGACCCGTGTCCCTCCTGGTTGGTGCTGGCCTCCCGGGAGGTTACACGAGGCTGGCTCCAGGAGATTATAAATGCTTCTCTGAGTGAGGGTGCCCTACCGACCGCCTTGAAGGAGGCGGTGGTGAGGCCCCTCCTCAAGAAGCCCTCCCTGGACCCAGCTGTTTTGGCAAATTATCGTCCAGTCTCCAACCTTCCCTTTTTAGCGAAGGTTGTTGAGAGTGTGGTGGCATGGCAGCTCCCCCGGTACCTGGATGAAGCTGTCTATTTAGACCCGCTCCAGTCCGGCTTCAGGTCTGGTTACAGCACCGAAACGGCATTGGTCGCGTTGGTGGATGATCTCTGGAGGGCCCGGGGTAGGGGGTACTCCTCTATCCTGGTGCTGTTAGACCTCTCAGCGGCTTTTGATACCATCGACCATGGTATCATGTTGCGCCAGTTGGAGGGATTGGGGGTGGGGGGCACCGTTCTTCGGTGGTTCTCCTCCTACCTCTCCGACCGGTCGCAATCGGGTAGGGTAGGGGTAGCGGTCGACCCCGAGGCGCCTAGTGTGTGGGGTGCCACAAGGGTCGGTCCTCTCGCCCCTTCTGTTCAACATTTATGTAAAGCCGCTGGGTGAGATCATCCGTGGTTTTGGGGTAGAATTCCATCAGTACGCTGATGACACTCAGCTGTACATTTCCACCCCAGACCACCCCAACGATGCCGTGGAGGTGATGTCCCAGTGCCTTGAAGCTGTGCGGGTCTGGATGGGGAGAAACAGGCTTCGACTCAACCCCTCCAAGACCGAGTGGCTGTGGCTACCGGCGTCCCGATATAGCCAACTGACTCCATCGTTGGTTATTGGGGGCGAATCATTGGCCCCCACGGAAAGGGTGCGCAACTTGGGCGTCCTCCTGGATCCACGGCTGTCTTTAGAGGATCATACGACAGCCGTGGCCAGGGGGGCTTTCTATCAGGTTCGCCTAATACGCCAGTTGCGGCCCTTTCTAGATCGGGACTCCCTACGCACAGTCACTCAGGCGCTCGTCACGTCTCACCTGGACTACTGTAATGCTCTCTACATGGGGCTCCCCTTGGGATGCACCCGGAGGCTTCAGCTGGTGCAGAATGCGGCCGCGCGGGGGATTATGGGAGCGACAGGGCGCTCCCACGTGACACCTCTCCTGCGTGAGCTGCATTGGTTGCCGGTCGACTTCCGGGTGCGTTTCAAGGTGTTGGTAATCACCTTTAAAGCGCTCCATGGCTTAGGACCAGGGTACTTACGGGACCACCTTCTGCCACCAATTGCCTCCCACCGACCGGTTCGCTCCCACAGAGAGGGCCTCCTCAGGGTGCCGTCAGCCAGACAATGCCGGCTGGCGACCCCCAGGGGGAGAGCGTTCTCTGTGGTAGCCCCCACCCTCTGGAACGATCTGCCTCCAGAACTGAGAACTATTGCTGACCTCCGGACTTTTCGTCGGGCTCTAAAGACGCACCTTTTCCAACTCGCCGGACTTGCCTGATCCCTTCTATTTTTAAATATTTTTACACATTTTTAAATTTTAAACTTTTTAGAGTTTTTAGTCGGTTCTTATACCTTCGGCCTTAACTTATATTGATTTTAGGATGTTTTTAATTGTTTATGTACTGGTTTTTAATTGGCTGTACACCGCCCTGGGTCCGCCAGGAGAAGGGCGGTATAGAAATTTAATAAATAAATAAATAAATAAATAAATAAATAAATAAAATGTGGTGGAAATAACAGTTTTCAAAATATTGGGAAGTCAAGATACCTATGTGGATGGTGCTGAGGAAGTGGGTTATTTAAAATGTTGAGTCTTGGAAAATCTGCAAAGTAATGATAAATTGTTTTAAGTCAGGGGTGTCAAACTCGATTGTCAGAACGTGATGTATCACAACATTTTTTGCCTTTGCGGAGCCGGGGTGGGCATGACCTCTGTGGGCTGTATTTAACCCGCGGGCTACCAGTTTGACAGACCTGTTTTAGGCCATCATAGATGTTACCGTCCATTATGAAAACTGGTTTATTCATTTTGAGAATGATGTTCTATGTTCTATAACAGAATCATGTGCTGTTATTAAGAGCTATTCTGGGATGTCATTTTTCAGGTGGAGAAGCAATTAAAGCTCTCATACAATATTAACACAAGTATTTTGATATGCATCTACCATTATCGAATCACTTTTTATTTTCAGAGATTGATAATTCAGCGGGATGCATTGAAAGAGACCAATGAAGAGCTCAGGTATTCACAAATGCAGCAGGATCATATGAACCAAACAGGTACTTAAAAAAAAAATTAGGATCAGTTTTGCTTAGACTCCATGGAAAGTGGAAAGTACAGTAGGGAAAAAAATATGAACTGAAAGAGATTTTGTTTTATGCTATCAGGTGCATCTACTATGAAAAGCCATGAAAATCTTGCTGCTGAAATTCTGCCTGTGGAATTTAGGTAAGAGAAGTAAACACATGTAAAATGAAGTGTGAATTTTATTTGTAATGTGATGTATGTAATATAGAATATCAGACAATATAGAAATCCTATATTCTTATAAAGATAAAACCCTAAATATTGGAAAAGGGGATTTCTAATTTGAATCAATTTAGAAAAAGTCTATACTCTCAATTAAAAAGAAAGTAATCAATATAAGAAATACAGCGATAAACATGATTCTATATCTCTGGTTACAAATGAGACTGGATTTTCACAGATTTCATTATATTTTCTGGAAGAATAAAGCCCAAATCCATTTCCTTACCATAGCTGTTTCAGCCAATGGGATTAGAGGCTGCTTTTGAGGAAGAAGTCTATAATCTATGTACTATCTGCTATTTTTTCTTGTTTTCTTGGCCTTTCTGCTGAAATGAAATAAACGCATAACTAGGGCTGCAAACAGTGTATAATATCACATAGATTGCCAATTGTATTGTAATATGCAGTATTTTATAATGTTTTATAAGCCCTGTTTTATAATGTTGGGGAAGAAAATGTAGTATTTTGCAAAACATGTCTGCTTTAAAATTTTATTTTAAATCTCAGAGACATGTTCATCCGGCTTCAGCATGAAAACAAGATGCTTCATTTGCAACAAGAAGGATCGGAAAATGAACAAATTGCAGGGCTTCAAGAGAAACTGGAACAAAAAAATCGAATGATAAATGAATTAGAAACTGAAAACAGGTGATTCTCCTTCACATAACATTTATTTAATGCTACTTTTTATAAATATGAAAAACGTGAGAGATATAGAATGGGGAATGAAAATTACTGGAACAAAAACTGGAACAGAAACTGGAACAAAAAAATCGAATGATAAATGAATTAGAAACTGAAAACAGGTGATTCTCCTTCACATAACATTTATTTAATGCTACTTTTTATAAATATGAAAAACGTGAGAGATATAGAATGGGGAATGAAAATTACTGAAGAATGATAGAAAGCACATGAAAGACTGATTGGCTCCACACTAATGGGTGCAACTGGATTGAAAATGAACTTTCCTACTCAGTCTACTCCTAGAGTTGCTTATAAATACTAAAGAGGGAACCCTGTCAAAATGAAGTAGATTGTGATTCACTGGGGAAGAGAACTACTTAAAACATAGGGCTGGACAGTTTTGCTGAGCGGAACTCTACTCTCAGTTGCACTTCCCTTTGGTTTCCTCTCAGTTCCTGCATAACAAAGTAGAGGTGTTCCTCACTTACTGACCATTCATTCAGCAACCATTCAAAGTTGTGATGGCACTGAATGAGTCGTGCTTACAACTGCTTCCAGCTTCCAGCTGTCACAGTGCCTCAGCAGTCATGCCATTGCATTTGCTTGGCCGCCAGCTCGCAGTTCCGATGGTGTCCTATGGTTATATAGTTGTTATTTGAGACTTTCCTTGCTGGCTTCCCACAAATTAAAGTCATTGGGAAAGCCAGCAGGTTGTATGTTGCTCTGATAATTCCTCCTGGTCTTCCTGTGCTTGCATCACACTGCACCATCTGTCCCCTTGGCTTTCTGCACTTGTGCCATAGCATCCACCCTGCAGCTTCTTATGCTTGGATGTGGTCTGCACCAGGCCTCAAAAAAACCCTCTGACCTCCCACAATTAATGTGCAGCATACACCAACCCTCATCCTTCCTCCCCCAAGACATCCCTTTGCTCCTTACCTGGGATTCCTGCCACTTTCTGCTTAAAGGTGACGCATGCGTCTTACACTTATAACAGCAACTGGGAATGTCACTAAGCAATGCAGTCAGAGGATGTTGTACTTTATGACTGTATTACTTAGCGACAGCAGTCCCAATTCTATTTATTCTAGTAACCTGAGGATTATCTCTTAATTTGTTTAGCAAGGATGAGTACCTGAATATAGAGATAGCCTAGGACAGTGATGGCTAACCTTTTTGCCATCGCATGCCAAAAGTGGGGAGAGCGCAGGAGGGTCATGTGTGCAGTGCCCACACCCATAATTCAATATGCCCCACCCACCCCCTGCACAAACGCACGCGACTCCCCTCGGTTTTGGCACATGATGGCACGGTGGGCCCAGTAGGCCCATTTTTTTGCCCTCCTCAGGTTCCAGAGGCTTTCTAGGAGCCTGGAGTGGATGAAAACAGTTTCCCCCATCCCCCTAGAGGCCCTCCGGAGGCCAGAAACAGCCCGTTTCCCGACTTCTGGTGGGCCCGGAAGACCCGAAAATCAGGTAGCTGGCACATGCATGCATGCTGGAGCTGAGCTAGGGCAACGCTCGCGTGCCCACAGATATGGCTCCACGTGCCACATCTGGCACACGTGCCATAGGTTCGCCATCACGGGCCTAGGATGTTCTTGCTGCAGCTAGAGTATGGGTGTAAATCTTGCAAGAATAACAATTTCATGCTTAAAAGACTTGTACTCTATTAATAGTCTTATGTTTAATGTTCATGATAGACTGAGCAAGGAGCATTTTGGGGAGCTGCAGCAGCAGATTGAAGACCTTCAGAAGTCCTTGCAGGAGCAAGAGTCCAAGTCAGAAAGAGAAAGGGTAGGTATGACATGGGAATATACAGGTAGTTCTTGGATTGCGTCCATTTGTTCAGTGACTGTTCAAAATTATGACAGTACTGAACAGATGGTATTTACAGTGGTCCTTGTCTGTGGTAACTGTGGCAGTGTGTCTGAGATCAAGTGATTTATGATATTCCCTACTGGCTTCCCACAAGAAAAGTCAGTGGGAAAGCCAGCAGGAAGTTGGAATTCCAAAAGGTTCTGTTTTCACGACCTCTGCAGTTCTCGCTTAACCATGGCAATCAGGACTGGCAGAATTGCCGTTGATAAGTGATGCAGTCATGTGACATTTCACTCTACAACCACAATTTTCATCATAAGTGGAGGACCACCTATATTTCATAATAAAACATAAAAGTTCCAAATATTCTGTAATAATGTTAGTGTATATTATTACAGAATAAGAATGTGCAGGTGTTTGCAATATGAGGCTTTTCTCTGTGTGACAGTGCATGCATCATTTATTCCAGTTAGAAGACTCTTTGTGTCTATGCATACAAGAGTCAATTAACTTTGTTATTCTACAGAGAAGTAATTCTGACCAATAGTGCTTCATATTAAGGCTGATTAAATTTTGAACCTGAGTTGTCCTTTTGGAATATGGCCTCTGGCCAGATCTAGGATAAAAATACATATATGAATATATGTATACAAATATGCACAATGAATTCATTTTTCTGAAGAAAGGAATATTCAGGCTTGATTTCAGTGGGAATTGACAACTTTGATTAACAAGTAGGAAAGCTTGTGCAAGATTTTTGTATGCGTTTATAACTTTATGTAAGTCTTTAATCATTCCTTGGATGTGGACTATCTTAAATTCAAAGTAAATATTTATTCTGGCTTTTGTATAAATTGCAATTAAAACATGCATTTTACTTAAACACAAACACAAGTACATGTCATATTTTAATGTTGAGAGCAATGAGTTCATAAACGACTAAGCAGAGATTTCAAAAAAGGAACCAATGTAATGCATGGCCATTCCTAAAAATCACAGGGCAATGAGGATATGAGAAAAACATAGACTGAATATAATTTTCCTTGATTTTATCTGACATTGACTAAAGATCCTGAAACTTGGTCTGTTTCCGTTGTGTAATGAAGTAGGACTCAGTAGTTTTTAATGTTGCTCTGCAGTAGGATTGATCATAATTACCTCTCTGTGTGTGCGTGTATGTGTGTGTGATTGTTCATGTGACCTAATAACTTTCTAGTCACTTTTATTTATTATTTGCAGTCCAGTCAACTGAAGCAGAAGATAGCAGCTCATATGTAAGTGACACATTTATATTTCTTGGTATGCATGAAAACAAGACTTTTTTTATGACTTACCATATTTAACTAAACTTTTTCCTGGTTTATAACACCATTGTGGAATTGGAAGAAAATGATGTTTTTATTAGTAGTAAAATATATATGTAAAGTGGGGGAACATGCACAAGTGGGGCTTTATGTTATGACTTTAATTTGTTTTTTAATAGCATTGTATTGGTTTTGTGATGGGATGCTGTGTTTTAGTGTTTCTTATAATTGTAAGGTGAGAAGGTAACATGTAATTTTTTTATATAAAATAAAATAAGTCAGTTATGTTGTTTTTTAATTAAAAAAAGCCATATCCTTTCAGGGAGAAATTAAATGAAGTCCACGATGAACTGCAGAAGAAGGAAGCTCTTCTTGCAGACCTTCAACCAGATTTAAATCAAAATGGTAAAGTGATCCGTTACTCCTTTCACTTTTTAACTACAGGTATACTTTATTCCTATGGCATATATAAATTTTGGAGGACATTAAATTTTCTCTATTTGATGGCTTTTACTACCCAGTATATTGGTAAAATACTAAAGTATATAAATTGAAGGATATATCCCTTTTTTCTTCATTCTCAAAAGTCATATTTTATTAAATGCCGTATGTATGATAACTTTGAGCTGTATTTCTGAATACTACAGTGAGTGCAGCTGGTTATAAGGCAAGATGAGGACCTTGTGATCCTTCAGGTGTTTTATTAAAATCCAAATTTTATCAGCATTAATGGGATCACAATATGTAGCCTTAATGGATTACAATAAACTACTGATTATGTAGGCCTTCGGAGCTAACAGTATTCACAGGTTATTGGTTGTTCCAGATCTGGATATTTATCTCTACTAATTATTACATTGGGTTTTCTAATAATAGCACAAAAAATAGAAGAATTACAAGCTGCTTTGCGTAAGAAAGATGAAGATATGAAATCAATGGAAGAGAGATACAAGATGTATTTAGAAAAAGCAAGAATTGTGAGTATTATTTTCTATAAACCAATGAATTATTTAAGAACCCTTGAACTGGAAAATTGTTCCAATCCCACTTCTACTCTTTGAAAGCTACATTAGTTCTCTATTCCATACTTAAGTTTCCTAATTTAGTTAACTATGTGGCCGTATCTAATTAATCTTTTTTCTTTCATTCAATTGTGTCTGATTCTTGGAAACTGCCTGGACAAATCCTTGAAGTTTTCTTGGCAAGATTTTTCAGGAATGATTTGCCATTGGTTCCTGGGGCCAATAACTGAATCAAAGTCACTCAGCTGGCTTCTTGCCCAAGGCGGGACTTGAACTCACACTCCTGATTTCAAGCCTGATGCTTACAACAAAGGGCTTGCAATTGTTCCTTGTGATCTAAAAGAATTAAACAAATAAAGAAATACACTCAAACCCACAACATTAGCTTACTCTGCTTTTCCAGGAAAGGTTTTTATCTCATACTGGAAAAAGGAAATAGAAATCTATGGCACTCTGGATTTTTACTTAAATAACTGGTAGCTATATCGAAAGGATATATGCGCTATATCCCTTTCATTTAGATGAAGGATTAATAAGAAATGTTTAATCCCTTCAAACTATGTCATAAGCATCACATACGATAGGCATCAGAAAGCTTTTTCTCAGCTAGACTGAACCTGTAAAAGCAAGAAAAGCACAGCAAATTTGTTGATGTAAATTAAAGGAAATAGAATCAATAGGCTGGAGCTATAGGCTAGACTGGGAGGTTGAAAAAACGTTCTGGAAGAAAGAATAGAAGTCACAGTATAAAATTGTTGCAAATAAAAATGGCTTGTTCAGTTAGAATAGCAAATTTTAGGCTAGTTGATCGATGTAATTGTTGCATATGTTATTTCTGAGTTGATTTTGTAACATAAGAATCACTGTAAGCATAATGTATGTTTTTTTTCCTGCAGGTGATAAAAACTTTAGATCCCAAATTAAAACCGGCACATGCTGAAATAATGTGTCTAAAAAAACAGTTGGCAGAGAAAGATAACAGAATTGAAATACTTGAGGTATTTTATTTATTTATTCAATTTGTATTCCGCCTATCTTACCATCACGCAAATATATATGTATGTGTGTATGTATGTGTATATATATATATATATGTATGTATGTATGTATGTATGTATGTATGTATGTATGTATGTATGTATGTATATATGTTTTCTGAGGTTTTTGCGGGTGTTTGTGTGTAGGTCTTTGGTTATTCGGGTCTTCTCCCGCGTAAAATTGGAAGTGTCTTGGCGACGTTTCGACGAAATCTCATTCGTCATCTTCAGGCTGGTGTTCTCAGCTTCGTGCTTCCAGGAGCAATGTGAGATGAAACGTCGCCAAGACATTTCCAATTTTACGCAGGAGAAGACCCGAATAACCAAAGACCTACATACATATATATATATATATATATATATATATATATATATATATATATATATATATATATATATATATATATATATAATGTATAATTAATATAATTAAATATTTTTTATATATTTTTATATATTTATTAAATGCATACTTTCTGGTCATGTGAACACTTAAGGGAATTTACAACAATAGAACAAAATAGAAAACTAAGCAGTAAATCTAAAAGCAATTTTAATATGTTTTCCTTCATTGTTGGCTGAGGAATTCTGGAAGTTGAAGTCCACCCCTTTTAAAGTTGCCCAGGTTGAGACACACTGATAATGAACTAAGAGGTGCCATAAGAAATTGATAAAATTAAGCCAGAAGAAATGTGATTAAAATCTGGGTTTATTGCTGAAGATAATATAAAACAGTAAAACCTTCATCTTTTTTTTTTTTTTTTTTTTTTGAGGCTTATATGTTGCTTTACAAAATTATGCATAGAGTAATCATTTTTTTGGTTTGAATGTCATATAATTTCTTCTACTTATGTTATACTTTTTATAAATTCATTTTAGGGTCAGTGTAAATCAGCCAGGATTCAGGAGCATGAAGAAAAGTTAATTGTATCTGCATGGTATAACCAGGTGAGTTATTGTATTTGTGCACATGGGAAAGTTTTTAGTAAACATGGGTGAAATCCAAATATATTCTACTGATGGAAGCAGCTTCCTGTGACAGATTTCGCAATCCACATCCTGCCGTCCTAATGTACCCCCAAATATGATTTCCTAACCTTGTGCAGCAGATTTTAAGAAGCTACTGGAAGCCATGGGGTGGGGTTGGGGGAGCATCTAAGTATTCAAACACAATTCTGTCCAAGTGAAGTATTGGATTTTATTATTATTTTCAGAATCAAATAGTCAGATCTGATACGATTAAAATTTATTGAAATGATGGTTTTTTCTCTGGGATCTTTGTGACTACTTGCGGTTTATTTTTCTTTGCAGAGCTCCCTATTAGATCACATTGTTTTATTTGGGTCTATGTTTGCTCTATAACAGGAATCTCCAGACTTGGCAACTTTAAAACTTGTGGTCTACAACTCCCAGAATTCCCCAACCAGCCATGCTGGGGAATTCTGGGAGTTGAAATCCACAAGTTTTAAACTTGCCAAGTTTTGAAACTCCTGCTCTATAGAATTAGTCATGGATCCTTCTGGAAAGTCCTAGTTTTTGAGTGACACAATAGCATAATTGCCTTTGAATTCTTCCTCCTAAGTAAAAGTCTTCATTTTTACTTAACATTTTATTTGATTTTTAATGTTATTCATCATCTCAGCTATTCTTGACCTCAGTATTGTTGTTTGTTCTCCCATAGCAGATACTGAGCATTCAACTTAATGGCCTTTAGGCCTCTAAGTCTCCTGCAAGGGTGGATGGAGTGGGGTGAAATAACATCAAAAAATGTTCTACTTATTTTGTTGCCAAAGTGGTGGTGTGATCTGAAATGGGCTGGATGCCACAACTTGTGAGTTTTATAGACTGTCAATCCCTGCAGTGCTAAAATCTATATTTGTCATATAGTTCATTCAGTAGCCATATTCCAAATGTGATACTGAGCTGTTTCTGGAAATTATTCCAGGATTAACATGCATAATTTGTGGATCAATTGTATAGAATATCATCTGTGCATGTTTACTGCCTGTTTACTATGCCAGATATTAAATATATCTCTTCAATAAGCCAGGAAAAAGAAAATAATGTATGCAATAACAACAAAAACAACAGCAACTTTATTGTCATTGTATGTGTATACACAGTATACCCATACAATGAAATTCACTTAACAACCAAAGACCAAGTCCAACACATATTAGTATTAGCTTTGTTTGAGATTGAATGAAGAGCATCATGGATTTAAGTAGTTTATTCTGTTTCCTTTCAGAGTTTAGCATTTCATAAACTAGGAATGGAATCCAGACTTCTCAATGGGAATACCGTCTACAGGGATGGTCATTCGTACCCACCAGCACAGTCTTTCCTTGCTCAACAACGGCGACTGACCAACAGCCGAAGGAATCTCTCTGTTAAAGCACCACCTACGTCGTCAGATTAAGTCATAGAAGATAGTCTACCCTAAAGTGTCCTTAATTTATTTTATTATTCCTGTTTTAAAACGTCAGACAAAGAATAAACTATGATGCAGGACATCAGCTGTTTTACAAATGGGATCTATATTCTGCTAAATCTAATTTAGCCAGATGTTAAGAAACAAGAAACATTTAATGTTTCCTTTGGGATTCTAAAAAGATTGGGGATATGTTTAGAAGCACAGTTCTTAAAGGAATTATATTTGTTGTCATTCTGTATTGTATTATATATAAATATGTGTAAACTGTCATTATATTTAGAGTTCTACTTAAAAGTTCTCACTCCAGGTTAATCACTGGTTTTAATAAGAATATTTTTAATTTAGTGGAATGTCTACACAGTTTTTTTTTCTTTAAAGTTAGTTTATTCTTCAATAAGAATGGTTTTCATTGGTAATGGGTGTACACAGTTCTTTTTATTTAATATTAGTTTATTATTTAAATAACAACTAAAACTGGAAAATTCACGAATATTCTTCAAGATTCGTGGCAAGCAGTTCCTCTCATATTCCCAAAAGTAGAGTGAAATAATTGATTTAATCAATAAAGCTGTTATCCTATTGAGCTCTCCCAAAGCCCTTCTTCCATTCAGCAAAAATTAATTAAATTTAGAATAACGTCATCATTATTTTATTATGTAAGGATGTTTTTTCTTAATAGTTGAGTTTGTTTTGGAGGTTAGTTTTTAAAAACCATGACACAAAGAGGAGAAGAGGAGAAACTTCAAACACGTGAGTGTTTACTGAAGGGAGGAAATGTACACCTGCTTTCAAAAACTTTAAATTTTCCATTTAAAGAAAATGCACATATTCAAATTAAACACAATGGAAGAGGTGTTGAATTTATTCTATTTGAAATTGAACTAAAATGCAATACAATCTTGAACTCATGCTTGAACTCAAGTAAAATGAAGCCTATATGCTGGGATTTTTTAATGATGTTTTTTTGTATTGTGGGGCACCAAATTTATAATTGAAATTGTAGTGATAGTTTTTCTATTTTTGCATTTTAAAACTGGCTTGAGCAAATAACTTCAGTATCAAATGGTTTTGTATAGGTACAATACCATAAGCCTGAGTGGAGGTGGTCCTCATTTAGTGAGGGTAATTAGGACTGGAATTTTTGTTTTTTTAAGTGATATCATAGAATGCAATGTCATACGACTGTGCTGCTTTATGATGATGGTTCTTACACTGGCTTTTCCATTGACTTTGCTTATAAGACGCCAGTAGGAAAGATTGCATATTGTGATTACATGACTGCAGGATGCTGCACTAAGAAATCCAAGCCAGTTGCCGAGCACCCAAATTGTGATCATGTGACCACAAGGACACTGCAATAACTGGAACTTCAAAGACTGGTTGTAACTGCCACTCATTTATCACTGTTGCGAATTCTAGTGGTCACTGAATGAATGATCATTTGGACCATTTTTGTTTCATTTTAAACAGAATAAAATGGATAGCATTGCAACAGGTATAACGACTCAGGAATAAATCTTGATGAATTCAGTGGCATTTATTTTCAAACAAGTACATATACAGTTGCAATTATATGTATTGTCAAAGAATTTCATTCCCCCCCTCCCCCAGTTTATAGTTCTCAGTGTTTTGTATGTTTGTTGATTGTCTCTTGGGTTTTGTTCTTTGGTTGCATTCCATTTTCTTCTTTGGGGTTTTATGGTTCTCAGAGGCTGTTTCATTCCTTGTACTAGCCAACATGCACTAGACCACAATTTTGCTTGACTATGTTCCAGTCACAGTAATGTGTGTTGGGGAGACAAAACATGACTACCGTTGGTAAATAGAGTTATACCTAATTTCAAGAAAGCAGAGAAATATTAAAAACTTGAAGTTCATCTTACTGGAGGCAAGAAACTTCAAATATTTATGACTGAATATCATCAAAAGCAATTTGCATTAACCAATTGAGCTAGATAATGGTCTGATAGTTATGTTTTGACCAGTTTTGACCTGCTGCTTAACTATTTCAGTTTGCAAATTTTTGTATTAAAGAACCAGGAAAAACATAGCTTTTTAGTAGTTCAGAATTACCTCTTTACTGTAACTTGATTCAAAAGCATAGTTTTATAGAAGCAAACTTAATTTTTTATTTTTAAAAAATCCATGTAATGGAAAACTTGAGTTTATTAGCAGGAAAAAGTCCAAACTAGTAAATATAATTATTGCTGCCCCTAAAAATATTTCTTTTTCTTTTGATATAATGTCTCACCTTTTCATCTGCAATAGATCTAGAATATAATTTCTCAAGATAAATTCAGATATTTATGGATGGAAAAAATAGTTAACCAGTTCTCAGTTTTAATGGTAGCAATACTCTCAGTCATGTTTAGCTTGAAATCCTAAACTAGTTTAATATTATCAAATGTCTGTGATTTTGTAGCTCTGTCTTCCTAATTGCTTCATTTTATAAGAATTGACATAAGTGATACTTTTCAACTGTAATAATAGTGAAATTATTGCTAAAAATAATTAAATATGCATGTAGACTGTAAACTGTACATATCCTGGACTGGATTGTGCAGCCTCGCAGAATGTGGTTGCCTCACACTTCGATATACATATACATATGTGTTTTTCTCCACACTCAACAATAACAAAGAACTTTTAGGATATTACAGTTTATTCTTCTGAATATTGGGAATGATAAAATGTAAGTCTGGGGACAGTCCTCCTGGCAACTGAATTTGGAGTTGCCTTTTTGGTACAGCATTTATTTCAAAATATAAACTACCTCCTTTAAATAATCTAATTTAAATAACTGATCAAAGCAATTGAATCCAGAATTTTATACCTCTTTCTTAGTTAGCAAAGCAAAAATGAAACCAATTGGAATCTTTTTAAATTGATTATACAAATTCATTCTTTTTTTTAAATTAGTGAATTTATTTTATGTCACTAGTACTATTTCCCATAAAATAGAATATTTAACTGTGGTGGTACTTAGCTATATGTTCCCTGTATTGGTTATGTGAATATTTTCATTAGATTCCAAAATACATGCTGGTATAAATTATACATTGACATTCTGGTTGTATATACACACAGGGTTATTTTACTTATATAAAGAGATTACATTTTTAAACAGAAATTTGCTTTTAGACTTCTATCTCATTTGACTAAAGCAGTTCTTAGAATCAATGAAAAGCTTAACTTAAAGGCTAATGTTTTTTATTAAGAGGAAATATGTTTTTATCCAGTAAGTATTTGCTTGGGATGACATACTTTTAAGCACTACTATTTTTTTTTCTTTTAAGTAGTAAATCTGAGATATTTTTAGTTAGACTTACCAGGTTCTAATGCGTATGATACATGCTTGTGTCTGTGCAAAGAAAATGAACTGTACAGAAATAATATAAAAATAATTTGCACTACTTTGTAAACATGGTTTTATTCTTCAAGATGTTTTATATTCCCATTAAAATTGACAATATTATGCTTTATTATTATTTTATGTTGTACTTGTAATCAAACGTGTGTTGTCAAACCAGGTGCATAGTCCTAACAACTGTAGCATACATTTACCACAAATTTAATAAGTTCTCAAAGTCAGGAGGAAGAGGAGAGAAGAAGATGACAAAAAAGAAGAAGAGCAATGCTAATATATATAAATCCCTCCGATTTTTTAAATTCATTTTCTAAAATGCAGTTGGTTTATGAGGTAAAAGTTTGGGTCAGTTGAATGTAATTGAATTGGACTTTTTCTTATTGCCTGAATGGATAAAAAAATCACAAAGCATCCTGCTAAGAGTCATTGAAGCTCCTATCACATCAAGGAGACAATCTCCTGGTACTAAAATCATCTAAAAATATAATCATCTTTCTTCCTACCAAATTAAAAAGATACTCCTATCCCTATACTCCCACGTAGTTAAATATAAGGGACATATTGGAAAATAAAATAAAAATTAGACCCCAGTTGGGACCAAGTATGCCTAAAATTCGCACATTCGTTCAAAGATACTGCCTAGATGTATGAATTTCAGTTTTATTCTCTGCACTCAAATTATTTCTATGCTATTCCAAAAGGAATTTCTAAACTACTGAAATTCTTAACACAGAACAAAACAATAGAACATTCTAAACTATATTATTCTAGAGCAGTATTGTGACGTCAACTACTTTTTCAGACTCAATGCTTCCTTTGAACGTAATTGCCAAAACTGAATACATAGGTTAGCACCCTTTTGAACTGGGAAATCTTTAAAAGTAGTATGAGGCCCCAAACCATCAGTGGAATCAAAAAGCAAATAATATACCTCACCCTCCCACTCCAAACAAAATATAAAAGTCAACTATGAAGATGCATTGATCAGTGGTGGGTTTCAAATTTTTTTACTACCGGTTCTGTCGGTGTGGTTTGGTGTGGCATGGCTTGATGGGCGTGGCTTGGTGGGCATGGCAGGGGAAGGATACTGCAAAATCCCCATTTCCTCCTGATCAGCTGGGGCTTGAGAGGCAGAGAATAGATGGGGGTGGGGCCAGTCAGAGGTGGCATTTACCAGTTCTCTGAATTACTGAAAATTTCCTCTACCAGTTCTCCAGAACTGGTCAGTACCTGCTGAAACCCACCTCTGGCATTGATGAAATCTTACAATATCCATTTTCTATTAACAAAAGGTGTACATCTGCATGAATAGTTGGTAATTTAGTCATCTATGAGATAATTTCTCATAGTAAAATAGTAAAATATTGTGCATTGGGACAAAAGTGCAATAAAAGAGACCACCAAGTTCCATATATTAGAGAGGTAAATTGTGCTCTGGGTTAGTGTAATCCAGAGGTGTCAAACTTGTAATGTCATGTGATGTATTGGACTTTTTTCCCCTTCGCTAAACTGGGCAGGGGCGGGGCCAGCATGTGACGAATGCGGCCTGCGGACCTCAAATTTGACACCCCTGGTGTAATCACTTCAAACACTGATGTGCTGTATTGCAGCTTCAGGGAACAATCCACCAGTTTCAAGATACCTTTGGACAGTCATACCAGTTACTGCCCAGGAGGGTTGGGCAACTATGGCCCATTTATGACCTGTAGACTTCCAACTCGAAGAATTCCTGAAGCAGCATGGGAGTTGAAGTCCACAGGACATAAAAGGACCATAGTTGCCTATACCTGGGCACAGGAAAATTAGCAAAGCATTTGGGAATGCTCAAGATTTGTAGTTGGGATTTATATTGTTGTTCTTTATTATTAATGGGAGAAAGTAGCTGCAGCTGCTATTTTATTACCACTTTTTCTATGCTTTATGACTTGGGCTTCTTAATATAGTGTTCCTTGCTAAGAACTAATTGTGGAACTAGGGATAGAAAAGCAGCATGCAGATTTAAATATGAATGGATAAATTTTTAATTTGCAATCTAGGCAATGTATTATAACAATTGTTGCTTCAGAATGAATGTTCTTCAGTGCAGCTGGGACATTAATCTCCAGAATTAACTAATAACATACTTTTAAGAGTTTTATTCCCAATGTTTACGGACCCTTTGCTAAACAACAAACACAAAACTAAAAACTAAATCTCTGTTATTCATCATGCTCCAGATTTAGGAACAGAAACTAGTTTGAGACAAGAATTACAACTTTTATTTGAAATGTTTATTGTCCCTGAATAATTTTGTCTTTAAAAATGTAGATATTCTCTGAACTGGAACAATTAGAATTGTTTCCTTAATGGAGACATCCCAAGGATTTGTGTGAAATAATGTAGCTAGGTTGAACCCCAGAATCCCAAAATGAAGGTGATGCAAAAGAACAGGGCTCTCTAAACTTGCCAAACTTTTAAGACTTGTGGACTTCAACTCCAAAAATTCTGGGAGTTGAAATCCACAAATTTAAAAGTTGTCAAGTTTGAAGACTCCTGCAATAGAACAACCAGGAAACAACTGGTGGTGATTCAACAACAAGAAATCCAGAATCTGAGAGGACCTATTCTTGTAGAAGCTTACCAAGGCAGGCACTGGCCATCGAAGCCTCCTTTATTTTATTATTTTTCTTTTTAAATTATTTTTCTTTTATATTGTGTTTTTATGTACTTGTAAGTTGCCTTGAATCTCCATGTGCAAGCAGGCAGCAATATAAAATTTCTAAGTAAATAAAAAGAAAAAAATCATGCCAAAATTTTATTGCTATGTCCAATTTATGTTATACTTTCCTAGTTCAAAATAAAATATTATCCATAGATTATTATGGAGTCCTTGATGCTCTCTGAATTTGGTGGTTTTCTTGCAGATGTTTCTTTACCAAACTAGTAACATCAGCAGTCCTAGAAGAGAGTTGGCTTTGTTATTTTTATATACTAGTTACTTGACCTGTCAGTGTTGGTAAGAGTGTTCTTGATAGTTTGTTGATTAGGCTGTTTACCAATACCATAACAGTGGTGGGTTTCAAATTTTTTTACTACAGGTTCTGTGGGCGTAGTTTGGTGGGCATGGCAGGGGAAGGATACTGCAAAATCCCCATTTCCTCCGGATCAGCTGCTGCTTGGGAGGCAGAGAATAGATGGGGGCAGGGCCAGTCAGAGGTGGTATTTACCGGTTCTCCAAACTACTCAAAATTTCCACTACTGGTTCTCCAGAACTGGTCAGAACCTGCTTGTTATGGAATGACAGTCTGAACGACATTCCTTGGTCAGCCAGAGTCAGTTTATTTGCGCAAGTTTCAGAACCAGATTTGTATCTGAAAATTCTGAACAAAGAGACTGGGATGACATGACTGTTCTTATACTTTTCAAGACAAAGGATTCTGCTAACACAGCAATTTTCCATATATGGTTAACATACATCCATTACATGAGAATTGACACTTTTAAATTACTAAATTCCTACATTAATTTATATACATGAGATAATTTTACCTAAGCATCTTCCCTAATTCTGTATCCGCTGATGCATAGATTCATGGCTGGCCTTAGATTAATAAGTAACTTTGTTGCACATGTATGGCCTTGCATCCTTTTTTTTTTTTTAAATAGATTTATATGCCGCCCTTCTCCGGAGACTCAGGGCGGCTTACAAGGCATTAAGCAATAGCCTTCATACTTTTTGTATATTTTTTATACGAAGTCAAAGACTTCGCCCCCACAAACTGGGTCCTCAATTTACCTACCTTAGAAAAGATGGAAGGCTGAGTCAACCTTGAGTCTCGAACTGGTATAATTGCAGACAGCTGGATGTTAATAACAGGCTATTCAGCCGGTTGAGCTATCTGAGGCTCCTTAACAGCTATGCTTCCTTAAAAGATATTTATTGCTACAATGGTATTTTAGCTGACTTAGTATATTTCTAACAAGCATTTTTCTTTCTTTGAATTAATGTGAATAGAGACGGTCCTTCAGTGTTCATGTAGCTGATCCTATACTATTCATATCATTCATATAACCATTTATATCAGATACATTATGCTGAAACCCATCTCTGCATAAGTATTGGCTATCCATAGAATATTTTCTATATCTGGAAAGAAATGTTATATAGCTGATTTTAATTGCAGAAGAAGCTGTAGTTAATCAGGATGTAAGTGAAAGCTCTTTTATCCCCATGTTTAATTCTGAGAAACACCAGCCCGATGCATCCAACCAGGGTTTAAAAGCTAGGCATGGCTATGCTGACGGAGGGAACTCATTTCTTGTGGAATAGGGCCTTTGTCACATCGGTTAGCAAGCAATATGCTTTGTCAAAAGAAGATGGGGCAGAAGGACTTCCCCACTGCACAATTTAAATCCATTCAGCTCTTATTCCAAAATTTTTCTTGAGATTTAAGTTTAAGTTTTCCAATAAAGTAGTTGCTTTTCCCTATTTTTTCCTAAATGGATGTTTTGTCAAAATTTGATTATTTTATGTAGTCTCTAAATGTCCTTATTTTCTTGCATATAACTGTAGCTCCTAACATATTGTTTTTAATTCAACAGTCTTTAGGAAGTATTTTTTAAAGCTTTCTGAAAGTTAAAGAACAATTAGCCATTAAATCATGCTACTTAGGGTGCAGTTCTATGCATGTTTACGCAGTCATAAATCTCACTGCGGTCAATGGACCTTACTCTCAGAGAAATGTGTACGCTGGATTGCAGTAAACAATTCTCATAATGCGGAATAAAATGTCGCTTTACAATGTGGAAGTAATGCCCCCTTGTGGTTTAAATCCACATTTATGGCACTTTTGTCATGGAAACAACTGGATGACTTTCTCCCATGTTATTTGTTACGTGTACCAAATTAATAATAAACATGATTATAGATAGGTACTAAAAATAAAATACATTTGAACACAAAATAGCAAAGTGGTTACAAATTTTGATTTAATAGAATTAAATGTAATATTTTCTTTAAATCTAAACATTTAAACTAAAATAGGGTTGTTTTCGTACCAAAGGAAACTCAAGATGTTTATCCATATGTAGTTAAGTAAAGAAACTAAAAATCTTAATTTCTTGCAAATTTGGAATGAAGTGCCTGATTTTATAAACAGCTTACATATTTTTCTTGTGCTCTTATTACTGCAAACCAACCAATGTTTTCTCACTCAAATCTAGACTGCACACACTATTATTACATGATAGCAAGCAGATAAAGAAAAAGAGAGCTGTTGTCCTGAGTCCTGAATCTTTACAGAAATACTAGGTATGAAATCAGAATACAAATGCATAGCATTGAATCATTTATAAAAAGAAAGCATCTTGCTTAGCAATGACATGCAATTTATAGAGCTGTATTTCTCAATCCTGGCAACTTTAAGATGTCTGGACTTTCATTCCCAGGATCCCCCAGCCAGCCAGGCTGTTCTAAAGTAATACACTTTCATTCTTTTGCTGCCTTTAGAGCGATCCATTGTTGAGTGAAGAGGAAACTTCTCAAATGGACAAGAAGACATGCATCAAAAGAAAGGGCTGGAATGAACACCATGTCTCCATCCAACTATATATAGAAAAGGAGAAGCATAAGACTCTCTGCCTACATGGGATCCACACATCTAACAGTGTTCAGGCCAATTCTGCAAGGTTGATTTACAAGAGACAGCTTAAGCATTGACTGTTTAAAGTTAGGGCTATCAAATCTGAACTGAAAAAGCTGGCTGACCAGCAGATGGCAGTATAGTGGCTTTTCTTTGCTGCCATTTAATAGTTATCAGAAGTCTGGCAGTTCTGGTTTTGATAGCCCTACCCAGTCTGAGTCTAGAAAGATTGGATTTTTGCATTCATAGGTCATATTTGAACATCAAGATCATTCTAAGCTAAGTTGGCATGAGAGATGAGAGTAGGCAGCATTCTTCTTGTGTGTATAACAGCCAGATTGGGGCTAAGATGCCATGCGTTCCAGCTACATAAAAGTCTAATTGGAGAGCCAGAATTATTCAAGAGTTATTGCAAACATCTGCATAATATGTGATTATGAATGGTGTTCGCATAGTAAACTTTTAAAATGAGACGCATCATCTTCAGTTTGTCAAGGCAAGAAAATTTATTCAACTTCCCTTCCAGCGGGATGGAATGGACTTCGTTACAGCTTGAGATAATTCATTCCTGGCTTGTCCTGTATATTTGATGGCAAACGGGGACTATATAATTCAAGAATAGCTTCGGTGTGGCTCTCAATCACACAATTTTATGCAAACTCCAGATTTGCAGATAATTTTCATTCTGGCACTAAGGAAAGAGGGAGGGAGGAATCCTGGATGCCAGTAAAAATGATTTTATTGGACCCCAGCTTGTTTTGAAAATGAATTCCTTTCTCAAGGGTACTCTAAAAGCAAAATAATACTGAAGAAAGCATTAATATATAAAAAGGCTGACAATATGCATACAAAAATAATATTAAAATTAGCTATTCTCCTTATGTATACTCTGGCTGATTCAATAAGTGTCTGGAATAGGATTGCTTCCAGTCATTAATACAAACATATTAATAAAAAAGCAACTTCTACATTGTCTTGGTTTACTTACCATTGACAAGAAACTAATAAATAAATATGCTCTCATCTTCATTTCCCTACTTAATTGCCCATCCTCCTTTTTCAAAATCCTAGTACTGGCAAACACTGGGCAAAAAAAGATTAGCAAGTAATTCTAGTAGCTAGTCAATTACCGGTTATGCCATCACTGGGGTGGGGGTGGGGGCTGTTGAGCAATGGTTGATGGATCTGTTCTTCGGTTCTGATTTAGGCCACCAAACCACTGAAAAGAAAAGGCCCATGTGAGGCTTCTTTCCAAAACTGGGAATTGGCTTCCAGCAGAAAAAAATCATAGAACAAAGCTGAAAGCAACAGCTATGCCCCCTGCCCCAAGAAGGGGGTCAACCAGTGATGGGATTCAAGTAATTTAACAACTGGTTCTCTGCCCTTATGATTTCTTCTAACAACCAGTTTGCCAGTGGTGGGTTCCTCCCGGTTCGGCCCAGTTCAGCCGAGCAGATAGCAGTGACAATATGACAAACTGCTTCTCTTTGTTCAGGAGCTGGGCTCCCCCGCCCCCCACGTTATTCTTACCTTTTATTTAGCCCCACCCCCAATCTATTGCTGCCTCCCGAGTCCCAGCTGATCGGCTAGAAGGAAAAAAACTGTTTAAACTCTTGCAAGGGGGCTTCAAACCTATAGCTGATCAGTGTTAAAAGGCAATGTAGTGGTAGACTGGTGCCTCCAAAAACAAATGGGTAGACTGATGCCTCCAAAAACAAATGAGTAGACTGGTGCCTCCAAAAACAAATGAGTAGACTGGTGCCTCCAAAAAAAAAAAAAAAGGTAGACCGGTGCCTCCAAAAACAAATGGGTAGATTGGTACAGCTCTGCAAGCAGTTAAAAGCCTGGTAGACCAGTACCTCTGCTAAATCCTAAAGAATTGTCACATGACCATCAAGCCACACCCACAAAATAAGCCACGCCCACAGTACCGGTAGTAAACCCACCCCTGCAGTTTGCAAATTGCTCAGAAAGTTAACAATCGGTTCTCCCGAAGTGGTGCAAACTGGCTAAATCCCACAACTGGGCAAAACATCTGAAAGTGCCTCTGAATTTTCGTACCTGATTGGTATGTTGTTGTTTTTTAATTCACTGCAATTTCAAATATTTCTCAGCTAATTAAAAGGAAGCTGCTATCTTCACCTATCAGTAGTCCTCGATGTACAGCCACAATTTGAGCCTGATGTTTCCATTTTGTGACCTTCCTTGAACAGTTGTTAAGTGAATCACTGCGGTTGTTAAGTTAGCAACAATATTGTTTAAGTGAATCTGCCTCCCCCATTGACTTTGCTTGTCAGGAGGTCACAAAAAGTGATCACATGAACTTGGGACACAGCCAGGGGTGAAATCCAGCAGGTGCTGACAGGTTCTGGAGAACCAGTAGTAGTAATTTTGAGTAGATCAGAGAACTGGCAAATACCACCTGTGGCTGGCCCCAGAGTGGGGTGGGAATGGAGATTTTGCAATATGCTTCCCCCAGGAGTGGGGAGGGAATGGAGATTTTGCAGTATCCTTTCCCTGGAGCGGGGTGGGAATGGAGATTTTTCAATATCCTTCCCCTGCCACGTTCACCAAGCCACACCCACCAAGCCACACCATGCCCACCAAGCCATGCCCACAGAACCGATAGTAAAAAAAATTGGATTTCACCATTGGACACAGCAATGGTCATAAATATGAACCAGTTGTCAAGCATACATATTTTGATCATGTGACCATGAAGATTCTGCAATGGTTGTAAGTATGAAAATGGCCATAAGTAACTCTTTTCAGTGCCATAGTAACTTTGAATGGTCATTAAACAAATGTTGTAAACCAAGGACTATCTCTACTGTATATTTTTGTTTTTTTCTCAGGTTTGGTTTAGGGTTTTTTTTTTTTTTTTTTGCCTTCAAGTCAGATTTTGCTCGACGGACAAATCCATGCAATTTGCAAGAAGCATTTGCTACTGAGTTCTTCCCAGAGCTAAGGTGGAGCAACTGGCCAAGGTCACCCCAGGGGTGAAATCCTGTAGTTTCTGACAGGTTCTGGAGAACTGGTAGCGGAAATTTTGAATAGTTTGGAGAACTGGCAAATATCACCTCTGCCTGGCCCCAGAGTGGGGTGGGAATGGGGATTTTGCAATATCCTTCACCCTGGAGTGGGGTGGAAATGGAGATTTTGCAGTATTCTTCCCTTGCCACACCCACCAAGCCACACCACGCCCACCAAGCCACGCCCACAGAACCGGTAGTAAAAAAAAAATGGATTTCACCACTGGGTCACCCCGCTCGTTTCTGCGTCTAAAGTAAAAATTAGAACTCAAATTTTGGTGCTCCTAATCCGGTGCCTTAACCATTAGGCAAAATTATCTCTCATCTTCAACATTAACACTGTCCAATACTAGTGGTATTGTTTACTGGAAATGACCAGGAAATTGTGTCAAATGTTTCCCCCCGCCCCCAAAAAAAGACGCAATTATGGAGTTGTATAGGCACTGCTAATGTTCATGACTTCTGCTTTCTGCCCTGTTTGCAGAGACGTTTAAAGGAACCGAAACTGAGTCAATTTGAACCAGTTCATCTTTTGGGATAGCCACTGAGAGCCTGCCGATTAGCTTTTCTATATAGAGGCTCCATTATCTGTTTTGCAGTTTATTCAGTGCAACGTTCGCTACCTGAGACATAATTGTAGATATTTCACATTTAGCTATCTGTGTGAAACTGCAGGCTAAATTTATGAACGTGTCTTTCAAACATTGCAAGACATATTGCTGGGGGGCCGGGGGGTTGGGGGAGCGGAGGAAAAAAAGAAAAGAAAAAAAAAAAGCATCTTGCTGATATTTACCGAAAAGATGAGCTGAGCTTGCTTTTCAAAGCTCCATGGATTAATTAAAGCTAAAATGTCATTCATGTATATATCATATGCATTTTTCCAGGCACAGATGTCTGTCTGGTGCCAATATGCTGTTTATGTACTTATCTGTCTCAAGCACATGGCCATGGACATATGCCCTTCTGGCATGGGCACACCATGTAGCCAGAGACGCCTATTAGGCTGCTAATGAATCATCGGCATTAAAAAGGGACGGTTGACAGAGAAAACAGAATGTGGAACTTTCTAGGAACAACGTATCTTATTTTTCGAGCCATCTTTGAATTGCAAAATGGGAGGCAGATGATTTGTGGGTACGCTAACATCTGCAGGGCCTGAGTAGACGCCTGAAACGCAACTGGACTTTTTGCATGTTTCAGAAGGGGTGTTTTTGGCACAGCAATTATTTTTAAATCCTAATGCTGGTGATGAACAGGAGTGTGACGGCTGCTGAGGAATTCTGAACAGCCAGAGCAGATGTTTGGCTTATATCAACAGCAGGAGTTCTACATATTTGAAACGGGGAGGAGAATACTCCATATTCTTGGCACAGAAGTAATATATGTTGCCTCCGCTCTGTTTCTTCCCTGACCAGGGTCTGCAGCAATTTTTGATCCAAAGTCTGAGAGGAAGTTTCAAGAGCTAAATGATTGGGCAGTCTTGTATACTACACATGGAGGCCTTAATATATTTGTTAGATGTATACCCCAACTTTTCTCCAACAGCTTGAGCCAGGATCAATTTACATGAAAATTTCCATTTTATCTGAATCACATGGGTTGAACTGGGAGAGAGTGAATGACTCGGGGTGAAATGCTCCCTGATCGGACCAGATCGCCGATCCGGTAGCGATCTTGGCCGATGGTTCGGCGATCTGGTAGTGACGGCGGAGCTTAGCTCTGTCTACCCCGCCAGGTATCGTTACTTTTCAGACTTGGATTTTTTACCTTCTGTGCATGTGCAGAAGGTCTGTACGCACTTGTGATGCGCGGTGCATGCGCTTCCAAACTGGTAAGGAAGGTAAGTATATTTCACCCCTGGAATGACTTGATGTCCTTCAGTTGAGCTTCTATGGCTGAGGTTGGTCTTCTCATTCCTAGGATAACACCTTAACCACTGCACCAAACCAAACTTTAAAGGGACTTCGTTGGTAGTGATACTCCTAGGAGCTATATTTTAGGATCGCGGGGAATAAAACAATATTATAAGCCCAAATTCTTTTCAGACTTGGATTTTAATCAAATCGTAGCACGATCAATTGCTGTTAATTGAAGACATGTTCTAAACGTGTGCCGTCCCAAGACACCCCTGTCCCTGCCCACAGTTTGATGGCTGATAGAACAGATTAGATTGTTTTTTAATTTGAAAAAGAGACGATATCTTCCTGAAACATTGAGGAGTCAGCATCAACTCAAAATTGTCCCTGGCCATACCTAAGACAGAGGAATTATAGGACTGATTTAAAATTATTTTTAATTTGATTATTTTAATCCTGAATTTAAATATCTCTGTAAATTTATAGTAAGGTGCCACTCTCTCATACTCTGAGCCTAACCTATCCCCCAGTTTGGGAGCATTCCCCGTGAGAAATAAACTTCTTTCCTCTATTTTAGAAAGCAAATAATTTCACTATTGGAATTCTTTTTTAAAATTGTTATTTGTAAATATATTGAACGCAAGTGTCAGACTTCAAGAACAGATGGGAAAGCAGGATACACAGATGGAAAAATCTTCACTTCCTTAGAGGAGTGTTATAAAATCTAAACTACAGGGAAGGAATAGTTTACTCTTAAAATTTATAATACAGCCATATCGGGCATCTAACATGGTTTAAAAAACAATATATTAAGACATTTATGTGATACATAAACACTTGTTTCTCAGGATGTCAAGTATTAACACATTTTCTAGTCCAGTACTGAATTACTACTTCATTGCTGTCACACAGTAGCAAAGCTTTCCAAATTTCCCACAGTGCTATGAATTCTGGAAAATGGCCTCACTCTTTTCAAGGCTTTCAGATCTTCTTCAAAAGTATTCATAGTAAAAAAATAAATTTGACCTTCAAGATGGATCCCGTTTTGTTGGGGTCCATTTCAAGGTCAAAGTTGTGGTAAACATCTTCATACTTGTATTTAGAAACCTTGATCAAGGGCTCAGAAGACAATGAGTAATTTTCTCGTGCTGTTGCAAGTGAAACAATAGGATCTTCTGGCATGTGTTGCTAAGGCTCATCTTGGTGCCAAACTCCAGAGCCCTGTAAGCTAGAGAATGCCAGAATGACAATCTTGGGAGCAGCAATTGAGGAGACCCCATCCATCCTTATAATAATCAATCCTCATTTTATTATTTCTACTTTTTAAATATACCCTTCTTCTATAATAAACAATTTTATTCTAGAATATTTGTACACAGGTAGTCCTCAATTTACGACCACAATTGAGCCCCACATTTATTTTGCTGAGTGAGAAATTTGTTAAGTGAGTTTTGCCCCATTTTACGACTTTTCTTGCCACGTTTAAGTGACTCACTGCGGTTGTTAAGTTAGTAACAATGTTGTTCAGTGAATCTGCCTTCCCCATTGACTTTGCTTGTCAGAAGGTCGCAAAAGGTGATCACATGACCCCGGGACACTGCAACTGTCATAAATATGAACCACTTGTCAAGTGTAAATACTACTGCATTTTGATATTAGGAGCTAAGTTACAGAAAGTCCATTTTATTCCTCAATCAAGAGGGCCACAGTATGATTTAAACCAGTGGTGAAATCCAAATTTTTTTACTACCGGTTCTGTGGGCGTGGCTTGGTGGGCATGGTGTGGCTTGGTAGGTGTGGCTTGGTGGGTGTGGCAGGGAAAGGATACTGCAAAATCTCCATTCCCACCCACTCCAGGGGATGGATATTGCAAAATCTCCATTCCCATCCCACTCTGGGGCCAGCCAGAGGTGGTATTTGCTGGTTCTCTGAACTACTCAAAATTTCTGCTACCGGTTCTCTGAACTGCTCAAAATTTCCACTACCGGTTCTCCAGAACCTGTCATAACCTGCTGGATTTCACCCCTGATTTAAACTCTCCCTGTTGATTATCTGTATCACATGTAAAAAAAAATTGTCAGAGCTTTGATCTCAGCACTGGGGCCACCATCTTGATTTTCTTACCATACATTGCAGACATACCTGAATCTTCATCTAGAAAATTCTTCTGGATGAACATGCCGTTTGAAAAATGAATTTTCAAAGCAAATTCCTACAGCTATTTTGCTACTTTTTTGAGTTTGAATTGAGTTCTATCATTACAAATAACCAAGCAAGCAGATTACACAAACAGTATTTCTTTGCTGTGGAGATGTGTTTTCCAGAACAAATTTTGAAAATTTGTCAAATTATATATATATATACATATATAATTTTATGTCAGTTGAAAATTAAAAGAAAGAATGTTTATGTATTGAATTAACAAGAGCATCAGTGGATAGAGCCCATGAGACAATTCTTTCTTTCAGTAGAAATTACAGCTCCTTCAAGTATTGTAGTAAGGGTTGCAGTGGCATGTCTTGGCCATAACGAAAAGGCCGAAACGCTTTATCAATTTTTAGAGGACTGAGGCACAGGTCATAAATTTGATTGTAGTTATGGATCAAACGCTTGGCCTTTTCTTTATCCAGCTTACCTGTAGTTCATAAAAAAAGCAACGGTTTTTCTATTTGGACAAATCAGATGTAATAGCATATTGTGGGTATCCTTGAAGAGATTCAGTGTAATGTCGAGGCATAGTTTAATGTTATAGGAATTACTGTGACTGCTGTGCTCAATTCTTATTCATTTTTTAATGAGAGGGAGATGTGAAAAATGTCCCCTTCTAGAACGATTGGGCTGCAGTGGGGATAGAGAGAGAGAAGCAATAGTAAAATAAAAAGGTAAAGGAGTCCCTGTGGATTTTACTGTGCTAGTTGTTGAGGACTATAGGGGACGGTACTCATCTCTGTTTCAAGGCCACTGAACCAGTGATGTCCGAAGACATTTCTGCGATCATGTGGCCAGTTTGATGCCATGGAGCACTGTTACATTCCCACTGAAGTGGTACCTGTTTATCTATTCGCTTTTATATGCTTTCAAACTACTAGGTTGGTAGGAGCTGGGATGAGGACAGTAGTGGCGCTTGGGTCTCAAACCTGGGCTTTCCAGCCGACAAACCCAGCATCTTAACCGCTGAATCACCGCACTGCTGCTATAAGAAGAATAGAATAGAATAGAATAGAATAGAATGGAATGGAATGGAATGGAATGGAATGGAATAGAATAGAATAGAATAAACAGAGTTGGAAGGGACCTTGGAGGTCTTCTAGTCCAACCCCCTGCCCAGAAACCTAAAGCATGCTAATTGTTTGTTAATACACCACCATGTACAGGTAGTCCTCGACTTACAATCATGTTTGAGCCCAAAATGTCTAAGCAAGACAGTTAAGTGAGTTTTGCCCCATTTTAAGACCTTTCCTGCCACAATTGTTAAGTGAATCAGGGCAGTCGTTAAGTTAGTAACTTAACTTAACGTAACACCATTGTTAAGTGAATCTGGCTTCCCCATTGACTTTTCTTGTCAGAAGTTCGCAAAAGGGGATCACATGATCTTGAGAGATTTCAAACATCAGGCCAGTTGATTGTGGGAATGGTGGAGTGATCATTATCACTTTGCATTGTTGTGAAAAATGGTCGTAAGCCATTTCTTTCAGTGCTGTTCTAACTTCGAACGGTCACTAAATGAATGGTTGGAAGCCAAGGACTACCTGTATAGAATACCTCTATTACACTATTGCTAATGACTTCTTAGGTGGCTCCAGACATATATCGGTACATCTTTATATATGACATCTAATACTATTAGTAGTCATCTAATAGTATTATGGCATCTAATACAATGAAATTCTGTGTCATGGCATCTAAAATCAAGAAGTCGATCGTTCCTTAAATACATGCTTACTTTACTTTTTTTCCTCATACTGTTTTTGAAATATATTTTTAGTGTATTTGATATAGAATAATTTTATACTGGTGTTAGATTTCTCTGTATTATTTATTAATTTATACTTAGGTTTGGTTTATGGAAACAAGCAGGATTTCAGACACAGTTCAGATTAAACTTTATTGCTACCAAAGACCATCATAGAATAATACATATTAGAAATAGAAAGGAAATAATATGATGAGCAAAGGCAAGCGTACAAAGTCCATTGGTTTCTACTGTGATATCTGGTTATGCTACAATGGACTTTGTACACTTGCCTTTCCCCATCATATTATTTTCTTCCTATTTATAATACATTATTCTAAAATGGTCTTTGGTGGTAATAAAGTTTAATTTGAACTGTGTCTCATATCCTGCTTGTTTCCACACAATGCAGATTGCAGAGACTGAGGAAACAGCTTTCCCTTTCTAGAAATCTCTTCCATAAATTCTCTACCCACTGGATAAGATCAACCTCCATGCATTAACTATGTTTCCCAATCAAGCTCTTTGTCGGTACATACATAGCATGGAAACGTAGCGCTGGAACTGGCAGCACATATGATGATATGATTAAGGCTAATGTGTACAACCAGTTGTGCCTCTGTGCATTCTCAGAATTACAGAAATTAATGCTTCGAAAGGTTTACAGTTTGCTTGAATCACCCAGCTGTGCTTAAAGAATAGAATAGAATTCTTTATGCAGATAGAAAGTAAAACACGCCATCTATCTTCAGTAATGTTAGTTAAGCAGAGCCTTGTTTAAGGTGGGATCAGCCTTACCTGTGTTTTTGACATCAGATAAATAAAGGGCTTTCTCCATTTTTCTGAACCGGTCTATCCAGGCCTCTTGGTCTTCAGAATCACTGGCATCATACGAAATCCATGGATTAGCAGTTTGAAGTTTATACTGTTCTTTAATCTTCAAAGGAACATGTGATATTATCAGAAGTTTAGCATTTGTCAGCTCTCACAATAAAATTGTGGTGAAGAACTGTACTTAGTTCACAGTTAGAGCTCCTCCCAACATTTAGTAATTATTATATACAATTTATTCTTTAAAATCAACATATCAAATTTGTGGCTTTCTGTGACAAGGTCACTTGTATGATACACGCATTTTGGATTCTATGAACATCCAAATTAAACTTTCTTCGTTTGGCATCTTCAACTCTTAACAACTGAGCCACAATTGAAATTCTTCTTGAGGGCCCCAGGCTGGGGGCAGGCTGTCCTAGATAATGCTGAGTTTTTAATCTCATTTTTTACACTGGAAATTGGTACTCCAACAGGTTGTAGTAGATAGAAAGAGCATATGCATAGATTTCTTAATAATTTGTGTTAATAAAACTATAAACAATATTACTGTTTTATGAACAAGAATTCTTAGCATAGGAAATGGTGTCAAAATTAATTAAATCAATTAAATAATGAGCAATGCATAATTTCCCATTAAGAGTTTGTGGATTTATCAATAGGGATTTTACAGTACCTGAGAATTATCTTCAGCTTTGCCCTCATTTCTTCCTAAAATGGAAACAATTATGAGATTTTTGTTTATTCAGTTGAAAGAGTAGTTTAATGACTCAATTTATCAAGCATCGGCTTCTCTCAAAGGTGATAGGAAGACATTTCTGAACCTATAAATGCTAAAAGTTTGAACATTAATTCCTGATATAATTGTAATAGTACAATATAAAAAAGACAGAGCTGTACTGAACTTGTAGAAATGTTGATAAAGTTCATATTTCAACATCATGAGCTGTTGAAATGCTGGGCTTGTAGTTCAGCAACATCTGGACACCTACAAATTGCCTAATTCCGCTTTTGAAAATGTAAATATATCTGACTGTGATGTAATAGAATAGAAATATCCTGAACAGGAACTCTTCAATGACAAACCAACTTGAACTAATAAAAAGGGAGAACAGTGACCATTTTTCAAAAGAGAAATGAAAGGATAACGATAGGAGGGAAGACAGGGCAAATGTATAGTTACAGAGATGATGATAGCGCTTCAATTATTGCTGTAATTACTTATGGAAGCTCATTCGTGTTTTTCTCCCTTAAACTGTCAACCTTGTAAGGGTTGCCCTTTTTCATCATAAAATAATCTCATTCCCACATTTCTCTCGATTTCAGTTTTCATATCCTTCAGTTAAATCCTGTAGTTTGTCATTCGTATTGATTGGACATTATGGATAGAAGACCAGATTGTACAGCATAAAATTAAATGATGGAAAAGCATGAATCAAGTCCCAGAAATGAAAAGCAGTCCTCATTGGAAACGCAGCTGGTTTGCCTATAGCCAGATGGTTAAAGTTCAAGGCCAACTGTTGCATCCTGATCGGTTTCTGTAGCAATGATTGCAATTGGCTCACCTTTGCATTTAGTCATCCCCTGAATATTAAATATGCCAGAGTGCTTTCTCAAACATAATTAGATTAATGCACCATCTAACTCAATGTTTCACATCCATCTCTCTACCAGCAGTCTGTAAATCACATGCCCAACTGTTCTAATTGTTTCTAACAGATGTATTGCAATGGTCTGAGAAGCCAACGAAGATGAGAGTAATTTTAGACTGGTTGTTTTGTGGGTGTTCTTTAACAGTTTAACAACAATAGATAGAGGAGGAGACTGCAGCATCATAATAGCAATAGCACTTAGACTTATATACCACTTCCTAGTGCTTTACAGCACTCTCTAATTGGTTTACAGAGTCAGCATATTGCCCCCAACAATCTGGGTCCTCATTTTACTGACCTTGGAAGGATGGAAGGCTGAGTTGACCTTGAGTCGATCAGGATCAAACTCCTGGCAGTGGGCAGAGTTTGCCTGCAATCACTGCACCATCCACAGCTCTTGGGAATAAACTCCTGTTGCCCTTCCTCAACCTATGATCTACAGACATGTTGCAACTACCATTCCCAGAATTCTTAGAGCAAATGGGATTGCAATCGTAAAATATCTTTTAGGCATTGAGTTGGAAGAAACTACAGGTTTCTTCCAATGCAATGCTTCCGAGTGCGCTTCTGGGTGTGCTTCAAGATGTTGGTTACCACCTTTAAAGCGTTCCATGGCTTAGGACCTGGCTATCTACAAGACCGCATTCTGCCACCGATTGACTCCCACTGACCGATACGCTCCCACAGAGAGGGCCTCCTCAGGGTGCCATCAGCCAAACAATGTAGATTGGTAACTCTCAGGGGAGAGCCTTCTCTGTGGGGGCTCCTGCCCTATGGAATGAATTGTCCCCGGATATACAAAGGATCCCCGACCTCCGTGCCTTCCGTTGTGCATTGAAGACCCTGTTATTCCAGTAAGCCGCTCTGATGGGATAAATGATTTTAATTTGGTTTTAAAGCTTTTTTTTTTAAAAAAAAAAATTGGTTTTAGATGGGAATTTTAAATTTGGCCTGTGATTTAATTATTTTAATACGTCTTTTAAATTTCTGTCTTATATATTGTTTTATTATGGCTGTTCACTGCCCTGAGTCCTTCGGGAGAAGGGCAGTATATAAATATAATAAAATAAATAAATAAATAAATAAAATTAGAAGCACTATTCTTCTGTTTTCTACATGAGGGAGTGTGAGAAAATAAAGGGCAAACATCCCTGACAGGGCAAATAAGATCCTGTCTTATTTTTATTTTTATTTTTGAACCCTGAAATAAGTGCTTGGCCTTATTGCCATGCGTTCAAAAGCCCAATTGGGCTTATTATCAGGGGATGTCTTATTTTGAGGGAAACAGGGTAGATGAGAAACATTATCTCCAGTTCTCATGTTTACAGAATGACTTCAATTCTCATCTTTCAGATTTTTAAAAAATATTCATCGTAACTCAGAGTATTATCATATATGAAACATGCTGTCAACATGACTGGTGATATTATTAACTGTATTGTCTAGCTTGCAGTTTATCCAGACAAGATTTTTCACTTTTCTTTGGGTGAAGTTGCATTATTCATTCAGGCTACATGTCGGATTGCTGTACCAGCTGAGACAATATTTATGTATTGCAAAGAGAATCGCCATAGGGATGTACTTGTAGAAGAAAGCCATCAAAACATCTATTTTTGCATGAAGTTGTTGTATTGGATGCATGCCAAAAAAAAATCTAACTTGTTGAAATTTGTTCTAGACTGTGAGGTCAAACTGTAATGTGACTCTTTATAATCCTAAGAGTAAACAAAACTGTCCAAGTTCTATCTTGCCAGATATTCCATTTAGAGGAAAATTGTGTGGCAGAATTATTACTAATTTCTGTTTATATGGCAACTTTGAATCCATGCCAAGACAAATGATCAAATGTTAGGAAAAGAGAGAACATATTTAACTATTTTGACAAAGCACTCAAATTAGCTGACAACAGGATAGTAGGACGGAAGTGAAATGAGAGAGTAAATATATTGAGACCAATCAATGGCCAAAATAGGACTTATGACTGCATATTAGAGGTTTTGGAGTTCTGCCATTTAGACCTGGCATCACAAACTGTGAACTTGTATGACAGCCATAGTTAAGTAACACTGATGATCTTAGCCTTACAAAACTTTGCAAAATTCTAGTGATGTGAATTGTATGCTCTTTAGAAGACAATACAAAAATGGCTTGTTAACAAAGACCCAGAGGGACATAACATTAATGAATTACAGGCACTGGAAAGTAAATTTTCTATTAACTTAGAAAAATAAATGATTTAGACTTGTTTATATGCAAACATTTTATAGTCATTCTTAGGCATTAATTCTTCTTCTTTTTCTTGGGCCATATCTGTCATCGGACGTTGGCGATCATGTTGGCAAAAAAGTGCTGCTGAGTTTTGTCCAAACCAGTCCCTTAGATTTTGAAGCCATGATGTTCTTCTGCCTGGACCTCATTTACCTTCCCTGGAGGATTAAGTGAAGGATGCCATATTTTTCTGGATGTCACATCACATGTCCAAAATATTCTAACTTTTACTTTGTAAGGGCTTTGATTATTTCCCTTTGCTTTCCCAGGTGGCTTGTCACCTCCTCCTTTGTGATTTTGTTAATCCAGTTTATACAAACAGCAGTCTGTAAATCCACATTTCAAATGCTTCTCGTTTCTTGAAGTGGTTTTTTGTCAGAGACCAACTCTCTACTCTGTAGAGCAGGATAGAAAAGATGTAACATCTGACAAGCCTGATTTTCAGTCTTAGACTTATGTCGTGACTGCAGAAGACCTTTTTCATTTTGAAGAATGCTCTTTAAGCTTTCTCTATCCTTGTCTTTACTTCACTGATCATGTCCCAGGTTTCATGTAAATTAAAGCTGAGGTACGTAATCCTTTCGACTTTTTCTAATGTTATTCCTTCTGAATTTATCAGTGGTAAATTAATGGATCATCTGCTGACAACCATGACCTTGGTTTTTGAGGTGTTAAGCTTCAAGCCATATTTTTCAGATATTTCTGAGACTCTGTTGATGAGGAGCTGAAGGTCTTTATGCTTACTGGCAAGCAGAACTGTATCATCAGCATATCTTAAATTGTTGATCTGAACACCGTTTACTTTGAAGCCAGCATCAATGTTTTCCAGTGCTTCGTTGAAAATTGACTCAGAGTAGATATTAAATAACAGTGGAGACAGAATACAGACCTATCTGACCCCTCTTCGTATTTCTGCATCATCTGAGTATTTTTGGCCTACTCTCACATTTGCTACCTGATGCCAATATATAGGTATTAATAGAAAGTATTATTAGTGAACATCATGATGACCTTTATTCCTAAAATAAACACCACTTCCTAGTTTGGAAAAAATACTATGTCCATTCTAAGGGAAGTTTATATGAATATATGTAAGGTTTACATGAAACCAGGATCATAATTACTTTTCTGTTCTGAAAAGGTTACATCATCTACAGAGCACCAGTAAATAGAACAAACTTACTATGAACAAATGCGTAGTATATTACAACATTCTACAGGAATGTAAAATGCATTATCATATTAATTTGATTAATGTGCTAAAAATGGCAGTTAATTCCTTACTTTTACAAACAAGCAAAGCAGGATTCATTCCAGTTTGAACCTTCTGCAGCAACTCTACAAATGGTTTCCATCTACACATGGAAATATATTAAAATTAAAGTCAATCAATATAAGCAGATTTATTTGACAGGAAAAAGAACCAGCGTGTTGAATTAAGTCATCTGTTCTGTACCAAGTGTTTTGGTTTATTCTATATGTCACTCCAGGCCTTTTTATCTACCCAACTGTGCCTAGCATGGATGGCCCCATTCACACCAGTATCTTATCAGTCACCTCACAGTCACTTAAATTCTAAATTCTAACCTTTAAAATTCTAAAATTTCTAATTTAAAATTTCTAACAATTCTAAATTATAAAATTACGCTAGGCACAATTTTTTTGGTCTTTTAATGACCCCGTAATCCCTTATATCGGGGTGGAGTCAAGGCAAATGAATGGAGCTGTGTGTTTACTGGCCAGATGCCCTTCCTGTTACCAATGCAGAGTTCGCAGCAGATAATTACTCACTGTGTCCAGAGAGAAATATTGACATGATAGATACAATTGAGTTGGAGAAATCTTAAGAGTTCCCTGCAAGAACAGGGAACTGGAGAACCTTCCATTAAAACTTTTTAAAAGTTCACAGGTATGCCATCTACAGCCCCTTGTTACCACAAAACCACAACATAGCAATCAAATGCATGGATTTCAGTTTCAATTTATCTTTCTGTATCATATTTTATTTCTTTAGCAGGACTTTGTTAAGCTACTGGAACATCTTAAAGACCAGAATAACCTGAGATAATTTATCAAATTTAAATACATTTAATTAGGAAATGGCTCAGAGCTGGATTTTAGTTAATTACAACAGAGTTTTATTCCCAATGGAAGTGGATATTAAATTAGAGGATGCACAGGTAAATTAATGCTGATGACACACATATAATCGCACAATTTATTTTATTTATAATAGAACATAAAAACATTTGGGGTCTTAACTCTGAGTTTACCTAAGCTTTGCACAGACACCAAATGTTAAGGAAGGGATCCAATTTTTTTGTCCTCTTCGTGTTGTACATTAGTATCCATCTTAGAAGAGAGACGTTGGCAATGGCCTCTTTAATAACAGCAAGAACTAGTTAATGGAAATTGGAGCTCACTGAACAAATTTAGTCACTTCCACAAACTGCTTCATTTCTAGCATCACACCATTTCAATCATGCTCCCATATTCAGAGCTGATCTATAGGTTGTATTTATTTTTATATCTTTACCCCACCCTTTTTTCATTTGCAGCTCAAGGTAGCGAACATACCTAATATAATCTTCCTTCACTAATCCTCCTCCTATTTTTCCCCACAACAACCACCCTGTGAGTTTGGCTGAGAAAGTATGAATGACCCAAAGTCAGTTTTTCATGCTTAAAGCAAGACTAAAATTCAGTCTCCTGGTTTCTAGTCTAGGCCAGCACCTTAACCAGTACATCCAACAGTTTTTCTAGAATTGGGATCTCTAGGAACACAGTGTCAAATTATTGTGGACAAAAAGAAGTAAGCATTCCATTAAAACTCACTGCATTCTGCCTCTTCTACCAAAATCGCATAAATTGGCCAAAGTTTCCATCATCCCAGGATGTAGAATTAGTCCGTGCTTTTGGCAAATATCCTCTACCTGAAAATTACATGTTTTCATGAATTTTTATTGGCAAGCTATAAATGAAAAAAAGCTATGTATATAAAAAAAAACCAGCATGATTGAGAAAGCAAAATTTATCATATTGTTTTAGAGTAAAGGGTGTTCGAAACCCACTCCCCTAGGACTTTGCACACAAAGCATTGAAAGAGCTGGAATTCGCTCAATGTAGCAGGCTTCAGACCTGCTTCATATTTCACCTTCTCATAGTCCTCATATAACAGTTAAATATTACCTGCCACAAAACGTCCCAGAGAATTGAATTCTGAAACATGTAAGTCAACCATGATATTTTTGGATAGTGCTGAAATTTTTTTAAAAAAAACAGTGAAAAGCAAAAATAAGGAGCCAGACTATAGATAATAGCCAAGATTGGCTAAGGCATCTGAGCTTGAAAATGCCAGCAACAGCAAACAAAACATTAATACGTTGAAAAATTGACAGTTTGCATTCTTTTCATGAAATTCAGAGTTCATCTGCTTTGGACAACTGCCTCACTCTACCCAACAATACTGCCAACTCTGAGATGGGATTCCTATTACTTTCAGAAAGCTGGACATCCATTCTATGCACTGCAAGGCAGCCATTTGTCCAGAATGGTATAGGGTTTTCAGCTTATGCAGGGGGTTGGACTAGAAGACCTCCAAGGTCCCTTCCAACTCTGTTACAGTATTCTGTTATTCTGTTATGCACCTCTTCCTGTTCAAGGCCTTGTAATGGAGAGTGGATTTCTATATTGCTGGGTATTTTTTCCCTTCGTGTAAAAAAAATAATAATCTATTTCTGATATTATTTTATCAGTGCAACCTAGGTCAAAAACTAATATAAAATTATATAAAGATTTATATATTGACATCCAAATGGATCTGCATCACTTAGGCTACCTTATCATATTTAAGCCTAAAACCTAGAACATTCAAAAGACAAAAACAAAGGCATACTAAACAATATTTTAAAATTACTATGATATCTAATAAAAGTGACATAGCAAGCAAGTGGCAGGATTCCCAACTTAAATTTATGCTAGTACTGACTATATAAATAGACTAGTAAATCTGTCTATCTATCTATCTATCTATCTATCTATCTATCTATCTATCTATCTATCTATCTATCTATCTATCATCTATTCATCATATTTATATAGGCACCCATCTCGCTAATATGACTCTGGGCAACATACAATTAAAAAATAAGCCCCCCAAAAATGAACAACCAGCGCCGGATTTTCCTATAGGCTAACTAGGCTTCAGCCTAGGGCCTCAAGATCAAGAGGGGCCTACATTCAAATTGTTAGCAAAATTAAAATTACACTATTCTAAAAACAGTGAACACTAAAACACTGAACCGAAAATAAGGAGAAAAATGGGAGGTGAAAGGGCCACATAAGTGAAATAGCCTAGGGCCTCTTTTCATCTAAATCCGGCCCTGTGAACAACATTAAATACATTCTACAATTTAAAAAAAAAAACACCATAAAGACAAAGAGAGAGCACTTTCAATGTTATAGGCTATATAGTCATCTCACAATTCACTATTTCCTTGAGATCTTCAAGCTTGTTGACACAACTATATTTTAAGGGCCTTCCTGAAGGATGGGGTCAATCTCACCACAGCGTGCGGGTTGATGTTCCACAGGGTGGATGCCATGACAGAAAAGGCCCCTCTCCTGGGTCCACCAGATGTGACTCCTTAACAGATGGGACCAATTCTTTTCTGCTGGACATGATGGGATGGGCAGATGGGAAGAGGTTGGGAAGAGGTGGTCCCTCAAATGGTCCCTTACTTCAGGAAATGAAAGAAGGCCTGAGCAAATCTGGTCCTCTTGCAGAAAACTCTGGGTTAATTTTTCAAAATCCAGCTCGCCGTTGTGTTCTTTTAGTATCTGCTTCAGTGCCAGAAATGTATTTTCTGATGTCCAAGAGCTAACAAATGATAACATGAAGAGACAACTTATCTTCCATTCTTGAAAAAAGAAGCTACATATTAAAATTTTAACATTTACATATTAGAACTGTTGTCTTAGCCTTAGGCTATTGCTAGCCTGACGGAAGCTGAAAACAGAAGATGCTTTTTTATTGATATTTATAATATAATATGCAAAATTAAAATAGAACCTTGGATTCTTTTTATTTTGATTCTTCTCAGGAAGTGTACGTTGCATTTTGCTTGATGCCTGGAGTGTTAATAACTGGATCAATTTTTCATAATCTATCTAAAAGAAACATAAAGAAATATAATTTCAAAGGCTAATTTTAAAATGGGGATTCAAAATTCCAGAAGAAAAAAAAACATGGTGTAGAAAATATTACTGCTATTGGTTGAACTGTGTATAATATCTGTTAATAAACTAAATCTAATTTTAGTATAGCTGAAGTGGTTGGATCTGCTGAAATCCATGGGATCAGAATAGAAGAAAAGCCATTTAGGTCAGACCAATGGCCAATACTGGAAGCAGTCTATTATTAATTGACTTTCCATAATTATCAGCCAAATCACTATGGTTACGCCAAAAGCAAGAGAGAATACTATAACAGTTTATGCTCTTGTCTCTTTGCAACTGGTATTTGAGGGCACATGCTGCCTCTAATCCTGAATATCTATCCATCCATCCATCCATCCATCCATCCATCCATCCATCCATCCATCCATCCATCTATCTATCTATCTATCTATCTATCTATCTATCTATCTATCTATCTATCATCTACAGGATAATCCTTGGTAGCCTTATTCTTACACAAGATTTGTTGAATCCTCCTTCAGAGCGATCTAAATTGACAAATAACCACCAAGTACTATGAGAGGTCAATTCCACTGGCTATTATCTCTTAGAGTAGTACGGAATATTATCACTTACAGTACTAGGGAACATGGTGTTTTCCCTCAACACTCCACTTGTGGTTATAAATTAAGATTCCTCCAGACCTATGCCATCAATATGCCAAAAGAATAAGGTAGTCTTTAAAAAGCTCCTTTCCAATGAGCTCAACATTATAAATTCGATACATAGTTCAAAACCTTATACTAGCATACCAGTTCTTGGTCATTAGCTTGTGAACACCTCTTGAAAAGCAATTTGACAGTTGGTAATTGTAGCGGGATATCATGTTTGAGAAGCAGGATGCTCAACTGGGCCTGAGACAGAAATCCTGATTTCTTGGGATCCATCTCCTTGAGCTCTTCATTCAGGCTGGCCAAAGCAGTGAGACTTATAGGATGAAGCTCAAATTCCTTTCTGAGCAGAACTAGAAGAGAATCATCCTCATCCTTGGTCTCTGTTAACTCTGGCAGAATGCCCTGATGAAAGAAATACTATTATTTTAGTTACAGGACTGACCCTTTCCAATTGTTTCTATCTTTCTCACCTGATCTAGTAGGACAGTCATGATGTGGGGTCCATCAGATAAAATCTGTTGACTGATGGGGCTTGGGAGGGGAGCCTTTTCTGCCATGGTGCCCACTCTGTGGAACATCATTCCACCTGACATTACATGAACCCCTACCTTGATGGTCTTTTGCAAGGATCTAAACACTTGGTTTTGTACCAAGATTTAGACTCAGAAGTATGATGAGCCCATTTCTTGGCTTTGCTGACAGTTATTTATGAAACTTGGCTGCTAAATTTTTTGTTTTATATTTTGCATTGTAAAAAATCTATTATATTATAAGAGTCATTTAAGTAAGAAAGGTTACTGGATAAATGAGATGATAAATAGATAGATAGATAGGTAGACAGATAGATAGATAGATAGATAGATAGATAGATAGATAGATAGATAGATAGATAGATAGATAGATAGATAGAGCTAGGTATCTCAGAGTGCCATGAAATAAGTAAAAACGATAGAGCAATATTAAGAATTGACATAGACAAACAGTTACTGTTTCAAGGCCCAAAGCTTGAAAAAAAAATAACTACGTTTTCATTTTATATTTGGGGACAGAGCATAAAAGGCTGTGTCTTTCATCTTCTCACAATGGTAGAACTCAGGGGAATCCCCTTAACTGAGCTTACTATTTGCACTAGAGGTTTACAAAAGAGGTATTGATGGAAGGCGTAGAAAAAGTCAAGGTAGTAGCCATGACCACACAATTGAAGCCTCATTCTTTTGATGTGTATTGCAATGTTTCTGATTTAGATGTAAAAAAAGCAATGGGGCTTCAGTCGCATGGTCACAGCCAGCATCTTGACTTTTTCAACTACCACTGTATGCCCCTGATTTAGCTCCATTTCTATCTATTTCATCACATACAATGGATATTATGTATTTTATGATACCTGTCCATTCTCTATTTATGACCTCCTTTATAGAATTTACAAGTTGTCTACTATCTTCTCCAAGCAGCTTTGAAGAATTAATTTTATATCCAAACAATGTTAATTGTGTGTATGTCCTTGGATATGGATATGTGTGTACCTCTAAATCAGTTCTGTCTCGAGGCAACTACATGAACAAGTCCCTGCAATTTCCTTGGTAACATTTCTTGGCAGTGGTTTGCCACTGCTTCCTTCCTTAGCCTAAGAGAGAATGACTGGCCCAAAAACACCAAGCTGGCTTTGTGCTTAAGACAAGACTAGAATTGAATCTCCCAATTTCTAGCTCAGTACACTTTAACCAGTACATCAAATTGTCTCTCATGTTAATATTAAATAAATAGTAAAAATGAATATTTGTGATCAAGATGTTTTTAACGCACACAAAAGTACCAGCAGAAGATAAAAGTAATATCACATCGCTGTTCTGCAAACTACCTAATTATATAGAATCATTAGATATATTTATGAACAGTCGCAAATTTTTATGAAAGCACAGAAGTTTTGAGATGCCATAACTGAAAAGGCCTTCTTTATGGTCGATGTATGACACATTTCATTTAGCATGACATCTGGTCAAGGATCTAGTTAAAAGGACTGATAGAAAACCAAGATAGCTATGTGTGGTGTGATCCTTCAGATCATCTGAATATGATTTAAAAATTAATTTGCCAACACTTTGAAATCAGCCCAGAAAAGGATCCTATGCACAGGTTAAGTCATCGACATACTGCAATAAAACTATTTGGTTACAGTAAATAAGCTCCATATATTACTTTGGTAAGAAAGTTTTACCACTGTGGTAAAATATATTGGACTATTTCTGCCTCTCTAGAAGGTGCTTATGAAACCAAGTGTAACTACTGAAATGTTTACTTACCTGTTGTTGAAATGAATTCTGAGCTTCAAAAGATGGTTTTTTGATAGAGTGAATGTAAGATAAGGATTTATCCCCACAGGGTGCAGTAACACAATGCAAATTTAGTGGTTTTAGTTCCTTAAGTATTGAACAGGAAGTAAAAAAAGAGAAGTAAAGAAAAATCAATTTTCATTCTGTAAAATCAGTACAAATACTAACATCCTTTTAACAGGGAAAAAAAAGGACGAAAGATCATGACCATGGCAAGGGTATAGGCTGAGCTCTGGGGGAGGGGATTTCCAGCTCTTTTTCCTCACAAATTGGCACATTTTCCTGTATTATATAAAAATATTAATATTACATTCGGAAGAGAAGAACTGAAAGAACTGATGGCCTAAGTCATCATGAGATACATGTGTGAATGAGGGAAGAATGTTTTTTAACAAAAGATTTATCCAGTCTTTTGTCATGTCTAACATGCATCTCTGTCCATCTATGGCAGGGGTATCAAACTCATGTTGTCATGGTGGCATCTTGTGACATATTAAGACTTTTTCCCCCTTCGTTAAAATGGGTGTGGGCCAGTGCGTAAGGCATCTGGCCTGAGGGCCGTAAGTTTGACAGCCCTGATCTATGGCAATAATAACACAATAACAACCACTTAATTGATAACTTGCCCTTAATCTACTACTAAGCAGTTGCCTATTCCTGTTCATTCAATCTTCCCCAGCCTGGTCTGCTCAGGGTGGACTCTTGGAATTTTGGGAACTACTATCTCAAGTAGGGGCAGACAATAGCGGCAGCATTCATAATAAGACATGATGATATGAAAATGATGATATGTACATCATGACATCATTATGCTCATTAACAATGATATCACAAGATCCTACGGAAGACCATAGTTACTTCATTCCATGTCCTCATTTACTCTCATGCTACAGTAGTGGCCAAAATTGTGGAAACTTTTTGGGAAAAGTGTGTTTTCTAAAACTAATTAATAACACCACTTTTTTTTTTTTTTTGGAGTAGTCCCATAAAATTATATATCAATGGGAAAATAATTTAATCAAGAACATAATGCAATAACTTTTATGAAGGATTTACTATAAGAATAGCAGTTACAGTATAAAGAAGAAAAGTGAAACACATTGAAAAAAACGAGATCTACAAAAATTATCATCATAGAAAAAATGAAATATACAAAAATCATCACGTCAGTTAATACTTAGTTGGGTAACCTTTAGCCTGAATTACGGCCTTACAACATCTTCCCATGGAGTGAACCAAGTCTTTTAGTTCTGCAGCTGTTATAATGTGAAACCAAGATTGAATGATTACTTCTATTAACTAGGTTTTATTGCTGGGTCGCTTCTGACTAACAAGTTTCTTTAGTCGGCTCCATAGATTTTCAATTGGGTTAAGATCTGGGCTATTCCCAGGCCATTCCAGCAGTGGAATATGATTACTGGAGAAGTTAGCAAAAATGTTTAAAGAGAGATCAGCAAAATGTTAGAAATGTCACCAACTACCAGGATCCTATTATCATATGTGGTGGACATGCCCTGAAGCAAAAAACTATTGGAATAAAATTAAAACCTGGCTGGAAGAAATGACACAATTATGTATTGAATTCAAACCAGAGTTGTTCCTATTGGGTATCCTACCTGACAAAATTAAAAAGGAATATATTTATTTGATTATATGTAATAACAGCTGCAAGAATTGTTTATGCTCAAAATCGGAAATTAGAGAAAATACCTTTGGAAGATGATAAAAAAAAAGATTTTAGATTGTACAGAAATGAACCGATTAACATTGTTGATTAAAGATAGGGAAGAATCAGAATACTTTAGAATATGGAATTATTTTTATTGTTGGTTGGAAAAGAGATATAAATAATTAATTTTATAACTATGTGTAAAAATTTGATGGCAAGAATATGGTTATAGGAATGAACTTTTATAGTGGTTTGGATGATGATTAAGGTAGAAGAAACTGTTGGAACAAGAAGAATAAAAAGAACTGAAGAAGTCAACACTGAGATGTCACAGGGGAGGGGTTATGTTTGTTTGTCTTAAAAAATAAAAAACTTTTTTTTTTAAAAAAAAAAGAAAGGTTGGCCTATCAGTAGGGCTGATCCCGAGACTGTTTCCCGTTTGTAAAGGAATGAGAAAGTGAAGGTACTATAACAATTGTAACAACTTACTTTGCTGTCGACAGATCTGATAACATTTGTCTCTGTTTGTTTGGATGTATATTTTTCCATTCCATCTTTGTTCTGAGATTCAATATTCACACCATTATTGATTTGCTGACCAGGTGGCTTATTGAGGTCTGGGAATTTTCCATTTCTCTGTCTTATATTACACAGAGGTAATGTTTGGTGCATGGACTGTGCCTCAGGTTTTACAATCTCCTTTGCTTTCCTGTGGGTGGGAAGTATTCAATATATATTTTGGCACCGAGATGTAACTACTTTATCTTTTCTCCATTTACATCCAAAATATTCCTTTTATGAAACATTTGTTTTTTAGGCAGAAATGAGGTAGTGTAATCAATGGATGTAGCCCCAAAAGACGAACTCATTATATCTATATCCAGTGGTGGAATTCAAATAATTTAACAACCGGTTCTCTTCCCTAATGATTTCTTCCAACAACCAGTTTGTCAAACTGCCCAGAAAGTTAACAACCGGTTCTCCCGAAGTGGTGTGAACTGGCTGAATCCCACCACTGTCTATATCTGTTCCTAAACCACTAAGAGGCATGAGATGTCATCACCAGGAACCATATGATTAGATTTTGAGCTCATGGTGGTAACAGCAGTCTTGTTTTATGCCTTCCAATAAGCAGCGAAAATATAGGTTTGATAAATGAATGAATGCTAGAATGCTAATATTTGAAATAGAGGTTCTCCTCTACTGATCAATCAGTTGATAAGGAATAATAATCAATAGTATTTAAAAATTCTAGTTCAATCAATCAGAATAGAGCTGGAAGGGACCTTTCTAGTCCAGATCCCTGCTCAAGCAGGAGACCCTTATTTTAACCATTTAATTATGTCCCGCTCTTGGTGACTTTATAGCATGTATTCTCCAAGGTACCCTGTCAATTTAACAATAGGATATGATTAATAGTAGGTGGTGGAGGAAAAACCTTGTCCATCAATGTTCTCTTCTATTTCTTCCTTTTGTGTGATTTCAGATCTTACACATTACCGATGCTTCCTGCACTTGTTAAATCTAGACCTATGTACCATTATCTTACAATGATTCTGTTATATTTCGTTGAAAGACAAATGTTAAGGAAATGTTATCTCTTAGAATGTCTCCCTTTTGTGAGCTGTATGCAAAGTACAAGGAAAACACTGTTGTTTAGAAGGAATGGGGAAATGGCTGGTCCATGACAGTTTCTCATTATGACATCCATAAAAAGGATTTGCCCTGTAACAGAAAACTTCAGTTGAAGTTAAGCCATCTAACAAGATACCAAAAAAATGAAGTTTTGGCTCATTCAATAAGTCTGAATAGAAGCAAAATGGCATGGTGAAAAAGGAGAATAAGCCTCTCCTTTACAACACAAAGTCTTTGATGAAAATTACAAAGAAGTTATATTATATAATTTGCAGAGTTACAAAAAGGTGTACTTCCTTTAAACCTGGAAGTTATTGGTGAAAATTACAAAGAAGTTATATTATATAATTTGCAGAGTTACATCAGGTGCACTTCCTTTAAACCCGGAAGTTATTGGTGAAAATTACAAAGAAGTTATATTATATAATTTGCAGAGTTACATCAGGTGCACTTCCTTTAAACCTGGAAGTTATTGGTGAAAATTACAAAGAAATTGTTCTATATAATTTATAGAATTGTATACATACGTGGCTTCAAGGCTGAAACAGTGGAAGGGGAGATGAAATAATTTGAACTAAAAGAATTCAGAGATTGTCCTGTTTAACGATCCCTGATTAATAGAAGGCAGGCTTGTATGAATCCAACACAATTTTAGTTCTTACAAGTGTGTCTGAACACCCAGAGAATATTTATCTTGGACCAGTGATATAGAATAGAATAGAATAGAATAGAATAGAATAGAATAGAATTCTTTATTGGCCAAGTGTGATTGGACACACAAAGAATTTGTCTCTGGTGCATAAGCTCTCAGTGTACATAAAAAGAAAACAAATACATTCATCAAGAATCATAAGTTACAACACAGTAATAGTCATAGGTTACTAATAAGCAATCAAATCATACTAGGAAACACATAAAACAGTATAAATCATAAAGATACAAGCAACAGGGTGTTAAATATTATAAATAAATATATAAATAAACAAGTTAAATATTGTGTTAAAAGCATCTAAGGCAGTGATCTCCAACCCTTCCAGCTCGGCAGACTGGTGGAGGTGGCGGGAGCAGGGGAAGAGGGTTCTCGCGTATGCATATGTGTGCATGCACATCCGCCCACCACTTCCATGACTTGGTATATAGAGTGTCTGTGGATTTCTAAATGACATAACAATAAAAAAACAATTTATCCTCCTCCTTAGGCATTTAAAAATAACCCAAAACTGAGATAAAACTATTTGAGCCCTTTAATTTGTGTCTCTTCCAGCAATGGATTAAAAAAGGAAATGTTTCCCTATTCTCTTAAATGTCTTGATGCTGATAATAATAATAATTTAATGTAAAGTATCAGCATTTATTGCATTTTAATTGCAATATATGTTTGTGGCATCTTTGATATTTTAGTTAAAGACATAATGCTATGAATTCTAATCAAAATTACATTTCCCTGATATCATACTTACCCATCACTTTTCTCTACAAGGCATCGGACATATTTGCTCCCAATTATCTTTATTACAGTCTCATAATTTGCACCAAATCCATAAGGTAGGTTTCTTACTGAAGCCATTACCAGTTTTGTCTTGCTCTCCCAAAAAGATCACTTTTCTGTAATTTCCCTGGAGAAGTTTATTTCTTTAAAAATGGAAACTGAAAGTGGGTAGACAGGTCCTGCAAATATTTTAGGAATATATGAGTATCAGTAATGAAATAACAAAAGCTTGGCTGAAGAGCTTATAAATTAACTACCTTGTTTAAAAGGAGCCCAGGAAAGTAAATTAAGTGTGAACAAATGTAAAAAGCTGTATTTTTTATATTCATACATTTATCCTGAAAGAATTTCCCATACAACTGGTCCAATTCCAACACAATAGCAAGATTAGTTAATCATTTGATTGGGCCCATATCGGGAATCATCTTGAGAAGCAACCAACCTACAGGTTGCTATGTAATTGGTATTAGATTTTCATAATAGCTAGTAGTTCTGCATCTAAAGAAATTGCTGCTGTCCAGTGTAGTCCTATGATACTCCAAGAAGCTACAAGCACTCTTAAATTCAGTGGAACTTTCTCTTAGTAAAACCTCTACAGGATTGTATCTTTAGAGAATTCCCCAGTCTTAATATTTAAATATTATCACTGCAAATGTGACATGGGAAAATAATTTCCTTCTAAATCATTAATTAACAGTTTGGAAAAAAAATAACTCCCTTTTTACTTTTCAAATTAGTAGCGTTTGCAGCAGTTAATAATATAACAAAACAATGGAACAAGTTACCATCCCCAAATTCTTCAGCTCATTGACTCCCTTATAAAATTTCAGATAGACTTCATGGACACTTAATTCCAATAATTTATGATAGGAAAATAACTTAACTTTAACTAATAGTGCTATGAACAATAACTATGACAATAATAGAGACAACTCCAGGCTGCTTTCACTGACCATCCATCCCTGTCTTGCCACTAGCTCTACAGAGACGACAAAAGATTAATTGATCCCAATTGTCCTTCTGTCATTTATTGACCCCATACATTTATGAGGGGTAATCTCCCTTGGGTAATCCCATCAACCATTGTGGATTGATACTGACAACTTTGAGGAACCGCTCTAGAGACTTCATGATAATGAATGCCGACTGGCGACCCCCAGGGGGAGAGCCTTCTCTGCGGGGGCACCCTCCCTCTGGAATGAATTGCCCCCGGGGATATGCATGATCCCCGATCTGTGCACCTTCCGCCATGCCCTTAAGACCCTACTTTTCCAGCAAGCTGGACTAGCTTGACCAGAATCCAGACTGGGTGTTTTAAATTCTTGGGTTTTTAAATTTGGGGAACCAAATTACTATATTGGTTTTAATTGATTTTAAATTTTGTATACCTGGTTATTTTAAGTGGCTGTGCACCGCCCTGAGTCCTTCGGGAGAAGGGTGGTGTAGAAATTCAATAAAATAAATAAAATAAATAAATGATAGAAAAATACTACAAACCTTGGTAAAAATACCTGGGTTGTATTTCTTGGCAAAGGCTTTCCAGAAAACCCTTTAAAAGTCCAGGAAATGTCTCCAGGACTCCTAATTTCTTCCTATAACACTGGAGAAAACTGGAAGCACTTTTTTTTTCTTCCTCATAATGACATTACTTTACTATAGTTAGATTTCTCTCCCTTCCCCCATACCACAGCTAGATTGGTACAGTGTTTTCATGGAAATAATCAATTAGAATTTACTAAAACACCTAAAGTCTTTGAGATGAACTCAGTACTTGCTGACTTCATGGACACATCTAACCCTGTAGCTTTCTTGACATCAGTATTAATTGGTTTGCTGTTGCCTTCTGTTAACTTCTCAATCCAGGTTCCAGTATTTCCTAGAAGTCCATGAAACAATCAGATCTAACCCCCTTTCCCCTTTCAAGACTAGTTCACAAGGATTATCCAATTATCTTATTTTGAATGGCCTAATTGCATCCTCACAGAGATTTAACTTTCCCTAAGTACAAGATGGCTTTTAAAGAAAGTTTATCATTGTTCCCTTAAGATCACACTCAGCAAAAAGAAATAACACTGCCCTTAAGCATATGTTTTCCTTTCTCCCTCTCGGGTTTTGAGACACCCACCTCTGTGCAGTCTTCAAAGGCAACAGGCAATCAGCCACCATAAATGAACTGCTTTTCATAATCACCATAGCAAGGAAGGTGCTGTTACTAAGGACGCGTTGTGTTGTTGCTGGGCTGGGCAGAGCCTGTCATTCCATAGTCAATGCGGTGAGAGGCGTGCATTTCAAATAATTAGATTAGCAGACTGTAGGCCTAGTGCAGGCAGTACCAAAAAGCTCAAAAGGGAGATGATTTTTTTTTTTGCCTATCCACGTGGTTGGCAAGCAAAATCTTTCTCTACAACTCACAGATTGCAAAGGTTTAGAACAACAACAAAAAAGCAGAATCTGAACGGTGTGGGCAAATTAAGAACAGTTCATCCCAGTAAATGTAGCCTTTACCCCAATCCTTTAACCACAATGCTCAGATGATGAACTAACGCAGTAAAGATCAGTATTATTTATTTGAATATATTAGCTGCCCGACTCTAATGGACTCTGGGCAGCTAATAAGTGGTCTTCTTGGGCCAAACAGATTAGATCAAATGTTGCCATCCTTACATTATTGATAAATCAAAAGTGATCTCTAAGGATTTAATGGAACTGAATTCAGAATTACATAAATACTAATAGTTGATAGGTTTGTGGAGATTGGTTAGAATTTAGAAAGGCTAAATAAAAAGCCTTGGGAGGAGTACTAAATCCATTATAAAGCAAAAAGTTTATAAGTACACAAAAAAGATTTGATGTGCGACATAGTTAAGTCCTAGCTTAACTATTTTAAAAATGGATGGAATTGTCTATTAATGCCAGTTCTATGGTAATTGTAGGCAGACTGAGCTTTATATAGCAATAGCAATAGCACTTAGATTTATATATTGCTTTATAGTGCTTTACCGCCCTCTCTAAGCAGTTTACCAAGTCAGCATATTACCCCTAACAATTTGGGTCCTCATTTTGCCCACCTTGGAAGGATGGAAGGCTGAGCCAACCTTGAGCTTGGTGGGATTTGAACTGCCAAATTGCAAGCAACCAGCAGTCAGCAGAAGTAGTCTGCAGTACTGCACTCTAACCACTGTGCCACCGAGGCGCTATACCAACAAAAATGAAAGGCAGGAGTGTCATCAATGTTTATGTTCTAGAAATTATATTATGTCTATCATGTATGTGAGCTTTTCCCCTCCATTTTATCCTCAAAACTGTGAGGTAAATTAGGCTGAGTGAGTATTCCCCAATGAAACTGGCGATTTAATGGGGATTTGTTTAGCATTTTAAGTCCTGGACACCAGTGACTGGTACCATTTTAGCTCAGGATTGAAATAAGAGGCTCTTGGTGCTCTCTGAGCTTGGTTGTTTTCTTTTAGACGTTTCATTACCCAAACAAGTAACATCATCAGACTAGCATTGGTGATGTTACCTAGCTGGGTAATGAAACATCTGCAAGAAATAACAAAGCTAGTTTCTGAAAAGCACTAAGGATTCATACAACTGAATTGGGCATCTTCAGGTTTTTTAAAATCAAGATATGGACTACCATCATTATTAAATTGTATTTTAAAACAATAAACAAAATGGATGCTTATCCTGCAATAGATTCAAACCATGGTTCATTCCAGGATACCTGACTCCTTGTATATGAAGGGAAAGAGCCAGCAGGAGTCCTCTTGTTACTTAATGCCAGTAATTTCCATCCATTATTCACAGCCCACCACCATCTTCAGAAAACTTGGCAAACCTACCAGGCTGCATGTCAAGGAGAATCAGTGCTTTCCTATCATCACAGGACGGATTTTATATCTCCTAAACTACTCTGCAATCTGTACTTTTTAACCTCACAAATTTAAGATTGTACCTTAACATTTGGGGGAAACAGATGGCTCCTGCAGTCTGCCAACCTGTTGTTAAAAAGCATCTTTCAAGAATTGTTTTCTACCCATAGTCACTTAGCATAATTAACCTTTCATGTTGATTTAATAAACAGGAGCAAACATTTGCCATATCATATTAATAAAGAGAGCCATTTAAAGATGTACACAGGGTTTTTTTGTTTTATTTTCATTCTGGGAAATGCCATCGTTCTTTTGTTTGTTCTTGAAGCTTGAAAAAATTATTCACTATACAGGTCACCTAATGTTGCAAGTACTGCCAGTACTAATTGATGTACACAAGAAAAAAAATGTTAACATTGTTTTGCTTCTTTAAAAAAAAATCAGAGAAACCTTAAGGCAGTGTAGAAACAACGATGATAGTTTCATTTATAAAGGGTTCTGGACTTCCTTCCTAGAGGCATATTTGTATCACAACTGGATATTGTACCGAACCCAAACCCCAGCAATCTTCATGGATTCTTATAAGTGAGAATAAAAGGTACAGTATATTCATTTAAAAGGTGTGTGGTGTGTATGTCAAGAGAATGTTTCATCACCACTTCCAAAGCTTGATGCTCTGTGTTAACTCAGAGTGTCAGGAAAAAAAGAGGGGGGAAAATCTAACTCTGTCTATCCATCAATCATCTATCTATCTATCAATTATCCATCCATCATTTATCTATCCATCCATCTGTCCATCTATCATCTAGCAATCATATCTATCTATCTATCTATCTATCTATCTATCTATCTATCTATCTATCTATCATCTATCTATCTATCTATCTATCTATCTATCTATCTATCTATCTACTCATTTATCCAGCCACCTTTCTCATTTAAATGACTCTTATATTATACTCTTATCTTGTATTCTCTATTATTCAAGAGAATAATCATGGAAGCCATCAAAATAGAGAAACACCCCCATAACATTGATAAACGCGATGATACCTCCCGCCTACCGGACATCTGGAAACTAGCCCTAGTCAACAGAACAGTCCCAGCCACGAAGATTAACACCGGACCCAAGATAACACATGACACCACCACCAATCATCCTCACCAGATTCAAACCCAATCCCATCCCATAGATGAAATACAACCACGATCCAGAAGCCAGACCATGGCGGCATCACCAGCTGCTGCACCCCCCTCCGATCCTCATACAAAGCAAACTGACACACACCATGAACACATGGCAAGACCTCAAACTCGGAGCCAAACCAAAGCCCGGGATGTGGCATCACAGCCATCTGCTCAGGACATTACATCAAAAAACTCAGGATATCACAATACTAGAACTTAGGATGTTAACACACAGCCCATTACCCAGGTCATTAAAACACAAAAGACTAATGGGCACACATCAAGGATCTCACCCACACAGGATGTTACAAAACAGCTGACTAATCTGCAAACATCTACTCCATCAACTAATCAAGATGTAACAACACAGGCAACCAACCTGCTCACAGCAACAAAGCCAGCACCCCACACCTCCCCACCAGTATTTATAGAGAGACGGCAGCTCTAATCACGCTTTCCTCGCACAAGCACGAAGCCGAAGACACCAGCCTGAAGATGACGAGTGGGACCTCATCAAATACCCTTACTCGGATTCAAACTTTATATATATAAGAAAATTTAAATAGGCATAAAACTTTGCAATGAGATGTGCAATACAAAACTTGCAAAAACACATCTATAAAGTGATGCTATTTCCTAGTTACATTACATTACTACACAAATTTCTTTTTTTATTTTTTAAGCACTAACATCTTCTTACTAAATTGAGAGTCTCAGCTAGGCAGTTTGACATTAAGTGAATCCATTGAAAGATACAATCGACTTTTAAACATTTAAGTTACCCAAAGGTGCTGCATAAAGAGATACAGATACTTTAGAACTGGGGCTGAGGCTATTAATAATTGCAAAAATTAAAAAAAAACCCACCTACAGTTAAATGAAATTAAAACCAAATAAAAATTGATCATTTTTGAGAATTTATATACAAGAAAGAAATATCCAGGATAACAGAAAAAGAGAAGATACCATAAGTACCTTCTAGTGTCTTTTTCAAGAAAAAACAGAAGGATATTTAAAACTTATTTAAACTTCTGTTCAAGAAAGTTATTTTCAATAATGTTCAAATTGTACTGCCAATAAAGGTACTTAACAACACATCTGTTGGTAAGTATAAAATTGACACCACATCTGTTTATTGGCATGTGTGTAGCATGTTGGTAGAACATTTGGAAGATTGCAGTAAAATTAAGAATTCAATTACTTAATTTTTTCACATTCTGTAGCTGTGAAATTGCATTTAAAATTTACGCTACATTGGCCAAATAGAAGTGTGAATTTTTAATGGTTTTTTAAAATAAATTACAGTATTTTAGCATCCTACTTTTGTTGTTTAGAGAGAGATAAAAAATATTTTTTCCTTGATTAGTTTAATCAAACTGCTTTCAAACTTCTAGTCATATATAGGTTAGCAGTTCTCGCTTAACAATGGTAATGGGGATCGACAGTTGCATTGTTAAGCAACACAGTCATTCAATGTGATGTCATATGGCCACACCAATTTCCAATTCCAGTTGCAACAGTTCCAGTTGTTATTATTAGGTGAATCCTGAGAACTTCCAGCATCCTGGAGTCACGTAACTGATGTTTGTGTCTTCCTGATAGCTTCCCCATTGACTTTGCTGGTTGGAAGTCAGGAGTGAACAGTACAAATGGGGATCATGGAATTGCGGGTTGCCAAGTGCCAGAATCATGATATGTCTGCAAGGATGCTGCAATGGTTGGAACTATGAAGAACAATCATAAGGCTCCTCGTTCAATGCTGTTGTAATTTTGAATGGTCATTGAACAATGCTGAACGGAGACTACCTGTATTTGAAGACACAGATTATATTGAAGTAGAGTAGAACCAGTACAAAGAACTTTTTCAGTTGAACTCTTAATAACATTTTATAGATAAACAGTGAAAGCAGCTTCATTTAATATGCTCCGTACAAATACTGGCTTTTGTTTGACCCTATGTCATGCCCCCAGATATAATTTGTGTATATACTGCTGTTATTCTCTGTCTCCATCTAGTGGCTAGGCCAAATACCAATCTGTATTGTTTGGAAGTTGACCCGGCCCTTTAATGGTCATCTACCCATAAACCCTGACTCCCAAAACAAGGGCATCCTGGGAAGCCACACTCTGTTTCCTTTAGCATTCGGAAGGAAACAGAAGCACCAGGAACAATCGAGCCTAATCTGTGACAGATGTTCATCTGAGGACAAAAATCCACATCCCATACACACAACAGCGCTGGTCAGATTTAGATTTATCTGTATTTGTTAACTGTTATGCTCGCCAGTAACACAACACTGCTTATTTTGCACTGGGGTTCTTATTGTATGTATTTCTATTTTCCCCCATCCTGTTCTTTTAATAAAGCATCCAGATCTATGCACATGGTCTGTTCTATTGGAGGATAGGTGGGTTTAGCTCAGGGGTGAAATGTAAAATTTGTTACTACCGGTTCTGTGGGCATGGCTTGGTGGTGGTGGTGGTGGTGGTGGTAATGTGACTGGGTGGGCGTGGCCAACTTTTTTTTTTTTAACCTTTCAAAGCATTTTTTCTAATGCTTTGAAAAGCCTCTGCCGATCAGGAAACTCAGCTGGGATTGTCAGAGAGGCTTTTTTAAAAATACCTCTCTGCCGATCAGGAAACTCAGCTGGGATCGTCAGAGACTTTTCAAAGCTTTTTTTTTTACCACCTCTTCGGCCAAGAGGTTGCAGAAAAAAAATGCTTTGAAAAGCCTCTGTCTATCCCAGCTGACCCGTGCAATCATCAGAGGCTTTTTTTTTTACTTTTAAAAGCATTTTTTTGTGGAAACAGGTTGTAGAAAAAATGCTTTTAAAAGTAAAAAAAAAAAAAAGCCTCTGATGATGGGCACGGGGATTTTTGCTACCGGTTCTCCGAACCACCCGCTGCCATCACTACCGGATCAGGTGATCCAGTCCGAACCAGGAGCATTTCACCCCTGGTTAACTGCATGTCAAGCTGCACACAGAGTAATATGTAGCGAGGACAGAACACTAATGTTTAACACTATCTTCTTCAGACTTCTCCAACAGATGTTCTCTTAGTATGTTGGAACTACTTCTCTCAGAGTGTGCATGTCCCAGGTCATGTGCCTGGTTCAGTAGTGGGTTTCACTTACCTTCTGTACTGGTTCGGAACTCTGAGCGCATGCTCAGAGCGTCTGTGTTGACGTCTGGGTGGGTGGGCGGAGCCTCCTGATGCCACCGCTACCAGTTCACTCGAACCGGGGTGAACCAATAGAAACTCCCCACTGGCCTGGTTGTCCCCAAAGTAGGTAGAGTAGGTATGGTTTGGGGAATACTGATCCATTGCTTTTGCTAAAAGAAGTTTCTGAGAGTGACACTGACAAAATGTTTTTGTGCAAGTTAATTTGAGAGATAGCTGTCTTTTCTTCACACAAGGGGGAAGTATTTGTTCAATTGCTGAATCAGATCATTTGTTTTAAATGTAAATGTGTTGTGTAATAAGATCAAGACCTACTTCATATCTGTTTACTATTCTGTTGGTTGGGGATGTTAATTGCATAGTACACCCCCTTTATTTTTTGCCTGAGCTGAAAATAAACTGGTTTGTGTAATAAGGATTTCCATGACAAGTCATACAATAAACTATCTAGTTTTTTGCTTCACAAAAATCTTGTGAGACTTCACTGAAATTTATTAGACTTCATATTCTCCTATGAAAAATCACAAGATTTTGGAGAAAAGATTGCTGATTCAAAGATCAGAGGAGTTGGACAAGTAGTGAAACTTTTTGCATATGTTGATCAAGGAAAAAAAGGGGTTATGGAATTAAATAGTTTGCAATTCAGGGATTTCCTTTTCTCAGCCTAAATTTTTTAAAAAGCCAATCTGAACCTGTTCTAAGAAATTTTTTGATTCGAAGTGTAATGTCTGAGTGTTCAAAGCATAGGGGGAAAAACTTTTACAGAAATGAGCCATGGCAGTAATGGAAGATTTCAACTATTCTGACATCTGGCATGTATATTTTTAAAATATATATTTTTTAGTTCCTTGCTGACAAGTTCAAGTCTCTACACGTGAAGGAAAAAATGAACAGATTCCTTTTCCTGGATTTAATCCTGACCAACTGCAAATAACAGGCTGATGACTGAAAAAAAAATGGGGGTATGTTTTCACTTTAATCTGGACTGCATGATTTTAATTTATCCACTAAAAATTGCTATTAGTCTCTTTGTCTTCTTTAAATTTACCAAATTAACTTAACATTTTACTTTTCAAAAAGGTGCTTTAAAGTGATAGAATAAAACAGTTGCTGTTTTAGCTGCTTTTTTGTTTTGTTTTCTTTTGTTTTTCAAAGGCCACATCCTCTCTCTTTCCTGTTTAAATCTAATAAAAATTGTTTAAAGCTGTACGGTTATTTCCTTGTATGAAAAACAGTTGAACAAAACAAAAATGTTTTTCAATTCTTACAAGGCACTGTAAACAGTATAAAAGTCTAATTGAGGAAATATACAGTTTCAGGCCTCCATTTGCTTTCTATTCTTTCCGGGCAAAATGTTTGCCAACATATTTTGTTTCAATTTAGTGGTAATGATCCTCCAGGGCTTTCTGGGCAAGGTCAGTCCAGCTTCATGCTGGAACAAGGAGTTTATTAACAAGTGTGACTAAACTATTCCCTTGCTGTCCACTTCAGTTTCCAACTCTTCAACATCCATGAAAAGTATACGTGTTTATGAGGATTTTAACCAGTTAGCATGGGATATTATCAGGCTGCACAAAGCTCAGGGCCTGGAAGAAAGTGGATTAAAGCAAAACAAATTAAGGAAACTTCTGAGGAGGAGGAGGAGGAGGAAGAAGAAGATGAGGAAGAAGGTTGTGGGGATGACACCATTCTTTTCCTATCTGGAATTCTGATCAAGGCATGGGAGGAAGAGGAGAAATGTGATATGGCTGGCATGCAACTTGGTTAGCATATTTTATTTAATTCCTGAAAGGCTGATGTCATGACACATAAGCAAACAGGACATAACTTGTATTGTAATGATATTTCTTCCATCATCTCTCTCCCTCTACCCGCCGCCCCCACCAAGCCCCTTCTATAGGTCCCTCTGAGGTGAAGGAGGAGGAAGCAAAGCCATTTAGTGAGTCAGAGAAGCAAGGTAACTTCCTTGTTGTGAGAAGACATCCTGAGCAAGGGCTTTATACCAGCTTTTGCCAAAGTGAAGTTTATAATCGTGAGTTAACCCATTGGCCTATTAAGTCAATGAACTATACTTACCTCTAGAAGCTCATGCTCCTTTTAACCCTTCTATTTCCCGTAGGCAACCACTTGCATTTCTGGCCTGGCTGAGTGAAGCAGTCTCCTTGATTTCCCATCTCCTTCCCATACTTCTCTCCAAGGGTGGGTTCTAAATTTTTTTACTACCGGTTCTGTGGGCATGGTTTATTTTGTGGGTGTGGTTTGATGGTCATGTGACAATTCTTTAGGATTTAGCAGAAGTATTGGTCTACCAGCCTTTTAACTGCTTGTAGAGCTGTACCGGTCTACCCATTTGTTCTTGGAGTGACCTGGTCTACCCATTTGTTTTTCAAGCATCCTGGTCTACCCATTTGTTCTTGGAGCACCTTGGTTTACCCATTTGTTTTTTGAGTGCACTGGTCTACCACCACACTGCCTTTTAACACTGATCAGTTGTAGGATGGCCCTTTGAAGTACCGCGGCAAGAGATTAAACAGTTTTTCTCCTTCTAGTCAATCAGCTGGGACCCGGGAGGCAGCGAAAAATTGGGGGCGAGGCCAATTAAAAGGTAAGAACGTGGAGTGGGTGGGTGGGAAGGCCCAGCTCCCGAACAAAGAGAACCGGTTCAGTGACGTCATATCGTCACTGCTACCGGCTCGGCCGAACCAGGCTGAACTGGGAGGAACCCACCACTGCTCCTCTCCCTCCCTCCCCATCTCCCTCTACATCTCCCTTTCCTCTCTCCAGTTGAGACTAGAGTATATGCTACCATTCACTATCACAAAGCAGTTATGTCAGCCCAGAATTTGAATAAGGGAAACTTGGGCTCAAACTCTCAGGCTCACCTATAATATTTTTGCATTATTTCACTATATTTCCAGTTATTCTCCCCTGCAAAAGTGTGAGGATAAAATGCTGCATTGTGTTCCCAGTTTCACTTCTAACTGTAACAAACTGCATTTTAACTTTCTTAATATTATCCTTATGACTACAGTTACATTATCTAAACCAGTGCAGATGACAGACTAGATTACCATGGACATAAGAACAAAGAGTCCTCCTAGAATAACCCATTTAGTCCAATATCCTGCCTCCCGCCACAGGCAACCAGTTACTGTAGCTCTGGAGATTTCACAAGCACGATGTGAAGCTGTTATTCATTTATTTGGTTTATATGTCGCTCTGTAGCAGAAGCTTTTTGGGTGATATCCATCCATACCAAAAAAAAAAACCCAAATGAAAACAAAGCAACAAAATCCAGCTGCCATAACTGCAACTGTAAATAGCAAAAAGTAGAAGAACAATTTTACAACTTTGAAAATATATCCAGCGAGATCAAAGCAGTTTTAGGATGCAATTTAAGTCAATTAAAGGTGTAAGAGAATGAAAATACCTTTGCTTGGCAACCAGAGATCAACAAAATAGGTTTTTGTTGTTGTTAGTTGCGAAGTCGTGTCCGACCCATCGTGATCCCATGGGCAACATTCCTCCAGGCCTTCCTGTCCTCTATCATCTTCTGGAGTCCATTTAAGCTCACGCCTACTACTTCAGTGACCCCTTCCAGCCACTTCATTCTCTGTCGCCCCTTTCTTCTTTTGCCCTCAATCTTTCCCAGCATTAGGCTCTTCTCCAGTGAGTCCTTCCTTCTCATTAGGTGGCCAAAGTATTTGAGTTTCATCTTCAGGATCTGGCCTTCTAAAGAGCAGTCAGGGTTGATCTCCTCTAGGACTGACCGGTTTGATTGCCTTGAAGTCCAAGGGACTCACAGGCGTCTTCTCCAGCACCATAGTTCAAAGGCCTCAATTCTTTGGCACTCAGCCTTTCTTATGGTCCAACTTTCACAGCCATACATTGCAACTGGGAAAACCATAGCCTTGGCTATATGCACTTTTGTTGGCAGGGTGATGTCTCTGCTTTTTAGTATGCTGTCTAGATTTGCCATAGCTTTCCTCCCCAGGAGCAAGCGTCTTTTAATTTCTTGGCTGCAGTCCCCATCTACGGTGATCTTGGAGCCCAGGAAAATAAAATCTGTCACTACCTCCATTTCTTCCCCATCTATTTGCCAGGAATTGTTTTAGATAGTTTTAGATAAAACATAAGTAGGTTTTAGATGGACCTATTTAGAGAGGACATTCATAAGTAGAAACTGTTCCTGTGAAACAAATGCCTGGATCTAGTTAGCCTCAACCTCAATTCACCTGAGCATCTCGTCAGTGATTTATAGCGCCATTACGGTTGTTCTAGAGCAATGTTGGTGAAACTTTTTGGCACAGAGTGCCAAAACTGGAGCACACACATGTGGGGGGAGCACCAGAAACCAGAAGAGCAGCTGAGCTTCTGGTTTCCGGTGTGCACATACGTGCCGGTCACCTGGTCTTCCGGTTTCTGGCATGCATGCAGCAAGAAGACCAGCTGGCCGGATCGCACACATGAAAGAAGAATCTGGAAGAGCAATGGGCGATGTTTGATGCGCCCAGAGAGATAGCTCTGTGTGCCATTTCCGGCACGCATGCCATAGGTTCGCCATCATGGTTCTAGAGTGCTTTCTAAAAGCTCCCTCTCCTAAAGATGGGTTCATAATTTCTAGATCCATCTAGACATTCCCTTTCATAATCATCCATTTCCAGAATTCAGCTGGTCATCCAATAATATCCAACCAGACTATGCTATGTGTGTATTGATAAATAGGATGTAAATCCTGATGGATATGGATAATTTATTCCAGAATCTAACAAACAAATCACAGCATACAGTTCTATGTTGTGAAACTCACATAGAAACTGAGTGAGTTTCTATCACATTTCCCAGCAAGACAAAATCAAAGAGATACTAAATTGTGCAGAATTAAGTAATTATGCCTAATAAATTATATCTGGTAGAATTACTGTCTCTAAATAAGAAAATTTCAGAAGCTATTAACCACATTAAGGACTGATGAGAGCCAGAGGCCAGTACATCGATTCCAAAAGCATCCAAATATATTGGCTTCATTCAAGCTAAGATGCTCAGTGAATCTCAAAAACACTAAGTGATGTATTAAAGTAATTGACAGCCACAAATACGTACCCACTACCCCACAAGACTATGAATAACTGCAATACCCGTGTTTTCCGTAAGCATTTTCCTAAGTTTACAAGCTTATCCTTTACATATTATGTTTGTGAGTATCCATGTTTATATTATGGAATCGTTTTGACAAGCATGGAAAGCCAGGTTTTGTTCAGGACAATAAGAGGTTTAACTAACCTCCGTCCCAAGTTAGAGCTGGTCATGAAAGGAAAATCTGCAAGTTAAAATATATTTATGCATGCGCGCGCACGCATGCACACACACACACACACACACACACACACAATACCTATATGTGATTTTCTACACCTTTGAGACAGCAAGAAAACAATTTGCAGTGCTTGGAGAAAGGATTCCTTCTATCATCATTTCTTCCATGCTGTAGTGGCCCAGTGGTTAGAATGCAATATTGCAGGGTAACTCTGCCCACTGCCAGGAGTTTGATCCTGACTGGCTCAAGGTTGACTCAGCCTTCCATCCTTCTGAGGTCGGTAAACTGAGGAGCCAGATTGTTGGGGGCAATATGCTGACTCTGTAAACCCCTTAGACCGGGCTGTAAAGCACTATGAAGCGGGATATAAGTCTAAGTGCTATTACTATTGCTTCTAGTCCCCTATGTTTCTTATTAACTGTAGCTAGGTTGGTAAATGTCCAAACAAGATACTGATTTGCAGACTTCTCCCATCTCTCTCTCTTATCTATCCATCCATCCATCCATCCGTCCATCCATGATAAAGAAAACCTTAACAGGTAAATAATAAACGACAGAAGGCTGGGACAGAGACCCCAGTCAATGCTTGGAAGGCACTTTGATATCTATGGGCACAACATTAACAAGAGGCTTATAGACTTCAGTTAATTTTAAACATAATTGGGCGAAAATTAAAGCTATATGATAAGAACTGCACTGATATTGGAAATTTATTTATTTATTTATTTATTAATTAGATTTGTATACCGCCCCTCTCCTTACGGACTCAGGGCGGTGAACAGCCGAATTAAAAATTCAATACATAAAAGTTAAAAATTAAAACACATATACATTAGGCTGAGAATTAAAACCAAATAAATATTAAAATGCGGCAACGCAACAAACATTAAAAATCTTAAAATTTTAAAAAATTCTAAAAATGCAGCAGGGATCAGGCTAAACCGGCAAGTTGAAAAAGATGCGTCTTCAGGGCCCGACGAAACGTCCGGAGGTCGGAGATAATTCTCAATTCTGGAGGAAGATCATTCCAGAGGGTGGGGGCTGCCACAGAGAAGGCTCTCCCCCTGGGGGTCGCCAGCCGGCATTGTCTGGCTGACGGCACCCTGAGGAGGCCCACTCTGTGGGAGCGAACCGGCCGGTGGGAGGCAATTGGCGGCAGAAGGCGGTCCCGTAAGTACCCTGGAAATACCCAGCCAGGCAGGGAAGAGGGCTGAAATGAAGAATTAACTTTGAATCATTGTGCAGCCACAAGAGATCCAGAATTGGCCCCTCCCCCAGGCTCGATGGAACCTTATTTATTCCCAAGGGAAGACAAGCAGTCTGGGATATTTCCTGTATTATAATGATTAAAGGAAAATTAAAAGTAATTTTTATAACTTTTTCTACCCCTAGGTTTTACTTTCACAATAAAAAAAACTTGGAAACATTTTGATGTAAATATGGTGAATACTCCAGCTTCCCTATTATTAATTCTTTTTTACACAACAGACTTTGACTGCAGCAAAAATGGCTAAATTCTGCACACCATAGCTATTTTACACAACTAATGTAGCAAACCCTTTTGCATTATTATTTTATTTTATTTTTACATTTTAGTATTTAATGACCACGGGCCTCACAGTTTATGGATTGATGTCATAGTATAGTTAGGCCATGTGTAACTGACAGACTGGATGCCAAATTGTGATTTTATTGTAGATTTTATGTTATTTATTATTAATTCTATAATTTTTAACTGGATAGTCATTGAGTGTTTTTATTTGTTCTTGTCCCCAGTCTTTGACTGTAATAAACTTGATTTGATTTGGATTTGAATTTTTTCTTACAGACATTTTCTTCCTGAACCTTTACAACCAGGGGTGAAATCCAGCAGGTTCTGACAGATTCTGGAGAACCTATAGCGGAAATTTTGAGCAGTTCTGAAAACTGGCAAATACCACCTTTAGCTGGCCCCAGAGTGGAGGGGAATGGTAATTTTGCAATATCCTTCCCCTGGAATGGGGAGGGAATGGGGATTTTGCAGTATCCTTCCCCTGCCATGCCCACCAAGCCACCCCCACAGAACTGGTAGTAAAAATAATTAGATTTCACCACTGTTTCCAACATAGTTTTGGGAACTCCAGTGGAGCAAAGTAGAAGAAGCAGTAAGTGGTTAAATTCAGATTTATTTATTTTTGGTTAAATATTTTGTCAATATTATTAAAAGCAAAATGCTTCCCCATGGCAGGTTTTGGATCAGTTCCTCAATGCACACACAGCTGTATGATTTAACAATATTGGTCACTTCTGTTGGGAGATTCTTTTAATATTAATTATTTGAACAATTGTTTCATCAAAAAAGTGAAGATATTTACTGAAAATCTAACAGATTGGGCATGCTGCAGTTCTTTGTCAGCCAAAGAGTGTTGGCTGGTAGGGACTAGAAGATAGACCTTTTCTGCAGTAGTCCCTGAGAGATTAGCATGATCTCAACCCTGTTGGCCTTTTGTAAGGCTTTAAAAAATTGGTAAAATTTGGTAAAAAATTGGTAAAATTTGTGTTCCTGAGTATGCAGTAGTGAATGTCTTAAGGGCCTTGTTTATTCATTTTAATGTCAACTGTTAACAATCTCTGCTTCTGTGCATATTATTTTAGATGGTTTTTAAATTTTTAAAATTGCTTTTATAGTTTGGGTTAAGCCACCAGAGTCCTTGACTGAGATAGGTGGCTATACAAATTGAATAAATAAATAAATACAAACAAACAAATGAACAAACAAATGAATGAACGAACAATAGTTTGAAGTTATTGACAAGTAGGTAGTTTGTATCTCAATCTCATGCCAACTTGTCAACACTTTTGCAAAATAACCTGGTAAATTTAGAAGGGGGTGGGGAGTTGGCCTGTTTTATATAACATATAAACGAATGAATGGTGCATTCTTTACATGAAATACGTCAGGCCGTGTTAGATTTTAGCAGAAAATTACAGTAGAGGAAAGAACACAAACATTTTCTAATTTGCTTAGTTTTGATGCTTTAGTTTTTAGAAGACCATAACTGTATTAAGTCAAATGTACTTTTCCATTATTAGCAGTATCAAATTTGGACACAAAGTCAGATTTGTTTAGATATATGGGTCCATGATGCCATATTACCTTTGACTGGTATGCAGGAAAAGAGAAAGAGGTAAAGAGAGAGACTTTAAAACTGTTTGTAAAAGTCAGATGCCAACACAAGCAGCTAAACACAAGTTGAAAAGCAATAAAAATGATGAAAAGGGTGTTTCTTTTGGTTTTAATAACCCCTTTCTTAGCTTTTCTTGCCCCTAAAACCTGCATTAGAATTTTCAGCACCAGCTTATTTTTTGTTTAGAGCTGTTAAACTGGACATTTGACTTAATGCTCTCCAGGTATCATCTTTCCATCTGATGAAGATCTTTTTCTCGTCCTTTCCATCATGGAATAGGACAGAGGTGGGCGTCACATACTGTAACAACCAGTTCACCCAGCACCGGAAATGTGAGCACGCATGCATGCATGCAGCAGCAAAAAACAGGGCAATTCACTCAGACGTGCTATCCACACATTCATGTGGCATCAAAAAACACAGCGATATAGGATGGGATTGCATGGGGGTGGGTATGTCTGGTGCCTGGGTGGGTGGGTGGCCACCCGCAGGTCACAACTACTGGTTTGCCTGAATCAGTCTGAACTGGCAGGAGCCGACCACTAGGGTCTGATAAGAAAGGAGTTCTTGTTGGATTGGGTCTTGTTTGTAAGTCTATCTTCAGGCCACTGTTTTTTTTTAATGCATTGCTCTTTTTAAATTATATGCTTCCCAGAGTCATGAAGAGTGGGGCAGTCTCCACAAATAAATAAATAGCTCCACATCAATCCCCTAGCCAGCCTATACATCGTTCATGCTGCTTATGGATCATAAAACATGAAGGCCAATGTACCTGAATGAGAAAGCTAGAAAAGTTCTCTTAGTTCATTGCTATTCAAGGCTAGAAATATTTCCTTGGTTGAGAGAACACAATGGTTAAAATAGCAAAACAAATCAAATTCCTTTATGCAATTATATGGGCTCTGCTTTAGCAAGTAGATACTTAGGACATTATTTTAATTGTGGTCTTTCATTAGATGATCTTCTGTGTCCACCATTATATTTTTAAGAGGTTAATTTATTCTGAAAAGCAAAGATATTCATAATTTTACGATGACTTATTTTGCAACATCAGCAAGAAAATGGAGTGCAGTTAACGGGATATCTTTTTGTACTTTTTTCTCATGTCATAGAAGAGGCTGTATAAAAATTTGTTCCTATTGAAAGATTCTTGCTCTGTTTTACTTCTAAAGAAAAAAGAAAAATGTAACAAAAAATTAATTGGTATATTTGGGGGGGGGCAGGAGTCTAAGGAAGTGATTAGGATTTCATCACACTTGGGAACTTCTATAATTAATATTTTTAGGATTGCAAACAATAGGCTTTGACCAAAAATGCTACAGAATGTTATCCAGGAAGAATGGCATCCATCAGTAGCAAAAAATTGTCCTCACTACTTTATATCCTTAACTACTATGAAGAAATTTGGGGAATTTTATTTATTTTTATCGATCTATTAATCAAATTTATACAGATTCTGGAGTATATTTGAACTAAGTTGCATTGCACAAGCAGATATTCACATACATGATTTTAGAAACAGAACAGCTTAATAGTGATTTTTTAAAGAGTTGATGGAACATCCACGTCTACATAATCAAACAGATGTGTGACCTGAGGAATGTCTCTGGAAGAAGAGCCATGATAGTTCTTATTGCTTATTGCATTTCTTTGCCTATAGATGAAAGACTAGCAGATGACAATCTGTCTGAAATGTTGATTTTCAGCCTTTCTGACCTTTCTTGGTACTGCTAACATGGATAATTAAAGTATGTTATTGTTGTTGTTAGCTGCGAACACTATGCGTCCCTATGGATAATGTTCCTCCAGGCCTTCCTGTCCTCTACCATCCTCTGGAGTCCATTTAAGCTCATGCCTACTGCTTCAGTGACTCCATCCAGCCACCTCATTCTCTGTCGCCCCTTTCTTCTTTTGCCCTCAATCTTTCCCAGCATTAGGCTCTTCTCCAGTGAGTCCTTCCTTCTCATTAGGTGACCAAAGTATTTGAGTTTTATCTTCAGGATCTGGCCTTCTAAAGAACAGTCAGGGTTGATCTCCTAATTGAAGTATCCTATCCCCCTAAAATTGAAAGGAACATGGAGACATCATTTTGAAATGTGTATGAACAAATAATAATAGAACGGTTTTGTTTAGAGTATCCAGCTTCTACTGAGGCAAGGATGAACAGGATCAAAATACATCTTTATCATATTTCAGGGAGCACAGTGGCTTGCATGGTTAGGATACTGGGTTGGAGGTTAGCAAACCCACGTTTGAGACCTGAGTGGTGTTATGGGGCAGGATAAGCTCCCATCCTTTGCTTCAGCTCCTGCCAGGAACATGAAAGGAGCTCCCAACTGAGTGTCCTCCAGGCAACGATGATGTCACCGGCTAATCCTTTCAACCCAGAAGCCCTTGGTGCTTCTAACATGAGTGTTATGTGATTTTATTTCAGGAAATGGTAGCCATATGTGACAGTTGACACTTTTATTGAGTATGAATGGTACATAAGTATTTGATACCCACTCAACTCTCAATCTCTTTGCCTTCCCTTGCAGTGCTGCTCTTTCAGAAAAAGAAATTAGAAAAAATAATTAGAAAAAAAAAAGAGAGAGCCTTCTCTATGATCACCCTTGCACTATGGAACAGCTTGTCCAAGAGGCAAGGCAGGCCCCCACTCTCCTGCCCTTCCAGAAGAGCATCAAGACCTAGTTCTGCCAACCTCCCTGGGGTCATGGTGTCTAAGAGCAGTTGGTAGGCTGGAGGTGCTTCCTCTCCCTTTTAACTCTGCAATTGTTCTTTTCTTCCTTTTACAATTTTTGTAATCCCTTTTATCAGAGTGGAGTTGGGCGATTGAATGGAACTGAGCGTTTACTGACCAAATGCCCTTCCTGACACCTATGCAGAGTTCACAGTAGATATTATCTCTTTGTGCCCAGATAGAGAAACATCTGTTGCTGCCTAGGCTAGAACTCTCAAACTCCTAAGTGTGAGGCAAGGTTCTATACCTCTAAACCAGGGCACTGCTCTGCAATTGTTCTTTTTAACTTTATTTTAATCTGGTTTTAAGCTTTGTTTTTAACCATAGCACTTTTATGTGCTTTTACTGTTTTATTTTTATAACTGCCCAGAGGCATGAGCGGGATAGAAATTTGCTAAATGAATAAATAAAATGAATCTTCTAATGTTAATTTTTTATTAGCAGTGTCTATTAGAAAAGGATGCTTATTTATATTAATTGCATTTTTGTTTTCCTGTTCACAAGAGATCACGAAGAGAATCTGAAAAATTTCTGCCTCTTATGGAAAGCCTGAGGTACAAGAAACAGGGTAAGATAGCTGGGTGAATAGAGACAGACAGGCAGATATATATAAAATAAATACTTTATTACAAGCAAAGGTGTAATTTTTTAAAGTATTAGGCAATGATATAAAAGCCATAAATTACTTACTAGAAAGCACACAAATGTATCAAACACAATCAACAAATTTTCTGTGAAGGAATATAAGTAAGATCCTCCATCATTTTTTAAAAATTATTATTATTAATTCCTTCCTTGCCTCTTTTAGTAAGACATTTTAACAGTGGGGAAACTTAGACATTTCCACTATTTAATTCTGTCCTCCTCCCAGAGAGACGTGCTACATGGTGGTCTGTAATCTTTTCAATTTGAGGTCAGCTGTGAAATAAACCAGAAATGAGATTAATTTTGCGATCTCGGTTTAATCTTCAGAGAACTTCTTTCTTAAAAGGGCCAAAAGCCAAACGCTGAAGACAAAGCCCCAAGCAACAGAGCAGGGGGGGGGTTTTGTGTGTGTGTGCCAGAACAATGTCTAACTTCCAGATTCATGGCTGCAGCGTCAGCTCCATTTCCAGTTTGCAGTTTAATAGTTTAGAAAGGACAGAAAAAGAAGGTTGCTGAATATTTTGACCAAACATCTGGGTATTGCCCCAAGGATCCGTCTTTTTCAAGCAAGCAATGTGGAAACAAAATCCCAAAAAGCAAAAAAAAGGGGGGGGGGAAAGGGAAAGACATGAGGAGAGAGAGAGAGAGAAAAAAAAGATAGGAAAAAAGAATAATTGGCCACGGGGTGTCACTCTTGACCCAAATTTGGGTTAGTCTCTCCATTGTCTCGAAGCAGCTGGAGGTTTTGTTTTACATGAAAATCCCCTGGCACGGTGGGCCTCTTTCAATATAAAATAGTAGGTGGATGGTCGCAGCATAAGAATTTAAATATTCAGACTCAAAAACTACCTGTCAGTCAGCACTGCCTACGTTTTCTAAGTGGGGACTAAAATCCGGCTCAAATGAATTCAAAGCTGAAAGTGTAAAATGCAAAACAGGCATTTAAAAGAAGGAAATGCCCCCCCCCCCCCAAGTATAATGGAATCCCCAGGCATCCTGACAATCCGAGCTCTTTTTTGTTCTTAACCCAATCAAAAGTGATCTACATTAGCAGAAACACCTGGATCACCTTGGAGAAGCTGCATCTGAAAGTGACATGTTGGTTGCAGAAGAAGTATGTAAAAGGAGAGGAAGTTATTCTCTGTGGATAGAACTCAGGTGCTCCAAAGCTGTGACAACAATAGTTTGGTTTAGGTTATCAGTTAAGAAGCCGTATCCGTCCTGGGAAGTCAATTGAGAAAAGGAATGGAAAAAGTCAAAGGGTGTTTAGAGAAAAATGGATTCAACTACCAGCAGCTGCAAGGAGGAAAGGAATGGTTACATTCAGTTTAAGAACTCCATATTCTATCATCACTTTATAAAAGATAACAGAGTGGAAGTAGATAGATACAGAGATAGATAGATAGACATACATTCCCACTTCTAGCTCATATCTCATATGTTTCTTTTTCAGTTGCAGAAGTTGTTTCAATTTTTTTCCTAGAAGAATATCTCAAGAAGGTACTATTCAGGATGTATCTTGGAGGATTGCAAATTTCTTTATGTTACGTGGCATGCATGGGTGGTTCTATCAGAATGTTGTAGACATAGAAATTCATTTTTATGAAACAAGCTTTTTATTTTGGTGTTGAAGGACTTCGCAATGAAAGATTTGCTGTATTTACACATCTGTTGTGTTTTGATTAAATGGGTTGCATCTCTTGTGGGGGAAAAAAATCAATCAGAAATCAATGTTTTCCCCCCTTGATTGGACTTTTGAAACACTTGGATAACCCACTCAAAAATAACACCATTTATTCTGTGCGAAACCAGGGGTATCACGTTCTAAAAGCAAAAGAGCTATTCACAATTTTAATTTTTAAAAATGTTAATGATTAAAACAATATTATGCTCCATTGTTTTTACTGATGAAAATGAAAAAAAAAAATACTTGAAAAATATAACCCATTTAAACTGAAAAGGCATTTATTCTGTAAAGGTCACAAAATAACAAAAGTTCTCATTCTGTGTCTGCTATGTTCCGATATTTTAAGAAAGGGGCAATAGCTATCGTTTTTAAAGGTTAATATTTTGAAATCAAAAGGAGCAAAGACAAATTGTAGGGGAATTACTGGGCCACTTTGAATCTGGAGAGGTCTTTTTTTCTTCAGATACTGTGTTCATTCTGAAACAAAAAAGGCTAGAAAGTATTATCAACTCGGTCTGACTTTAGCTTTCTTATCTTTCAAAACTTCTGCGCTTGTTTAATTAGAAATTCAAAACTAAATGCAAAGAAGGGAAATGGTGTACACAGCTAGTCCTTGACTTAGAATCATTCCTTTAGTGACCATTCAAAGCAGTGGTGGGTTTCAATTTTTTTTACTACTAGTTCTGTGGGTGTGGCTTGGTAGGCGTGGCATGGCTTGGTGGGCATGGCTTGGTGGGCATGGCATGGGAAAGGTACTGTAAAATCTCCATTCCCACCCCACTCCAGGCGAAGGATATTGCAAAATCCCCATTTCCTCCTGATCAGCTGGGACTTGGGGGGCAGAGAATAGAAGGGGACGGGGCCAGTCAGAATTTTTACTATCGGTTCTCCAAACTACTCAAAATTTCCACCACCAGTTCTTCAGAACTGGTCAGAATCTGCTGAAACCACCTCTGATTCAAAGTTACAACGGCAATGGAAAAAGTGACGTGACCATTTTACACATTTAGGATCGTTGCAACATCCCTGTGGTCATATTTTTAAAATGTCAGTTTAGAGCAGTAGCTTTCCAAATGCAATGTCTCGTTTACAGGGAGGGAGAATATTTTTGAAATCACTTACAGAAATAAGTCCTCATTGAAAGATAGTAATTACAACACTGAAATCAGAAGCTGGCAATCTCATCAGCTATATATTGGAAGGACCAGAAAGAGAATACAGAATAACAGAGTTGGAAGAAACTTTGGAAGTCTTCTACTCCAATCCTCTGCACAAGCAGGAGTCCTTCTACCATTTCAGACAAATTGTTGTTTTCCAATCTCTTCTGAAAAACCTCCAGTGATGAAGCATCCACAACTTTTGAAGGCAAGCCATTCCACTGGTTAATTGTTCTCACTGTTAGAAATTTTCTCCTTAGTTCTAGGTTGCTTCCCTCCTAGGTTAGTTTCCATCCATTGTTTCATGTCTTGCCTTCTGGTGCTTTGGAAAATAGGTTGACCTCCCTCTTCTTTGTGGCAACCCCTCAAATATTGAGAGGTTGCCACCCTTACTGATGTAAGACGTATGCTTGGAATAGGAATACTTTAATGCCTAACAACTTCTAGGATACTCAAAATACCACCAGTTTGAGGTGAAAGTGCTGTGTGAACATTTTTTTTGCGCATCCTTAATAGGGAGTCAAACTAATGGAGACAATTTGGACTGGCAGCAGTTCTCTATCACTTCAGAAGTTTGCAATGATTACCATTTCTGGATTGTTCAGCACGGTATAGTGTTAAACATTTCATTATCTTCTTTAAGGATGTCATCCTGAGGAGGAATATTCCCGATCTTGTTTGAAATACCTATTAAAAACATGACATCTAATTGTGTAAGTTCTACGTTATAATTGAAAATAATTGGCCTACTCTTCTGAAGCAGCCAATTAAGAATTTTCAGATTTGCAACACTTTTCAGAATATTGGTGAAACGCACATACACAGAACCCCAAATACACTTCCTCTATATAAAAACCTCCTCAAAATATGCTTTCAGCCTTGAATACAATCACAAGTGCTTGTTAGCTTACTCCATATTGAAACAACTATCTGCTCTTCTCTCAAAGATTTTAGATTTTCTACAGCCTTTAAAATTAAATTCACTGAGGAACATGCGTACAATGGTAGCAATATTGTTTTTTCACATTGTCTAGGAGTAGTAAAAAAAACCCTGAGTTTAATCCCTCAGTAGATCCTTGCTACACTCTTTTAAACCACACCAATAATGGTATCCCTTCTTAGCCCCCGATTACCACTTCAAAAATTAAGCAACCAATTGAGCAGTTTAAGACAAGGAAATCCCCAGGAAATGATTTCATTCCAGCTGAACTAATTAAGACCCATATAGATTGATGGTTTCCAGTTCTTGCATCGCTCGTTTTCTTTATTGGTTCCAGTTTTTGCATTTCTCTTTTCCTTTATTCCTCTGCATGCTTTCCAGAGAACTGGGCCAAAGCTATCATCATGTCCACCTTTTTTTTTAAGGCAATAGGGCAGTCCCCACCAAGTATAGACATATACGTTTCTAAATATTAGCAGCAAATGGTATACAAAACATCTACAATAAGTAACTGTGCAATTACTTAAGAGTTAGATATACATATATCCTAATTCTGATAAAAATGTGTATGCTATAAGGTAGTTTTTGACAGCCATTCCAGACCCTGATTATGTGACAAACTTCAACAATCTACCATGGATAGGTGCTTGTGGCTACTAATTTATAAACTGTCTTTGCCCAAGTCATAAGGTCCTGCTATCACATCCTGTCACATCCTCACATCTTGAACATAAACTGTTTCAACTTCTATCCTCAAAATGACACTACAGAGCATTGCACACCAGAACAACTAGACACAAGAATAGTTCCCGAACACCATCATTCTGCTAAACAAATAATTCCCTCAACACTATCAAACTATTTACTAAATCTGCACTATTATTAATCTTCTCATCGTTCCCATCACCCATCTCCTTCCACTTATGACTGTATGACCGTAACTTTGTTGCTTGTATCCTTACGATTTATATTGATATTGATTGTTTCCTGATTGCTTATTTGTACCCTATGACTATCATTAAGTGTTGTACCTTATAATTCTTGATGAACGTATCTTTTCCTTTATGTACACTGAAAGCTTATGCACCAGGACAAATTCCTTGTGTGTCCAATCACACTTGACCAATAAAAATTCTATGATCGATGATCTATGTTCAGATCTGACAACAGAAGCAAGCAATTTATTTAATACAACATTAATGTTGTATTCTCAGATTGTATTGAGTTTGTTATGATCTGGTCCTCATCTGTAACTGATGAGAGAAGTGTTAGATAAAGAATTATGAAAAGAAAAATCAGAAATTTCGCTAAGTTTTTAGCAGTCATTTGGCCAAAGGAGGAGTATGAATGCTTCTAAAAATAAAGAATGTCCAGGGCTTAAAATCTGATCACTGCATTAATGTTATTCATCTTCTACTCTGCAGGAGCTTTTCCATACCTGGAGCCTTTCATCTTCTGCGGAACAACATATAAACCCAGCAGATGATTTTGCAATCTCCTTATGCTCATATTTTAATGCACTATTGCCATGAAGGGGTCTTACAGACCAATTTTGAAAGCACATTGCTGGCATCGGTTCCACTGCCCAGAATCAGTTAAGTGCTGTAAGAGCAATTTTAGGATTGTAGGATCCAGATGAAGTTTTATTCCCATCCTGGGCTTCAGTTCAACAAAGTACTTAAGCACGTATTTAAGTACAATTAGGATTTTTGTAGCACTAAGCAGTACAGCATATACATGCATGTGCGTGCACTCATAGGCACACACTCCGACACAGAATACAATAGACAAGAATCATTATAGTGAGAATGATATTAAACTGGAAAGTAAAATAACTCCAGAGTTGTTTTGGTTTATGCACTATAAACAAACAACACAGAGCATTTTTTAAAAAATTAAAGAGCTCTTTAAAATAAAGCCATAGTGTTCATGTTCAGAGAGAAAAATGGTCTTTATATATTTATACAACTACCTTCGCACAAGGACTAGAAGAACCTGTTCAAGATTTTCCTGAAAGCTATCAGGTCAGGAACCACATGGATCTCTAGAGGAATTTCATTTCAGAGGACAGCCATTGTTTAATTGAAGGGAGTGAGCCAACCTGTTGGTTCTTACTGACGATGAAAGATTGGCAGTCCCTCTGATAACTAAGACCTAGGCCATGTAGGCATAACCAGCATCTTGAATTGCATCTGGATTGGAAGTATACTGGAAACCAGTGCAGTTTGTAGACAGGTTGTCACATGGGCATACTGTGGCATACTCATCACTGCCTGAAGTACTGGAATCTGGACTGAAGCTTCTGAGTGGTCTTCAAGGGCAGTCTTATGTAGAATGTGTTGCAGTAGTCAAGGCAACTAAAGCATGAGTGACTGTCAAAAGAATTCCTAGTCTAGGAAAGGGCATAGCTGGTGCATTAGATGGAGTTATATTTTCCAGGCTACAATTGTCACCTTCTCATTGAGCAGGAACTTTGAGTCCAGAAGTACTCTTGAATGGGCAAGTGCTATTGCATCCAAGATTAGAGATGGAATATTTCCAGATTCAGCTGGCCCTACTATCCACAGCTACAAAGTCTTGGTAGGATTGAGTCAGAGCCAGGTATTTTAGACCCTGAACCTGATCCAAAAATGCAAGAGACTTGGTGCTCTGACAAACCTACCATTAACAGGCACACTGAGATAACCTCCATCTATGGACCATTTGAAAAAAGGAAGCAAACAAAGGCCAAGGAAAGGGGAAAGCATCCCTAAGCACATCATTCCTCATAACATGCCTATTAACCAATACTGGACAAGCAAGAACCAGTCCTAGCTAAACAGAAAAAACCAAAACAAAACCACACCAGCTCAAAGAGCAATCAAGGAAGGAAAACTATTTAAATCAAGACTGATAGGACATGGTACCATATAAACACAGCCATCAAACTTTATTCTTCCATACACTTATGAGACTACCAACCATGTTTGTTTCTCAAGAAGATAAATAAACTGGGGAACCCCCCCCCCCATGAAACCCAATCTCTAATACTGCAGAAAAAAACCCCACATCCTACATTATATTCTTTCTAGTATTTATTATTCCCTTAAATCTCCCCTACACCAAGTTAAATAGACTTAGTTCTTTTATATTTGTATCACGGGGGAATTTATGAGATTTAACTACTTATGGAAAGGAAGGGAAATTTTTTACTACTAAATTGGAAAGCAAGTGTGATTGTATTAATGGAGTCTAAAACTTCATTAAATTTGATGAGTTTCAAAGCAGCTGAATACAGTGATGAAATCCAATTTTTTTTTACTACTGGTTCTGTGGGTGTGGCTTGGTGGGTGTGGAAGGGGAAGGATACTGCAAAATCCCCATTCCCTCCCCACTCCTGGGGGAAGGATATTGCAAAATCTCCATTTCCATCCTACTCTGGGGCCAGCCAGAGATGGTATTTGCTGATTCTCTGAACTGCTCAAAGTTTCCGCTACCGGTTCTCCAGAACCTGTAAGAACCTGCTGGATCTCACCACTGGTTGAGTACCAAGGTACCACTGTATGTGTAAACTTTCATTTTTTTCCTTTCAGGTTATTCACCAGTCATTCCATATACAATACTCAGTGGTTTTTCCATTTCTAAGCAAGGAAAATATGCGTTCTCAGGGCGTTTAGATTGGGATGTTACTTGCAATAGAGAAAAAATAACTACTGAATTGCCAGTTGCTTTGAACATGATAGTGTGTGCTTTAGGACAAAAGCATGTTAGGGGATTTTAAGCAGAAATTCACACCTGTTGTAGACCATATTAGAAAAGCAAAATAAAGACATAATAAACAAATCAGCAACCAGTGAAATTATGAAACACTTATCACGGTGTAAACAATTACAACAAATGCTAACCTGATAATCGTAATACTAATCAGTGTGCAATTATTAATTATTCCCTTTAGAGTGTAGAAGCACTGCAATTAACCAACAGCTCCAATGGGGTGGGGAGTGGGGAAACATTGATACTGCTGTAAATGTGTAATATGGTATACCAGCGTTGTAACTATTGTATGATGATAAAATTGGCATCTTGACTGTCACATGGATGATTTAGATATCTGTTGTGGATCAAAGGTTTTTGCAGTCAGAGTTTTAATGGTAGAAACCTTTCAACCTGTTGCTAGCCTTCATTCACATAAATCAGGTATACCATCATCCACACTGAATATTTTAATGATAATTCATCAGTTGGATACGTGAAGCCTGAGTCTTCCTAAATGTTTTGGGTGACAACTTCCATAATTTCTGATTGCTAGGCAGACTGGGATTGTTGCTGATCATCTTATAGTTTGAGAAAGTCGGAACAGAAAAACAAATGTGATTGCTATGAAATGTGAATCTGAGTATTCCATTTAAATACTACCTTGGAAATATGGTGGCTATTCAGTAGCTTTTGAATTGTCTTGTCTCATTAGTTTGGGACTAATCATACTGCTGTGTTGAACTTTCCAAATGTCTTCACATTTCATGTGAAAAACCATTGATTGTGGATTAAATTCCCTATAGAGAATTTTTGCCTTTTCCTTCTAGAGCAAATATGGAGAAGGCATCTATTGACTGGCTCAACACAGCAACACAAATTAAGCCCTTACCTATTAAAAACTATTCTATTTTAAAGAGTTTTCTTATTAGGATTGCACTGTACAAATCTTGCTGAAATGTGTATGAAATCCAAACCCATTCTAGCTGACATTTCTCAAACCATAAAACATGAAAATGTGCATTATGTAGACTTCATATAGAGTGATATCTCTATCTATCTATCTATCTATCTATCTATCTATCTATCTATCCATCCATCCATCCATCCATCCATCCATCCATCCATCTATCTCTATCTCTATCTCTTTCTATCTCTATCTATCTATCTATCTATCTATCTATCTATCTATCTATCTATCTATCTATCTATCTATCTTCCATCCATCCATCCATCCATCCATCCATCCATCCACCTATCATCCATCTATCCATCCATCCCCCCCCCCCTCAAACTAAATCCTTCATAATTGTTTTTATGGTGAATCTCAATAAATGAAGCTTTGTTTTATCTCCTGTTCATGTAAGTTTCATAAAAAATGATCAATGGTTTCACAAATACAATAGTATGTTTTTATCAGTTCTGTATGGGATCGCTTTATTCTAAGTCTGATGATGAAATAAAATTTTAAAAACACCATTACAAGGAAACTGTGAATAAGGGCTGTAATTAAAAATGTTTTGTCAAAATGTTTACAGTGTGACTACTGTTTTGAGACAATCCAGTAGCAAAATACAGGACACAGAGGTTTGTCTTACAAACAGTGGTTTATATACAAGACTTCTATATACAGTACATACATAGACGTGGTAGGCACATACCAGGCAAGCAATCAATCTTCAACTCTACCCAGAGAACTACAATGCAGATAGAACACAATGAGGAGAATGATACATGAGGAGAGATAGACATCCTCTAATGGCCTCCCTTATATAGACAGCTTCTTAAAGGAGCAATTATCCTGCTGACTCATTCTCATTCCATCATCTGTATTTTGCTTCTAGGTTGTCTCAAAATAGTAGTCATGCTGTAAACACTCTGATGTGCTTCATCTGAGAATGAACAGATGACAGGGAACATCATCTGTAATAATGCTTAGGAACCAGACTTTAAAAAGTTTTGTTAACTCCTTTTTAATTTATTTTAAAGAAATCCATGCTCTCTTGTCTTTGGGCTGAGCCAGATTTCCCTACAAGGTTGCCTTAGCAAAATATCCAGAGCTTTCTTGACAGAACCAGCATTTATTTCATTGTTTATATATTGTCTGCAAAATAATAAAGTCTCTAATCCTTAAAATTACATCCAGTGTACGGGGGTGGTGGTGTACTGAGACATGATGCATACATTATTATTTCCAAAGCATGTCTATAATGACTTGTGCAGATTTCCAAGTGTAGGTGATTCATTAATGAACATTGAATGCTGTATATGAATATTCAATGGAAGAAGTTCAAATTGATGCAATGTATATTTTCCGAATTGTGAAAAACAAGCAGAGAAGCCATTTGCTCCAATAAATCAGGGTAGCGTTTAATACTCATGGTGGAGGTTAACCAATGAGGAAAAATTCTTCTTTTTCTTATTGGTTTGGTGACCTTTGTTCCCACTTCACTTCTCCGCATTCTATAGTTTATTTTTTTTTCTACTAAAAAAACCAATGTAGTCAGCATTTTATGACTCTTGTATTTTGCTGGAAGGATCAAGAGGGCACAAAAACACATTATAAAGTTTTTGGCCTTTTCTTCAATTGATTTATATTGAAAGATAGGAACTGTTGGGGATCCATAAATTGAAACTCAAAACTTCTCAGAGAAATACATACTGCAAAAGCCAGAATCTCTTCCATCTTGTTGCATAATAGTAATGGCAAAGATATGTGTGTATAGGTTTTATGAAAGTCTTATGAAATCCTATATGAATAGGAGATAAAACAAAGCCTCATTTATTAAGATACACCATAAAAACAACGATAAATCATTTCATTTGTTATATATCTTTTAGATACTGTATATATCTTCTCCCCTAGCAATGTTAAACACTTAAACTTCAATAAAAGTAATAACTACAGCCCACCAGAGTAGGGGTAGATTCCCATGAATAGTTAAAACCCCTTTTTAAAAAAAATATATTGACCCTGACTTTTGACACTTATGTATTGGGAACTTTTATATTGCCTGTTGTATCTGAGGCATCAAATTCAGAGCTATCTAAAGTTATTTCAGGGGACGGATTTATGACATACTGTGGGGTGATGCAACTCAAATAGTTTTGAGTAAACAATTTTGCAAAAAGAAAAGGTCTTAAAAGGAGAAACAGAAGTAGAATGCGTAACTACAGAAAGAAAAGCTCTGCTTTTCTATGCAGGATGATTATACACACACATTTACACACACACACATAATATTTACAGTCACAATAAACCATTTATTTATGACTTCAAACTCTTTGAAACTCATATTATTTTAATCTGCCTAATTCCCAGTCATAATTTCTGGCATATTAAAAATGACAGTTCTAAGGCAAGGTGACTTTTCAAATATGTTTTAAGACAGTGTTTTAAGTAGCAGAGGCTTGAAAAATGCTAATTATATTGCTAGATAAACAATGAGTCATGTAATTGCTTTACTGTCCTAGAAAGGAAGCTACTTGGAAAAAAAATAAAGTCAGCTATATTAATATTAAACACAGAAGCATAGATAAGCAGTATGTTTTAAAACAGGCATGGCTGATTGAGTTTTGCAGACCAGTCTTGATTATTATTGTAAAGATAGTTTTAGATATTAAAAGGTACTTATTAATTTTCTCATTTATGGCACTTCATTCCCAACTATTCTCTAATAGCCTGAGCAGGAATCAAGGGAGTTCACAAAGTGATTCTAGCACACAAAGTGATACAACTTCAGGAGTCGCCAAGAGAAGACTGATTTCAATAAGGTCATGTTTTGAGAAATAATTTTTAATTGATATGTGGATGAAAGCCCCCCACTCTTTTTGTTTTTAACAAGGTTCCCATGAGTAAAGGCGTGGAATGGACAGAGGCCAAAAAAAAAATAAATAAAGCTGAATTCAAGCAAGACAGAAGAAATGCATTTAAGGTAGTTTTCATTGATAGGATGTTGCTGTCCTATCCCATTGATAGGATGGGTAGATGGATAGCAACTCCAGTGCTAAGCAATGCAGTTGTAAGGCACAATGTCATGTGACCAAGCTAAGTTACACTGGTAGTATGGACAGTCCCAGTTACCATTATTAGCATCCCACAACCTTCGGCTGACTTCCCCATTGGGTTTGCTTGGCAATGAAGGCTGCAAATAGCAATAGCACTTAAACTTATATACCACTTCCTAGTGCTTTACAGTCCTCTCTAAGTGGTTTACAGAGTCAACACATTGCCCCCAAGAATCTGGGTCCTCATTTTACCAACCTTGGAAGGATGGAAGGCTGAGTGAATCTTGAGACTGTGAGAATCGAACTCCTGGCTATGGGCAGAGTTCGCCTGCAATACTGCATTCTAACCACTGCATCACCACAACTCTATGCAGTGGTCATATCACTGTGGGACACCGCAGTGTCATAATTGCAAGCTGATTGCCAGGAGCCTGAATCATGTGATCATGGGGATGTTGCAATGGCCACACCTATGAGACCTGTCATAAGACCCCCTTGTTCAGTGTTATTCTAACTTTGAACAGTTGCTGAAAAGTTGCGGAGAGTATGTGAGGACTCCCTATACAACCTTTTCAGCTGGCTGGGAATGCATTCTAACTTACACTTTGTAGCTTGAACAGAGAACTCTAGTATCAAACTTTATTTATTTATTGAATTTATTGAATTTATTTGTTGCCTATCTGACCACAAAGTGACTCTGGGTATCTTATAGTGTTAAAAAGAATGAAACAATACAAGAACATGTATACAATAAGTATAAAACACTATAAAAATACAATTTATCAGTTACAACTAAAACATGGGGAGGGAGGGAATAGGATCAGTAGGGGAAAGGTGGGATCTATTTATAACCACTTCCAGTGTGATGTTCACCCATTGGAGTCCCAGGACAACCGGCAAAGTCAGGTCTTCAAGCTCTTGCAGAATGTCAGGAGAATGGGACCCAACCAAGAACCCATAGCTAATGTTATGGCCGGTTCAGAGAACCTCCAAATCCCACCCCTGGCTGGCCCCACCCACCCCACCCTGCCCACCCACCTCACTGTGCCCCTCTCAGGAGTCTCCATGCGGCCTCTTTTGGATAGGAGGTAAGTGCATGGCCCACATGGAGGCTTGGAGAGAGGGAAAATGGGCCTCCCTGAAGCTCCGAGGGCCCCCAGAGCCTGAAGGAGGCAGTTTTTGTCCTCCTAGAGGCTTAAGGAAAGCCTCTGGAGCCTGGGGAAGGCAAAAATGCCCTCTCTCCAATGGTGCAGGAGGCCAACTAGGCCACATCCACCATGGTCATGCCCACCCAGCAACCGGTCAGAGAACCCATTGCTGAAATTTTTGAAGCCCAATCTCACTCTGGGAGGCAAGATATTACAGAGGGTGGGAAGAACAACAGCAGAGAAAGCTCTTTTCCTGGAACCTGCCAGTTGGAATTCCCCATCTGGTGGGGCCCACAGTATGCCTCCTCTGCCAGTACAGGTGAGACTCCCCCCATTGGGAGGATACAATTCCTAGTGTAACCTGGCCAGTGCTGTGAAGGGCTTTAAATGTGATAACCAACACCCAGAAACACACTAGTGCAGCTCACAAAACAGTGTGTAACATGGGCCACACCAACGGCCCCAAAAGCTGCTACACTCTGTACCAGCTGTAAATTTCAAATGCTCTTCAAGGCTAACCCCATGTAGAACTTTAGCATCTGATGCCTAAGATTGGATTAACATAATGTGTAATATACATGGCTAATCCTGAATTTATTCAGGAATTACAGTCAAGTGCCAAAGCCGTTGTCTGAATCCAGATAATTTACCTAGAGAGATCATATGTGGCTTTCAGGCTATGGACTGTAATAGGGATTGAAAATCTCCAATTTTTTAGGATTTGTATGGTGGTTGAAATGGTCATTAAAAGACGTTTGGGAACCATTTTGACTTTCTGTCTGTTGGTAAAATGAAGGTAAGAAAGAGAAATTGCAATGATAATAGATCATCATATTGAAAGTAGAAATGGAATAGAAATTGCGCTATCATTTCTAGATTTAACTATTGCCTGGGCAAGGCAGTAGGAAAAGAAGGGTCTGTTGAAAGAAACAAAGAACTTGCAAGCATTTCAGATGAACAAGATTGAGGTATTTAAGCTTATGGTCTTTCAAGTCCCTTACAGCCTGGCCTCATGATCTCAAGCATTCAACTGACTAGCAGCTTCATTCAGAAATCAGCCTGGAGAAGGGGAAATGATATATTTCAGTTTTCTGTTGTGATGTTCAGTCCCCAAAGAAAAAAAATGAAGCTGCCCTCCCGGTTGACATTAGTGTAATTCAGCCAAGTGTTCAGTTTTATACCTCTGAGATGCTCATCTATCTAGTCTTGCTTCAACTGTTCTGATAATGTACCCTCTTCCGGGACAGAGACCTTCATGCCATTGTCCAACCAATTAGTTGCTTGACTGACTGCATTCTGCAGTCCTTAAGTGATGGTTTCCTATCTGACATCTTATGACAAACGACTACTAAACTAGGCCATGAGTTTTATGAAACATGCAACTTAGGAGTTCCATGCCATCATTAACTCCTTATGTTCCAAGACCAGCAACCCACTCACTTTACTTCTGAGTAAAATGCACAAATTTGATGAGTTACGTGCATTGCAAGTGTTGATACATCTCACTTATTTTATTTTATTTTTAATTTGTAGAGGCATCTTTTAACATGCATGCTTTTTTCCAGGACTATTCAGAGAATCACATCAAAATTAGATATTTAAGATGTAAGCCCAAGAAATCAAAGAGACCCCAATAAGAGAAAGCTTACACAGACTGACTTATATTAAGAGAAGTGCAGCAAGGGAGAAGTTAAATGTCATTTGGAATTTGACTGCAGTTGGTCAAAAACATGCATCCACCTGAGAGTTGGTCAAACCAATCTTTCCGAAACACTGATTTCTGAACTTTTGCCAGAGATGTCTCTCTCTGGTGGCCATTGAGGCTGATTTACCAGACTTACAATCCTGAATAAGGACAGAAAATGAGTAGCTCAAAGCAAACAGCAGGTTTAAAGGGACAGAGCTAAATTTCATAGGTCAGTTAAAAAGGCAACCACTAAAGTTCAGAAACAAGTTCAGAAACAAACCACGGCTCTTAAAACCAGTTAAGATATTCATTGCCAGAGTATCAGGGGGCTTCAAGATCAACCCATGTAACAAATGTCTTGTTGTTTAAAGCCACATGTTATGAATACAAAAGGTTGCTTACCTTACAGAATTTTAAGAAAATATGTAGGGGGGGAGATTTGGTAGAAAACTCTAAAAATAGAGTTTTTAGACTTCAAATTATCATGGAAGTCATATGAGACTTGTCCTCTTTGCATGTTTTCTGCCTCTCCCAGATTGGTCCATACAAGAAACTTAGATGACAACCACATCTGTAGCCTGGCTTATGATCTGGGTAATAATTACGCGTTGTACTCACTTCCCAGCTTCAATTTTCATATGGTATAATCATGACCAGATTATTTCTATAAAACATAGCCCAGTGTGATAATAGTGGTTATGATTTAATTCAGCTTGATTAATCTCACCTACTCAGGTGAGAAAGGATAACTGTTATCTCATGGGTAGTTGATTAAAACAAATGTTTCAAATACGGGGAAAAAAGTGTATTGTTGTAGACATCTTACCTGTATTATGTTTGACTGCCCAGTGATCCAAGCTCCATGACTGATTTTGTCTGAAGCTATAAATGAAAATATATCGATTTCCCCAGCTTCTCCATTATGTATATGATATACTTTTGTATTATCTGCATCTATGGTATAAATTGGTCAATATGGATACAACAGTCTCTTCCACATATAAATGTCCACATTGTGGATAGTGCATGATGATATACATTTTTACAGGATTACCTACATCTATAAATAGAAGAATAATTGACTTTAAAAATCCTTTATGATTCTTCACCACAGATTTTTGTTACATAGGAGTGCAGGTGATACCCAATCAACATATTCAATGTTAATCCAGCAGGCTTTTCTTCTCTATCTTTACCATTACTCAAAAAAGGGGGGACATAATAATTATAATATTTTGCATTATAGTATATTTCACTTAGTTAATAGTAGTTGATATTACTGTTATGCTTAAAAAGCTGTTATGCAGAAAAATATTTCTCTCTCTCTCTCTCTCTCTCTCTCTCTCTCATCATCTGTTTGATGTAGTAGTTAAGGCATCAGCATCATGCTAGAAACTAGGAGACAGTGAGTTCTAGTCCTGCCTTAGGCACAAAGGCAGCTGGGTGATCTTGTGCCAGTCACTTTCTCTGAGCCCTAGGAAGGAAGCAATGGCAAACTATTTCTGAAAAACTGAGAATCAGGCATACTTGAACCAAAGTGTTTATGTAGGTATAAAAAACATAGAATAAAAAACCTTGGATCTGTCCAAATGTAAAATAAAAATGGAAAATGGAAACAACCTTTTACCGAGAATTGCTCACTTTAAATAATTTCAGCAAGCAATATATTACTCAAGTAAGGGTAAAAGCCTTTGCTTGCTGCTGAAGATCAAACTTATGTGTGATGAGAAATAAGGACCATTAAATTCAGGTTTCTGCTGAAAAATAATCTGAATTATATAGAGCTTCCAATTTTGGAGCTAGATCAAGATTATCTTCGTGAATTTATCCTCCTGGTGTATCCTCCTTGTCACACACACACACACACACACACACACACACACACACACACCATAACTTGCTTCTTGGTGCAAATCTACTTCCAGCTATTATCAGGACCATTTCACATCACTTCTCCTTGATTATCTCAATGGTCACTCATTTCCTTTATTGCAGAAATAATAGCTGCAATAATAAAAGGTCAGCAGCAACTTTAGCACTCCAGGGATTAACAATCAGCCCACCCCTGTTAAAAGGATCTTGGCAAGCCCCACAGCGATGCTAAACTGTGATACCTACCCAGAAAAGTGCCTCTTCTTTTAAAGAATAACCTTTTTGGCAGTGGACAAAAGAAAGAGGACATTTAAAATCCTGTTGTTCTGCACCTGTCTGTGGGTCCCTTAGAGACTCCATACAATGCATTTTAAACTGCTGCAAAATCAGTCTATTTATCTATTTTGTTCCATCTCCAGTTTGACAACTGATTTTAACACACATTTCTTTCCCTTAACCTTGTTGGCAGTTATGCTTTAGAAACTCTCTAAACAATTTACATTGACAGCGCCCCAATAATATATGCCATTTTATTGACTAATGAACATGAATGATGGCACTTCCCACCTGACAACATGCATAGAAGCAGGAACTGAAAAGAAAAAAAAACTAAGCAAGGCAGGAACAAGATACCACATCAAGCCTTCTACTATAATCTTTTTATAGTATATGATGATGATAATGATGATGACAGAAACACAACTTTGTTAAAGTTCTACTATTACCCAAAATTAAATTTACGGTGTTTGAACATCAGAAATTTGAAGAAACATAGTAAGATATTTCCACAATTTCTTTAGCTATTTCTTTGCAGAAGAAGGAAGCATGTCCTTCAACATGCTGAGCCAGATGTCTTCAGAATTCTAGCTTCTGATGCAGAATCCCCATTAATGACTTTTCATATCTTCCCATGTTGGTTGTGCTGAAAAAAAGTGTAATAGCTTTATATCTCAATGATGGCTGAGTGGTGGTGGAAAATGCTGTACCTTATCACAGTCTAGAAATGATGCATTACACTTTGTACTTTTGAGTCAGTCTTCACTCTAGATGACTACATGAACAAAGTTTAATTGGCAAAATTTTTCTAAAGTGTTTTGTCAAGAGTGACAAGACCTGGCCTACTAAACTGATTGATTACTAATCATGCCTATGCACAGGAATCTACTCAACTAAATGGCTAGCACTATTTTGGTGCTGGAAAAGGCTCAATTCAAGGGGGGCGGACTTAATTCATTTGTAGTTCTGTAGAGATTCTAAGCTGACTCCTCTTTAGACTCCACCCCCAGGCTCTGTCATCCCTTCTCCTACCATTTTGCCATTGCCTGTTTCTTAGAAATAAGAAAGTGACTAGTGTAAAGTTACCTCCTGGCTTTGTGCATAAGGCAAGATTAAAATTCAGTCTCCTTGTTTCTAATGAAATGCCTTTAACTGCTACCCTAATCTAAAGCATGTTTCTGTCCCTGTGGGTCAAAATGATATGCAATATACACTATGCTTATATCCGATACCTCAAAGTTTATTTTAATAGGTTATCTGCCTAATTCCTAACTCCTGCTAATGTATAATGATATTATAGTATGGTTGTGATTATTATGCCAAATGAAGTGGGCAATCAAATAATATAATACGGATAACTGTCAGGAGGCTATAATAAAAGGCAGTTGCAAGAACCATCATTGTTGCAGGAACCATTGCTGTACATTAACTTTCCAAGAAGTGGGATGCACTTGTGTTTTGGAAGGGATCAACATATCCTCCAAAGCACCAGAGGGCAATGGATGGAAGTTTGTTAAAGAGAGATCCAACCAAGAACTAAGGAGAAATTTCCTGACAGTGACAACAATTAATCAGTGAACTATCTTGCCTCTCAGAGTTGTGGATGCTCTATGTCACTGAAGATTTTCAAGAATAGACTAGCAACCATTTGACTGGGATGGTATAAGGTCTCCTGCCTTAAGCGGAAAAACTCCAGCGTCTCTTTTTGCTCTGTGATTCTATGTTAACAGCAATCGTGAAACTTAACTGATACAAAAAGTTAAGAATAGGTCCCTAAACTAGATATGTAATTGTATAATGAGTCTTCCCTTTAATCACTCAAGCTAGAAAAACTGTTGACTAAGGCCTTTAACCTGTCTTGGACAAAGCCGATCTAAAGTAAGTGATCCCTTCCTATCTTTGTATGCAAATCAAAACACCTATAGAACATATATGTACATACATACCAAGAAACAACATATATTATAATGAGAGAGGCCAACTCAGAAAACTATAATATCATTGTCAAATTAACTTTTCCTTCCACCCAGGCTCTGAAGTGGCTTTAGACCATGCATATATTGATGGCAAATTAGATTAAAACTTAAGACTTAGAATTTCGCATCAAAGCTTGCTAATTGCTTTATTATGCTTTATTTATATATTCCTGGTCTTATGGTTATCCACAGGGGTGGGTTCTACTTACCTTTACTACCGGTTCACATCGTGCCCATGAATATCTGGAGAAATTCATTACACCAAGGCAGAATATATTGACCGGCAGCAGAAACATATGCAAAGCCAAAGATAAGCGAGCTCTCAAGTCAAATTCACTTCCTGATCTGTGCACTGTCAGGGGAAATCCCTGACCACTCTTTGATTCATGGCTGTTGCTTTCAGCCCAAAGCCTGGATGACATCCCATTCCAGCAATCCCTTGGACTGGCCACACTTAGTGTCAGAGATTTAACCGAGGCCAGCTACTGGCCGCTGCCTGCTGAGACAAAGAGACCATATTAAAGAGCACACTGGCACCTTGAACAGGAGTTGGAACCATTATTTTTTAAATTTTTTAGAAGAGGTAGCGTTTTGATTGCTGCTCTTGTTTTTTAATCACATCTGTTGTGTAGCTGGGGTGATGAATAATTAATGATGCCTCTATCATTACATCCACAGATTACAGCCAAGGAAATGTCTGGTGCATGGTTGGGTCAGCCTCCACCATTTAGGAGACAGTTATCCATTTTCCCTTTTTATATTTGCAACGCAGTCACTTATGACTTTAAAAGGTAATATTTTTATAGCTTTAATCAAAGTGTTTAATATAATTTACACTGATGGCCTGTGTGCTCAAGGTCTGTCAAAATTGATGCTTTAATAATGTGTCATTCTCTCTCTCTCTCTTTCTCTCTCTCTCTCCCTCTCTCTCTTTTCCCTCCCCCCCCTCCTTCCACCCCCTCTTCCCCGACTGGCCTGAAATCTGTTAAAATTACCACTAATCTAATTGGGAACAAAGTTGTCAAATGCACACAGCTCTGACAGTTTGTCTTTCTGCAAACTGCCAACAGATTGTAAGTTACGCATGTGTTGCGCAGATGGGTAAGTTAAAAGGAACACACCAAAAAAAAAAAAAAAAGCTGCAGCAGCAATTTATTAAATCACCTGGAACCAGCAACTCCATTCCAAAAATAGTGAGAATGAAATATAGCCAAAATATAGCTACAAGAATTGGCACTGGAATATGCCAGAAGGTACCAGTTACAAAACAAGATAAACATTTTGAGAAGCCTCAGCTGTGCAGCAGAATAATGAGGCGTTATTTAACCCAATCTGGATTACCAGTAAAAATTAATTTAGAGTGCACATTTTTTTTAAAAAAATAAATGCTTAGAAGATATTTTAATCCATTTTTAACTCTTTATAAACCTGACGTGATGTTTTTCAACAATCCCATTGTGACCTCCCTCTGTACCTAGTTTAAATCATCCAATGGAAGTAGCATACAGATGGTGTCCTTTCCTACAGATACTTAACATGTAATCTCTTTCATGTGTTCAACCTCCATTTCGGGAAAGGATCCAGTGAAATGGTTGAGAGCTGACAACATAATGCGAGCAGCTGCTTCCAAGCTACCAACAGAGATCAATTTGGAATTTTTAATCTTAAAATGGGAGAGAATGTAAGTTTTACGCTGAACAGATGTGTCAGATATAATGAAAACCGCCCATTATCTAAACCTCAATTATCCAAATCTCACGACTGTCTAAATTCCAGGGGTGTCCTCCATGTCATTCAATGTCAATACAATCCTAACTTTCAGAACTTCAGGGAGAGAGTGCAGAAAGCAATGCACATTGACAGAGGAAGAAGAAGAGAGGTTGCTAAATGGATTGGCCTCACTTTTCTCCTTTTCTTGCTCTTCATTGTGTTGGGTAACTCTTTTCAATGTCCTGAACCTTCTTTCCTTCTTTATTTCCTTCTTTTCTTCTTTCCTTCCTTCTTTCCTTCCTTTCCCCCCCTTGCTCTTGCTTTCTCAGTTTCTGGTTAGTTTCTCAGCTGCTAATCTTAGTCGAGAATAATGGACAAAAAGAAATGATCAATTGTAAATGCCTTTCTCACTTTTTCTTTTACCTCTATGATAGCCTTTGCCATGTTTAGATAGGCTGTACTGAAATAAAGAGAAAGGCAGCAAAGAGAAGAGTAGGTATAATGTTACAGCTCATATTTTGTAGATAAAGGATAACATTTCTAGGGTAAAAACAGAAACATCTAGGCTGGAATCTGATAAATTTATTTCACAAACTGAGAGCCAAATCAAGGTGAGATGTGGAAAACTCTCTTTGATCAGGAAAGGAGAAGACATTGACTAAGATATTAACTTTCCTGCAGGTAAGAAAATCAAGATATCTTAGAGAGTTATTTAAGTTCTCTATTTTTGTAGAGATTAATCTAAAGTCATCTAATTTATCTGTCTAATTTACTATTCCTTCAATTCTTGGCTATCAGCATCAGATCCAACAAAACAAGGCATATTCTTTTGTGCATATTGCCACTCTAGTTTCCCAGCTGTTTGTCACAAAGAAATGTGTACCAGAGATGGCTACAGATGTTTACCACTTTTGTCACAATGAACAAAATTATATATATGCAATGTCTTGCCACACAGAGAAAAGAGGCTGCTATCCTCTATCTAACCATCTTACCCTTCCTACAGATGTACTAGTAGTAAATGAGTAAATGTCTATGGAGATTCTCAGTCATCCAGGTCATGGTTGTCCCAAAGGTACTTTTTCAAGAGGCAACTGGACTTCCTTCTTTTTTCTTTGAAGACGTTTCGCTTCTCATCCAAGAAGTGTCTTCAGTTCTGACTGGATAGTGGGGAATGGAAGGCTTTATATTCCTTGCAGACAGCTGGTCATTTTTATCCTTTTAGAGAGTCATTGAGGCCACTTGGAGGTTTGCCTGGAAGAAAATCAAGTTGCCTCTTTAAAAAACACCTTTGGAGTATCATGAGTACCAGAGGTGGGTTTCAGCAGGTTCTGACCAGTTCTGGAGAACCGGTAGCGGAAATTTTGAGTAGTTTGGAGAACCGGTAGTAAAAATTCTGACTGGCCCCACCTCCATCTATTCTCTGCCTCCCAAGTCCCAACTGATTGGGAGGAAATGGGGATTTTGCAGTAGCCTTCCCCTGGAGTGGGGTGCCACACCCATCAAGTCACACCCACAGAATCGGTAGTAAAAAATTTTGAAACTCACCACTGGTAAGTACTTTTAAAAACACACTTTTAGGTTCCACAATGGTGATTTTGTTTATTATACAGTTGGAAACATTCTACTAAAAACAGATGGCAGCAGTCTTTCACTGGCAAACAGAAGAGGGACAATACCTGCCTGTTTTGTATGTTTTGTACTTTTTCCCTTGTGCTCTGCTTTTGGTGTTATTTAGCCTAATGAAAGCTGCATCGACTCGACATTCTTTGTCGGACATTTACAGACCATGTTGGTGCAAGATGTTAAATCTTTTTTTAAAAAAAATAATAATTTAAGCTGCAATATGAACCAACCCAGATGAATGATTTATGGTTCAATGTACAGGTAGTCCTCAACTTACAGCAGTTACTTTAGTGACCGTTCGGAGTTAAAACAGCATTTTAAAAAGTGACTTATGACCATTTTTCACACTTACGACTGTTGCAGCATCTCCAGGGTCATGTGGTTTATCTGTGGATGCTTGGCAACTGGTTCATATTTAGGGTGGTTGCAGTATCGCAGGGTCACATGATCATCTTTTGCAACTTCTGACAAGCAAAGTCAATGGAGAAGCCAGATTCACTTAACAATCATGTTATTAATTGAACAATAACTGCAGTACTTAACAAATGTGGCAAGAAAAGTAATAAAATGGGGGCAAAACTCACTTAACAAGTTTCTGACTTAGCCACATAAATTTTGGGCTGAATTGTGATCATATGTCGAGGACTACCAGTGTTGTGTAAAACGTCACGCCTGTATGAAGACATGCGAGCTGTAGTGATTTGCTCTGCCGATGCTGCAGACTGGATGAAGTGACAGGTGAAATGCAAAACTGTGAACTCCATGATATTGACGGGAATAACAAAAAGAACAAGAAGACCTTTGTGTACAACTTAAAGATGAGGTAATGCAGTAACCAAGTGAAGTGTGTTCTGGGCAAACTCCAAAATTTGTACTCGTTTAGGTAGCAATTTAATTTCTGCTGTTAATATTTTGGTACAGTTTTCAGTCCCAGCGTAGTCACCAGGTAGTCCCGTTTGCAATAAGTCCAGCTTAGGTTAGGCTCTTATTATACTGGGGAAGTTGAGAAAGGTAGGTCTAGAAATAAGAAAATGCACAGAGAGAAAGGAAAGGAAGGAAAAAGAAGGGAAGAAAGGTAAGGATAAAAAAAAGAGGGGTATAGACTAAGAAGAGAAGAAACAGGTAAAAAAATAAGGAATAAGGGAAGAATGCTTGTTGAAGCCAAGATAATTTTGGGTTTTGCCAATGGTCTAAACAGCCCCTCTCCCCATAAATATTTAAGGAAGAAAGACAAGCCAGCACAAAGAAAGGAATATTTTATGCATACAAAAGAAGGAAGCCAGGCTTTAGGGTCTGTGATTTATTTAATGACGGCCTTAACCTCACTTAGAGGCCATTTATATGATTTACTGAATTCTTCTTCCCCTTGCTAATTTCTTAGGAAGTTATACGCAGTTAATCATCGCAAGAATAAAATTAATTAGAGTACCTATTTGGTAGCTATGAGAGGGTAAATAAATTTCAAACTGAAACTAGGACAGAAGGGAAAAAAGGTACAGCATCCAGCACCATTTTTATTTTTAGAAAAGCAAGCACAGGAGGAAGTTTTTGAAAAAAAACTAAAGGAGAAGAGGCAGAACTGGTCCTTGCCTGTATCTTCTCAGTCAGTTGTCCTGTCAATAGTTTATGGCAAGATATAGTTATCCAGGGATGAAATCCAGCAGGTTCTGACAAGTTCTGGAGAACCAGTAGTGGAAATTTTGAGTAGTTTGAAGAACCGGTAAATACCATCTCTGGCTGGCCCCAGAGTGGGGTGGGAATGGATATTTTGCAATATCCTTCCCTTGCCACGCCCACCAAGCCACACCATACCCACCAAGCCATACCCACAGAACCGGTAGTAAAAAAAAATTGGATTTCAGCACTGTATTTATCCCTTCTATTATCATGGTTGGTTGCACAATCAGCCAGATGTTTAGCCTGGATCTGGTATTTTTATCCACTTATCCAGTCCTTCCTGAGGACCTGGGATAAGTATATGTTATTGTTTGACGATGTTCAAGTTATCATCACAGGACATTACAAATAGTGGTGGGATTAAAATGTTTTACTACTGGTCTGGTGGGCATGGCTTGATGCATGGTGTGGCTTGGTGGGCGTGGCAGGGGAAGCTTACTGCAAAATCCCGATTTCCTCCCGATCAGCTGGGACTCAGGAAGCAGAGAATAGATGGGGGTGGGGCCAGTCAGAGGTGGTATTTACCGGTTCTCTGAACTACTCAAAATTTCTGCTACCAGTTCTCCAAAACTGGTCAGAACCTGCTGAATACCATCTCTGATTATAAGCACGAAAATGTGAAATCACAGCTGCCAGTACTTTACTTGGTGTTGGCCTTCATACATATAAAGTTATTCTCAAGTAGATGTGCTTATCCAAGTAGTGTGGCCTTTTGCAAATGATATATGGAAAGTTTGTCAATATACAGATTTTCTAAGTGCCATCCAAGGCTTTTTGGTATGGCATTCAGTGTGCCAATAACCAACCATTACAGATGGTTAATGTGACAAACTTTTAGTTTCAGTCTTCAAAACTGTGTGACCTTCTCCAATTCTTTGTCTTCAGTTTTATTATTTCCTGTTATTGCCACATTAACTATCTATACTTTTCTCTTTTCAACCAGAGTTAAATCTGGAATGTTATGAGCCAAAACTTGTATTTGGAAATCCCATAATATTTTAACCTGCTCATTTTCGACTATTTTTTTCAACTCTAGTTCCCAACAATTTTTCATTACTGCCGCATGATAATTTTTAGTTATTTAGTTACTGCTAGTGAATTATTTTGGTTATATCATAGTTTAGAATTAGTCTGGGAGATCTTCTTTATTATTATTATGCATTCATGAAAAAACTAAAAAAGGAATTACACCTAAGTGAGCTATAAATTAAGACTTTATCCTGTTATTGATTTAAGCAATAAAGGTGCTTCTTTCCTAAAGGACAATAATATTAATGAGCTTCTAATTCATTAAACTTGCTACATCTGTTAGGAAATTCAGTAGGAAGGGGGGTGAAATCTATTTTTTTGCTATAGTTGTTATATAAAAAATGGAGACAGAGGAAATTTTGTTCCTTTCCCCCCCCCCCCATTCTACCCACTTGAGGTATATAAAACCATTACATTTAAGTACTATAATAGCCAACATATGCTTTTCTTTAGAAATGACACTACCATCTGGATTAACTTCTACCAATGATTTCAGACAATATTGTGCTCCCCCAACCCCCCGCTGACTGGTGAAAACTACCCTAGAGACATTAAGTGCAATTTCAAAAACAGGATAGCGGTAACAACATTAAGACTAGTCTCTCACTGCCAGCTGAGATTTGTAGTCTATAAGAAGAGAGTAAGAAGTCAGATTTTTACCGGACTGCATTGATCCGATATCAGATGTTAATTAATTTAAAAGCCAGTGCAAATATCCTGCAGGGCCCAATGTGCTCATCTCCCACTGCCTTTGATTGAAATATCAGAGTTCCTCAAAGCATGGCACTTGCTTGCTGCCCTAATGCAGCATGTTATTGATTCTCCCAACTTCTGCCACCATTTCATTGTTGTAATAACGTCCATGTTCCCTGAGCACCATGAAGAAGTCATGTTAACATTTAGTTTTTCCAAAAGATACATTGAAAAAGCAGGTGGGACGGAGAAAGGAGACGATAAAAGGGGAGATTCTCACCTGAATGCATCTTGCCTTGCCTTGTGGCTATTGTCATGAATGTAGCAAACCTTCTGGGCCACAACATCCAGGCGCCTGGAGCAGGGAACGGGCACGCTGGGATAATTGATGTACTCAATCTGACCGTGCACAGGTGGCACAAAATGGCAAACAGCAGCTTCTCGGGTTTACCACTGCCATCTGTTGCCATAAGAACATCTGTCGTCAAGGTCACCCTGTCACCCTCTGTTAAAGTTACAGGTTTGGTGAACAGAACAATGTCCTCAGAAAAAGGAAGGGGGTGGAGGGGTAAAAAAAATCCAAACTGATAGATGGCAGGCCAGGAAAAAGGAAATCAATGGGTAGGGAGGCTTATTTTTGTATCAGGAGGAAGCTTGATTGGGGAAGGCAAGGCAATGCGGGCAAGAAAATCAGCTTGGAGCATCTCAACAAAAAATATCAGTAATCATTGTGAGAAATGAGAATTGTGGGAATCTGGGCTTGAAAGAGATGCAAAGGTCAAGCATTTTGTCGGATTTAAAGCAAGGGGCTTGCAGATTCAACCTAGGCAGTAGATTTCTTTGTCACCAGCTGTGTATGGCAACAAATAGAATGTTTTGAACGAGGTTCAGTACATCTTCATCCTTCCTGCATGAGCTATTTATTCAGAACAGGCTGGTTAACGTGAAAGAGGCACCTTTGCGCTATCTCTTCTCTGTGGGAAATCAGGGTCATAGCAAGCGTGTTTGGATGAATCACTAAAAATGTGCTCAATACAGAGATGCAGGCAAGCTTGATAGAGATGAGAACACCCTTGAACAATTCTTCTAAAATGGCTTTTTTGCTAAAAGTGGCCCATAATAACTGAACTGGAAGGTACCTTGGAAATCTTTCAGACCAACCTCTGCTCAAGCAGGAGGCCCTTGCAGACAAGTGGTTGCCACCTCCAGTGATGAGCACCCACAACTTCTGAAGGCAAGCCATTCTACTGGTTAATTGTTCTGTCAAGAAATCTCTCCTTATTTCTAGGTTGGTCTCCTCCTTGATTAGTTGTCCTAATCTCGCAATGGATTTCTTGCAATGGATCAAGGAGAAGATTGATCTTTTCCTTGATCCATTGCTTCTTGTCCTGGCGTCCAGGGCTTTGGAGAATAAGTTGACCCTCTCTTCTTTGTGGCAGACTTGTAGATATTGAAATGCTGCTATCATATCACCCCTAGTCCTTCTTTTCATTAAACTAAACATACCCAATTCCTGCAACCATTATTTGTATGTGTTAGCCTCCAGTCCCCTAAAAATCTTTCTTGCTCTTGTCTGAATGCTTTCTAGAGTCTCAACATCTTTTTTAGATTGTGGTGACCAAAACTGGATCAATGTTCCCAATGTGGTTTTACCAAGGCATTATTATGTGCATTATTAACGCTTCACAGGATCTTGATTCTGTTAATGCAGTCTAGGATTGAGTTAGCTTTTTCGGCAGCTGCAGCATACTGCTGGCTCATATTTAAGTGATTGTCTCTGTGAGCTAAGCTTGGATGTCAAAAATAGACTGGAAGATGGCAAACAGGAGGATTACAGTCTGCCATTGCAAAGCAAGCTCAGCTCAAAAGAGACCTTACTTTTTAATGGAAGACAGTGAAACCTAATAAGGCCTTTAGTCTCAATTAAAGTATACTGTCCAAAAGAAACAGAACAATTGTCAGAACAAACCCCATTGTATTAAGCTGGTATCATATGCCAAGATAGGATATGTCTTTGTTTAACAGTCAAAGGAATATTTGTAGAATAGTATTGAGGCTTCTCCTCTTGTTCTGTCTATTTTTCCATTACCCCAGCCACCTTCTCTATTCAAGTAATTAAATCTGGTAAAAAGATTAGACTGGCATCTTTTCTGTTCAACAAAAGCAACTCCACTTGAGATTTTAAGATAGCTTTGTAGCAGGTTTTGCCTACTGCTAAAACTAGATGAAACTCCACGTAGAGTAGAACCTCTGGTCACGAACACTTCTGACTACAACCAAATTGGGTTCTGACCAAAAAATTCACATTTTTTTCCCCTGTAGCCGATTTCCCCTTCCGTGCCATTTTTTTTTATAAGTGCCAAATTTCCAAAATTAGATTCGAGTCACTACCAAATCGGTTTATGACCAAACTTATGGAATGAATTATGTGGTGACCAGAGGTTCTACATAGAGGTTCTACCAGAGATTCTATATAGAGCAGTCACCAGAATGCTTTTCCAAAGATAAAAACCAGTCATAAGGATACTAAGTAAGCTCAGAGCTGGAAATGGAATACAAGAGTAGGTGAGTAGATGAGGGATTCTAAAATAGCAATAACATTTTAGGCTTATATACTACCCTAGAGTGCTTTAACCACTCTCTGGATGGTTTACAATGCAGGCCATTATTTTCATATTGCCCCCAACTATCTGGCTCCTAATTTTATCGACCACAGAAGGATGGAAGTCAACCTTGAGCTTTGTTGGAATTGAACTCCAGACTGTGGGCAGAGTTTGCCTGCAATACTGCACTTTAACCGTTGTGTCACCAGGACTTCTAAATGACTTTCTTGTGACCATTTTTATTTTACACCATTCCTTTGAACTACTGAAAACTTCCTTGATCATTACTAAACAGTTCCAGGCTCCTGGATCTGCAATCAAGAAGGTAAAAAACTGCAGGTATATGTATACTCCTTCCACCATATTCATCTGCAGGTATGTCTATATTCCTTCCTCCATATTCACAAACATATCTCTTTTCCTTCGTACACAGATGCACCCCAGATGTATTCATTTTTTCTGTCAGTGACAAAAGAGATGACTCCATTGACCTGTCTAGCTGATTGCATGTGAAATAGGCAGCATTTCAGCAAAAGCTGCCTTGAAATTTGTGGCTTTCCCCATCCTATTTAGCAATTTAAACATCACCTCTAGAAGATGTATATTTATAATACTTGCCCATGTTTATTGGTGACAACAAGCACCATGATTGCTGACTTTGGTCCAGCAGTCCTTGCCAAGATACCTAGACAGTATTTGATTACAGAAAGATAGTTGGTAAAATGTTGATGTTTTATTATCTGCTTTGCAGGGCAGATTTACGAGCCAGCCAGCAATTTTTCCTCCAAATTTTTAATTTAAAGCTCTGGACAAAAACTCACTGGAGCTTTAAAAACATAAAGGGATGGATGTATTTTTTAAAAATATGAGATGGCAAGACTCTCACTTTTTCCTCCCTTTAACTAAAAGCTCTGCACTTTGTGGAAGAAAACTATCCATAGAGTCTTCAACATGCACCTGTCCACAAATTATTTGCAGTATTTTTGTCTATGTCATCTGTCTATGTAGTTATGCATTTTTTTGTATAGTCAGCTCTGAAATCACTGGGGAAAAATAGTTGACTATTTGTTCTATTAAGAGCAAAAACAGAAGCAAGGTGCAAACAAAAATGGTCAGAAAACTCACAATTTCAGAAAGTTTTAAAAGTAGGTCAGATTTTTGTTTCAGGGAAGATGAAGACTATAGATGACTATAGACATTTATGGAGATTCTCAGATATCCAGGTCATGGTTGCCCCTTAGGTGCTTTTATAAAAGGCAACCGGACTTCCTTCCAGTTCTGAAGAAGCTTCTTGGATGAGAAGTGAAATATTTTCAAGCTAAAAAATCAAGGAAGTCCAGTTGCCTTTTATAAAAGCTTTATAAAAACTTAGGCTTCTTTCCTTTTAGCATGTATCTTTCCAAGAATTTTTTGGGAGTGAAATACCAATATTTGCTTCCATCAGGATCTGCAGCTGTCAGTCTTTCAACGTTCGATTGACTGATTCTACCAGTTTGACTGGAACTATATTTATTGGTAATAATAACAACAACAGAATTCTGAAAATTGATGGCAGTTTTCTTTTCTCCTCTTTTGTACTTCAGGAAGTTAGGGCAGAGCCAGTTTGAGCTTTGAATGGTTGTTTGAATCAAGCCAAAGAGAATGCAAAGCCAAAGGTGGAATCTGCATTTAATTAACAAGTCCCTCCAAACCTAAGAAATAAGAGTACAAATCCAACCAGAAACAGGAGCTTTTTCCAAAGAACTTACTGTCCATCAGATAACAGACTCTGGTTTTATAAGCCTTTTATGACAACCCACAAATTCAGCAGCAGCGATAGCACTAGCAATAATACTGAGACTCATATACCACTTCATAATGCTTTATAGCCCTCTCTAAGCGGTTTACAGAGTCAGTACATTGCCCCCAACAATCTGGGCCCTCATTTTACCAACCTCGGAAGGATGGAAGGCTGAGTCAACCTTGAGACTGGTGAGATTTGATCTGCCAAACTGCTGGTAGCCAGTGATCGGCAGAAGTAGCCTGCAGTACTGCATTCTAATCACTGAGCCACCTCAGTGGGCAGCTAATTCTCATATCTTACTGCTTTTCTGTATTCAAGTTATTTCCTTTTTGATATTTCTTTACAGGGGATATTATGTTATTTACTAACCAATAGTGAAGGAGTGATTATTGGTATACTTGCTTGCTTGCTTACTAAATATCTTCATCATTAGTCACTTGGCTTAGATGATTTATTGGATGGGTTTCCACTTAGGTTCAAAAATCTAGTTTTCTTCACAAATGGATATCCTTTCAACTTTTCTTGCTAAATTCTTATATTAATATTTTTACAGGCATTGTGGATGGTGGACTCCTGGAAATTGCAAATTATTTTTTATATATTGCCTTTGTCACCAACAAGCTCAGAAAGCCTCAGGTAGCAGAACTCTTACCAACCAGGAAATATATGGAGAATATATGTAGGTTAGGATTTGATTGTTTGATTTTTATAAAGATATAAATAAGTGGCTTCCAATCTTCTTCACTACATTTATATGTACAATTATATTTTAATCTCTCTCTCTCTCTCTCTCTCTCTCTCTCTCTCTCTCTCGTTACATCATGACTCTCTTCATTTTATAATCTATTCTGTCTAATCATGAAAACCGTAAATCAAGGATGTCTAACCTTGGCAATTTTAAGACTTGTAGACTCCCAGAATTCCCCAGCCAACCTGGCTAGTTGAGGAACTCTGGGAGTTGAAGTCCACAGATCTTAAAGTTGCCACGGGTGGACATCCTTATCATAAATGATACATTCAATTTTCCCTTTTTGATGCAAAATGTCTATAAGGGGTTCCCAGTCACCAATCTATGTTAATACAATACTGATTTTTCTCTAATCAAGTCATTTTAACTATTTCAGCAGGTTTGGTCATCTTTCGCAAGCATTCCTTTCTTGTAGACATTGCCATATCTTTACTTTTTTGTGCAGTCCTGCTGCAGTTGCAATGTATAATAACACTGTTCCATGCCTCTTTCTCTTTATCCATCAGTCCCAGGAGGAAAAGTTCTGGTTTCAATTAAATATTAATCTTTAAAATCCTCTGGATCACTGGGTATATCAGAACCCAAACTTTTCTAGGTTTTTTTTTTTACACATCCACCAAGCATTTGGTGTAAATGTGAACCTTTCTTGTTCACATTTCCAACATAAATTTAAAGTACCTTTACACTTTCTATACAATTTTTCTGGTGTCATATATTGATAGTGCACCATTTTATAAAAATTATCCTTAAGTTTATAATATAATGTAATAAATCTTTTCAATCACATATTTTTCCATTCTTCCATATGAATATTAAAACCAAAATATTTAGCCCAACTTATCGTGCATTCTTTGACCTGTTATTTAGTTTCAAATTTCAATAACAGTTCATGCATTGTAGCAATCATGTTCATAATTTGAACACAATTCCATTTCAAATTCTGTCAAAATATTCAATACCGTGGATCCTTTTGCCTACTTTTAATCTTTCTGATAACTAAAAAAGACAATTGACAACTATATCCCTCTATCATTAGATGTTCTCTTGATTTTATTTTATATTTCCCTTGATGAAATTCTACTATCTGACGAAGAAGGGGATGGCAGAGAATGATGTGGCTGGATGGGGTCACTGAAGCACTCGGCGTAAGTTTAAATGGACACTGGGGGATGGTAGAGGACAGAAGGGCCTGGACGAAAGTTGTCCATGGGGTTGCGATGGATTGGACACAACTTCACAATGAACAATAATTATTTTTTGTCTATAAAATGCTTCTGCTGAGACACATTTAAGATGTTTTGGGGAACAAATGGGGTTTTATCTATTCCATATTCTCAAAATAGCACATTTAACATAATGATTTCTAATATATATATATATATATATATATATATATATATATATATATATATATATATATATATATATATATATATATATATCCTTTCATCCCAATCAAACAAGCTGCAAAACACAAATTCAGATCAGTTAAATCCAATCCTCCCCTTTCTTTTGCAAATATAAGATAGGTATCTTATATTTAATTTGTGCCTTTTCTCCTTGCCATACAAATTTAGATATACCTTTTTGGCTTTGTTTAAATAGTATATCAGTTGTCAAAATAGGTATTGTCTGAAATAAGAACATCATTCTAGGCAGAATATTCATCTTTATCACAGAAATTCTCCCTAATGATGGAAATTTTTCTCTATAACTTTCTTTATATATATTTCTTTTTTCATCTCCTTTTTTCTTTCTTTCTTTCTTTTCTTTTGCCAAGTTAATTTCTTACTTTCAGAAATTTTTCTACACATGCAGAAATGCTTCCTCTTCATTTCACTGTCTGAAATACATGTTGAAAACTTAAGAAGCAATGCAGTGTTGGGATGCATTAGAAGGAAGATTCTCTGTTCTTCTAGTTAGAAACTGCAAACTTGTTTTTTTTTCTAAATATGAATTGTTTTGGACAAGCCATTGGTAAATGTACATATTCTGAGAAAATATGCAGGTATAAATAAATGCCTTCTAAAAGGCCAGTGGCTAAAGCTGATTTTCACTTCTCATTTTGTTATTCAGCACTTAAAAGAATGGAATGTTGCAAAAGCCCATAAGAATCTCCTGGTTGAGATTAGTTCTCCTATGAAATGCTTGACCATTATCTTTGGTCAAAGCATTGGTTTTGCACAATGATCTTAAACATGGCACTTTACAAGTCAACACTAAAGGGTTAGTTCTGCAGAATAAGCCTCAGATTGACCTAAAATCTGCATTCCCACCACTGCAGTCTATTGTCTTCAACTTATCTAACCAAAACATGACTTTCACACAAGCTACTCTCCAGTGTGATGCCACAACTCAGCAGATGACCCAGCTCATCAGCCCCAACTCACTGCAGTCTGTTCCTCCCAAGTTATCTGGCCAAACCATAGTTTTTACACAAGCTACTACACTCTATTGTGATGCCACAATTCAGCAGCCCCACCTTAAGAAGTCCAGAGTTGCAGTACTGTATACACAGACTAGCTGATTCATAAATCAGTTTTCATTTGAGTATCAAGGAATAAATCCAGGAATAAACCATTCTACAAATACACCAGGTTGATTTGCCATGCTGCTGTATAACCAGAGATTATTTTTATTTTTCCTAAAATTCATGAAACACCCAGAGGATTATTTAGGATTAATAGATTATAAAAAATGCCATTTGGCACTCTCCTAGATTTTCTTTTCTAAATCCCTGTAATAAATGCAGCTGTTTACTAATAAATAAAGCCTCAGCTGTAACAGAAATAAATTAGATGCACTTAATTGGTTGATTGCAAGCCTCCGCTCTTTATTATAATACTGCTTCTTGTTATTTTGTGATGTCAGGGTAACGTGGCAGATTGACAGTGTGTTTATGAATCACAGTTTACAGATGGCAGGCCCTGTTTTCTTCAGCAGTTATGAGCACAAGTCACAGGAGGACGCAGTACAGGGTTTTTGCCAAAAAAGACCCCCAGAGATTTAGCTGTCTCCATTTCTCTTATGCCAATCTTCTTCCTGACAGGACTATGATTGCACAAAAACCTATGTTCAATAAACTACAGCCACCTGGCACAAATTTAGAAATGCTGAATGCTCAAAAGAGTCCTGGGTATCTCCATGTGATTTCTATTCATGTCCAAAAGGACTTAGCAACAATGCTTGGAACACACGTTTTACACCATTAGTCACATACAATTTTATCCACTCCCTTCTGCACCCCCACCTCCTTCCCCACAGCTCAAACAGAGAGAAGAATTAGTTTGACTGGTAATTCTGTCTTCCTCCCATCTTCAAAAGGTCTTGAGAGCTCGTAAGAACTTGAACTTTTGACAGCTATGAAATTCATTTGGAATACTCCTTGATCTCTTTATGGAACGAAAGCTTCAGACCAGAGCTTTTCCTATTTCATCGTTAGCCATGAACAGACCTGAGGGATTACAGTAATAATATTCCACAGACTTGTAAACTTGTGTCATTTGTTATGCACAGAATGGACTAGATTCTACCGAGCTCGTTCATTGGAACACTGGAAAGAGAAAGAATCTTTACAGTTCACTAAAGCATAAACTTCATCCATGCATTTAAAATCACATTAGTGTCTTATAAGGAGACAATCCCTTCCAAAGGTCTTCAAATCATCTAAAAAATCCCTGGTTCTACCTTTGTCCATAAAGACAAAGAAGTATAAACTTACTACTAGAGAACTGTCTCGGGATGGGCTGCTGAGGGTTCGCAGGGGTTCAGGAGAACCTCTAGTTAAAATTCTGTGTAGTTCAGAGAACCCCTAAATCCCACTCCTGGCTGGCCCCTCCCACCCCTTCCCACCCCTCCCAGGAGTGTTGGCCTGTTTTGGATGCAGGTAAGGGTGCGCACGAAGGCTCGGGGAGGGCAAAACACAGGCCTACTGGAAGTTTGGGAAGGCCAGAAACAGCCTATTTCCAGCCTTCAGATGGCCTCCAGAGCCTAGGGAGACAGTTTTCACCCTCCTGGAGGCTGGAGGAAAGACTCTGGAGCCCAGGGAGGGCAAAAACATCCTCCCCCCCCCCACTATGGTGCAGGAGGACTAGGCCATGCCCACCATCCAGCAACCAGGCAGAGAACCCCTTGCTAAAATTTTTGAAGCCCACTCCTGAATGTTTCTGTCCCTCTGTCTCATAAAATTGGAATAAATTAAAATTTGACTGAACTGTAAGATTAGTATGAACTAGCATGATTAATTTCTATGTTCTCCTGAGTGAAATTCATTTCTGGAGACTCCAAGATGTTTCAATAAGAAAAAAACATCATGGAATGGGTGTGTAGCAGCAAATGTAACTATGTACATTACCATGCTCACTCACTCTCATATATACCACTCGATCTGATATAAGGAAATTCATGTTTACACAGCTCATTTTTTGACTGAAACTGAATATACCTCAGGAATAATAGTGCAAATGCTGGTGAAAAACTGGGAAAATGAAAAAAGGAGCAACACTCAGAATTTTTTGAAGTTCCATCAAGGTAGGACATTTGGTGAAGCCTGTGGGATGGCACTGCAGATACTCTGTGGAAAAGCCCACAGGCTGTCCTACCTCAAGAGTTATTTATTATGTTAATTTATATGCTGTTGCCTCATAGGACACTAATTAAGAACACTTAATTATAAGTTGTACCAACTATTTTGGTGAGTAGAACAGCATGACAGACTATCAAAGCTATAAAATAAATGTAAAAACCCTATGCACTCACTCTTCAAAAACATCCTCCATAACTTAGCTGTTCTTCTAAACTTCACCCTCTGTCCCAAAGACTCATTGAAAGAGCATTGACCAGATTGAATTTCAAAAAGACAAAATGGAAGGAGTTATCCTCACTTCAAGAGGCAAGCTGCCCCAAATCTCTCAGTTAAGGGACAGCTTCTGAAGGACTGGATGCACCTTTTCCTCTTTTAAAGCAAGTGACATCTCTTTCTTCCTTCAAGAATCATTTATGACCCATCTGAAACTCACAAAGATGAAACACATAGGTGGCAGAGCTCATCTTGCAAAAAATTCTTTGAACTAATATCAAATCACCTCACAAAATGCCTCCTGTGAAATTTTGGCTGGACAGCATTCAAAGTGAATGAGAGTGATATTGTCTTCAAAAATGCTCGAACTAGGAGATTTTTGGAGAAAGAAATGACAGATTGAAGATAACGCTATGAAAAACAGAGCCAACAACCATGGCAAAGAACAAAGAGCTAATGAGTAGATTGGTTCTCTGGACAAAAAAGGAACAGGAGATTGCCCACAAGTGTTTCAGACAGTTCCTCCTTATGAGGAGACTGCAAGATAAGGGTCTCCGGGTTGAGCATTGGGAGACAAGGGAATAGGGAGTTATGGAATAAGGGAATCCTTAATGAATTCCTTCCTTCCTTCCTTCCTTCCTTCCTTCCTCCCTCCCTCCCTCCCTCTCTCCCTTTCTATTCATTCTTCACACTTCACCAATATTCCATATCCCTGCATTCCTTAAAAGACCAAAGAACTTTCCAGGATTGACATACAAAGAGAGAAACTCAGTAGCAATCCTATAATTAGCAAGAGCAATCCTGTAAAGCTATTTTGCTGAAATATGCCGGGCAGAGTAGAACAGTTTTTGATCATCTGAAGTTCTCTGCATGATTAGACCTCTAAATAAAAGAAGCTATTGGAGTGATATTGAGTCAATACAAGCATAATTGTATCTCCTCAGAGGCTTTACACGTGGAACAAGTCATTTTAGAATATCTTCCTTTAGAGTCCTTTTTAATGTGGATATTTTTTTCTTTGGCTCCTTTTTTCTATCATATTTTTTGTATAGATGTTTTATATATAGATGTTCCTATGGACATTCCCAAAAAATCTCTCCTATAATGATATTGATGGGTCCAAGTGACCAGGTTTTCTTTAGGGTAGAATGCCAACTGGAATTTGTGCCTCCGTATATAACACCAACTGACTAAAACATATGTTGATATACACCTTTTATGTTTTATGCTTTCATCTATAGAAAATCTTTATTAACTGGGTGCAATAATTAGCTTAAACTATTTTGATGAGCAGTGCATACTTTAAGCATGATTGGGGGGAAAAATATTTCTCCTTGCCATTCATTAATTTCTCTCCTGGCAGTTTTCCAGTCTCTAGTGACCCTGAAAATGAAGTTGCAGGTGCTTTTAAGGAGTACATGCAACCTTTAAAGCAGCTGCAACTTTTTTTCAGTTTGAAATCTGTTTTCCTAGAGAAAAGATTTGGCAAATGGCCACAAATTCAGATGGAACCATAGCTAAAATGCCCTGAAACATCAGTCTCAAATATTTCAGTGTGCATTTAACCATTTACTCCATCAATCAATTTTTCAGTATGGCTATAAGGCCGGCAGCCAGTCAGAAATAAAACAAGTAAAAATGAGCATGTATACAACTAAAAAGAAAGAAAATTAATATACTTTTCCAGACCTGAAGACAGCTGGATAATACATATGGTGGGACAGAACTGGGCAATCCAGAAGAAAATATATCCAAAGACCAGTCAGGCAGGAGAAGGAACTATAAAAATCATGTTCCTTGTCAGGGCATTTCTTCTGGATAGGATAAGTAAATTAGCCAGAAATCCCTGTAGAGTCCCTGAGTTGTCCCAATAAGATCATTTATATTTGGGGAAAGTAAGTTTGCAGTGCTCCATAAAGCACCAAAAGAACAAAAAAATACAGTTTGATTTTAAAACAGCAAGCTACAACCATCTTTTAACAACAACAAATAGATATAGGACTGTTTCCAATTATAGGCACTGGGTGTACACCATTGTCATCATTATCATAATTCCAATTTACCGACCACAAGGCACAAAGAAAAATTAGCCATTGTGTCAGAAACTTGTATTGTCCTATCACAATTAAGTCTTCTTTTGGTATTACCATCAATTAATACCACAACGCCAACCTTAACTTCATTTTTAAGTTCTTGCCTGAGCAAGAAAGGATGTGAGTTTTCCTTTGTATTAAGGCCATCTTATAGGATAAATATGTTAAGAACGCAAACAAGGGGTTGATTCATATGCTGATTAATGGTGCAAATTCCATTATGGAACATTTAATAGTCTTCATATAGACAGCCCTATGAGATTACAGCTGCAGCCCGGCAATCTATCCTTACCTCACTGTTGCCTTCAAGCAATAACTATAATCAGATTTATTTTATAAAACAGCTGTCCATGGCAGGGTCATATTCTATAACATTAACCATTCTTCTTCAGTTCAAGAATTACCCTCAAAACAGTTTGAAGAATACCAGAAGGTAGATTTAAAGCTATGCAGAACTAATCTGTGCTGCAAAACATTCCAACATGTGCAATTTAGTTCCATAAAGTGAAGTCTCTGTCTTAGTTTATTAATGGTATTACATTTTATGTCTAAAAACAGATTAAAGTCATGCATTTTTGCATGACTTATTTATTTATTTGTATCCCACCTTTATTATTTGCAAAAAAACCAACAATTTAAGGCCACGAACATATCCAACACACCTTCCTCCTTCTATTTTCCCCCGCAAGAACAACCCTGTGAAGTGTGGTGGGCTAAGAGAGAATGACTGGCCTAAGGTCACCCTGCTGGTTTTCAAGGCTAAGGCAGGACTTGAACTCATGTCTGACTTGTATGTTAATAAATATGAAGTTCCAAATGGTTGTAATCAGTGGTGAAATCCAAATTTTTTTACTACCAGTTCTGTGGGCGTAGCTTGGTGGGCGTGGCAAGGGAAGGATCCTGCAAAATCTCCATTCCCACCCCACTCCAGGGGAAGGATACTGCAAAAATCTCCATTCCTACCCCACTCTGGGGCCAGCCAGAGGTGGTATTTGCCAGTTCTCCAAACTTCTCAAAATTTCCACTACCGGTTCTCTAAACTGCTCAAAATGTCCGCTACTGGTTCTCCAGAACCTGTCAGAACCTGCTGGATTTCACCCCTGGTTGTAATATAATCTGAACATCAGGGGTGAAATGCCGGTTCGGGCAAACTGGCATTTCCGACGATCAGCTAGGTGACGATCAGCTGTGACGTGTGATTTATATTAGCCAGAATCGTTGGATTTCCTGCCTTCTAGCTTATCTAATTCACGTGCGCCAGTGGATTTTCCGCCCCCCTCGCTGGTCTACTTACCTTTGCAGACTTGGAAGGCTTCAAAATGTTCCTTTTTTAGTGCTGTGCTGATGCGCCTCAGGTGCACCTGTGTGTGAAGCGCACCTGTGCGCAAAAAGCACATGCTCGGTAGCAGACTCACAGAACTGGTAGCAGACTTCAGAGGATTTAATTACTGCTGCATGTATAGCAACAGGTCTAATCGTACATCTTGCTTATATTGACCTTTTTTGGTTCATGCTAAAAGGCTTCTGAATGGTTCAATCATGCTTCTGTGATAGAGTTCAACATGGTTTTATCACCTTGGGCAACAGAATTCCAGAGGGCATAATCCTGGTTTCTTGTACTATCCATTCATTAGTTAGTTTCTGCTACAACTTTGGAAGCCTCATACTTTCTTTGCTTTTAGAAAAGACCCGAAGACGCATTTCATTCACATTAGTTGCTTGAATGGCTGCAACTTTAGTTTTCATTTTGTTTTATGTACTTCTTGAAAAGCGATTTAATGGAATATTGCTTCTTTTTGCACTGATGTTACTTACATGAATTGATGTTATTAAGAGCATTCATAACATCAGCCCGTTATAAGTTTCATAATAAATAAACTTAATATTTGTGAAGAACCGGCAATCATTTCATACTCGTTAGCTAGACTCAGTTTCCATCTGTGTGAATGAATCAGTATTTCTCAGACCTTTACACTCCTTTGCATGACAAAGGAAATCGAAAACATCCACTTCGTTTTAAACTATCCCAAACTCCATGTAACATTCAAACTGAAATTTTATATTGGGGCGTGATCTCAAGCTAAAGTTCAGATATTGGTAGAACATAAGTTTGAAACTACTAAAAGCACATGCAAAAGCAATACTTCAAAAGATGCCATATGAAGCAGAGATTCCTTCTCAGAGTTGCAAATCAGTTTCCTTCATGTTTGAGAAAGACATCTGTACAAGAAGCAATAGTCATCTTAATACCATTGCAAGGCGACCTCCTTTAACTTAAAGTAGTACTAAAATACACATGTAATGTGCCTTCCACTGATTCATGGACATGTCCTTTCAATTAATTGTACCCTATATTTGTTTAGGTTCATGTAGTGGAAGGATGAAGAAATTATGAACTCATTTCCTTCAGCTCCATGGATCATATTTAATTCTGACACAGCCAAAGTATTCAGAAGTGAAAACACACCTCCTTGGGATTACCATTCCCTCCCTACTACTAAACTTGTGGAATGTCAACATGAAGCATGGAAAGGATTCCTTCTAAAAGGATATCTTAAATGGTGGAAAGGAGTAAAATTAGCATTGAAAAAATTGCCGTTGCTACGGAATCTGCATGGATCTTCTAACTTCATTTATTAGGGACCTTAGCAACTATAAGAACTAATGCACACAAGTACCTTAGCTCTGCTAAAAATAAACGCCTTTTGGCACAATGAGCTTTTTCCATTTTCAAATACTTTGGGTATTCTTCTTCCTGTTCAAACCACAAGTTAAGAATTAAAACAGCAGAGATGAATGCTTCCCAGAAACACGCCCCCCCCCCCCAATCATGTGCTGTCATTCAATGAAACTTTCTTTTTTAAAAAATGCTTCCAACTCTCTTTATGTTCTTATGGTGTAAAAAAAGCTGGAAATTCCCTTTAAAAAGTCCCTCTCCCCCCCCCCCCCCCATTTTTACATGAGTAAAAAGATGATGCGAACCTCATTACTTTTTATGCACAAAAACGTTACTTTCCTATTAATGTTGCCCAATGAGATAATGACATTTGTGGAGATGTCACATAAAGAGATTGACTTTTATTAACTTCTGATAGCAGGAGTTTCTGCTTTATTTGCTGTTTTATGTAAAAGTCCCTAAATTTATGGATTCCAAACAGATTCCTGTCCTGGCACAGCAGTTAGAATGCAGTATAGCAGACTAATTCTGCCCATAGCCAGGAGTTTGATCCTGTCCGGCTCATGGTTGACTCAGTTTTCTATCCTGAGCAAAGATAAACTCTATTGATCTGGATCAGAAAATATAGGAAAATATGTTTTGGAACGTAGAAGGCTACATAAGCACATCATGCTAAAATATCTCTTTCAGCTTTTATTTTTCATTGGGCTAACCCTCAACACAAAGTTAGGTATCTTTATATCCAAATGACCTCATCCAAAGAAACTTGGATATAGTAATACAGAGATGAAGAACTATTACATTCTCCAATGCAAAAAAGTCACGTTTTCTTGTATCACACATTTTTTCCTGCAAATTATCTCTCTTTACAATGAAACTAAAACTGGAATGATTTTACCCAATCATTGATATTTTAACCTTTTGCCCTTTCTATATAAAGTGGGCTTTAGTAAGTAGTCATGAAGATTCTCTTGGCAGAAAGACAAGGCTTCTTTTCTGGTATCTTTCAGCAATTATTTCGTCTTATTAAAGCATGAATGGGTTTTGTTGTATCATCAAGTACATAGCCTGATTTTCCACTCAATTTGTTTTTTTAAAAAAATAACAACAGTTTCTTAGATGGGACTTTCATGACCATGGAACTTCCTCAGAGTCTTGACAGATTCCAATGGCATATCAGATGAAGGAACGGGTAAAAACATACATAAATATATAAAACGACCCATTAAAATTTGCTTCGGTTGGTTCTTCTCTTTTTGAAAATCATTGCAAAACACTACAATGAATTTATGTAGCTTCATGGGCACACAAGGAACCACTATTGTTTTTTTAATTTTTTTTTTAATTTTTTAAACAAACATTTAATATATCAGTCATTCCTTCCATGTGACTTCTCGGTATTGTCTCCAGTCGTTCTTCTTTTTGTTATTTCTTTTGTCTTCATTCTCATTGAATCAATTACAACAATTCATCACTAACGAAATATTCTAATTATAGCATTTTTATACATAACTATTAATTAATTTATTTATGTCTCTTTTCTAACCAATAGTAGAATTGATTCCATATCTTAAAGTATTCTGAATCTTCTCTTTCTTTAATCATCAAAATCAATCTATTCATTTCTGCACAATCTAATTTTTTTTTAATTACTTCTTGTTCCAAAGGAATTTTCTCTGCTTTCCAATGTTGTGCATAAACAATCCTTGCAGCTGTTATTACATGTATAATCAAATAAATATTTTCTTGGCTAATTTTTTTTCTGGTAGGGAACCACTATTGTTATTGATAAGCAATGGGAACAGAGAGCTCACTTACAGTATTGCAAGGATGTGAAATTTTATTTATTTTGCATATTTACATACCCACCCAACAGCGGTGGGTTTCCAATATTCTTACCACCGGCTCACAGCTTCACATGTGTGCTCCTTCTGTGCATGCACTTCGCTCAATCATGTGACTTCCGCACATGTGACCCAGCCTCGAAAACGTGCCTAACTAGGATGGCATAGAGGCAGGGCAGTTGGGCGAAATGGTACGAACCGGCTGAATAACCCCAATCTCACAAAGTCATAAAGATTTACAGTTAAAAACTCTTTAGTATTGTAGATTATTTACACTGCAAATGTACACTGTAGTCAAACATAAATAAATGGATACTTAAATGAAAGGATACATTGCTTCAAAGGTCTCCTACCTATTCTAAATTTTCAAGGTTCTATTTATTTCTTTTCCTTTCCCCTTGGTTAGAAATAGATTTCCTTCATCAAATGATATTTCCGTGTGGGTGAGGGATATTATGTGGGATTTTGTTTTGGAACAATATTGCAGATGAGGCATCTTTTGTAAGCCAGTGACTTAATTAATAAGTTTAGCATATCCATTAGACGTTCAATATTGCAATTTGTTATAGATCTGCAGAGTCTTTAAAAGATTTTTGTATGTTTGTTTGTATCCCATTTTTATTATTTTTAAAAAAATAACTCAAGGGGGCAAACATATCCAACATACCTTCCTCCTCCTATTTTCCCCACAACAACAACAAACCTGTGAGGCGAGTTGGATTAAGATATAGTGACTGGTTCAAGGTCATCTAGTCAGCTTTCATGGCTAAGGCAGGACTTGAACTCACAGTCTTTTGCTTTTAAACCTGGTGCCCTAACCACTAGGCAAAAAAGAGATTTTTGGAAAAAGTATTTTTCTTTTCCCACCTTTAATTGTTTGGTGGTTTAATGTTGTTGTTGTTTATTAAGAGCTTGGTATTCCAGGTTTTTTTTTTCTCCTGCTGGCTTATTTTAGTAGCATCCTTGATGCCCTCTGAGGTTGGTTGTACCACCTGGTTAGTGATGATATTATCTAGTTGTCTAATGAAATGAAACAAAACAAAACACAACCATCTGAATGAAAACCACCAAGCTCAGGGAGCTTGTTCAGAAGCCGCATTTCACCCCTGAATTACAGATATCTCTTCTATTGGAGTTCTGCTTGGTGTTCTGCTTTCCTATTTATTTTTCATAAACTTCTAAAAAAAGAATGGAGATTAAATTATCCATATTAAAAAAGACCTTTTCTGCAGTTGTGCCAACATCTTCAGATGTGGGCCTTATGAAGTTCAGAGAGAAAAGGCAAGTGAAATGAAGGTAGCCTATCCATGTGTTTGTAGGTTTGCAGCCCTTAGATTTGGTCTATATTAGAGCTTCCAGTTTTCCTTTGCTTCAGTAGAACAAGCTTGGTCAGTGTGTGGATATGTGTCTTAAATTTGTTTATTAATGACAAAGCGTCATAGCTATTGTGGCAGCAATATTTTGCAGAGCAACCATAATATGGTAAAAAGTCATGGCTGCTAGATTATGTCTTCAGCAGTGGTGGGTTGCCCCTGGGTTCAGACCGGTTCTATAGAACTGGTAGTTAAATTGGCAGGAGGCTCCGCCCACTGACCCCGACATCATCCGGAAACTTCTGTGCATGTGCAGAAGCTTTTGTGTGAGCAAAGCAAGAGCATGTGTGTGGCCCCATTGCGAACCGGTAGTAAAAGTAACCACCCCTGGTCTTCAGTATAATCTTTCCTTCATGCTTCCTGGAGTAAATGTACTTAAAATGTACTAAAAGATAAAGATAAGATAAGATGATAAGATAAGATAACATAACATAACATAACATAAAATGAGATGAGATGAGATGAGATGAGTTGAGATGAGAAGAGAAGATGATAAGATGATAAGATGATAACCTTTATTGTCATTTTTTACTGTGACTGGCCCACATTAAAAATTAAATTCTGTTGCCTGCTCTCCAAAGAAAGTATATATCTACCCATACCCATACATAACATACATATACACATGCTTTATACCAGTCGTGGGTTTCAAATTTTTTTACTACCGGTTCTGTGGGTGTGGCTTGGTGGGCAGGGCATGGCTTGGTGGGCGTGGCAGGGGAAAGATACTGAAAAATCTCCATTCCCACCCCACTCCAGGGGAAGGATACTGTAAAATATCGATTCCGTCCCCAATCCAGGGGAAAGATACTGTAAAATCCCCATTTCCTCCTGATCAGCTGGGACTTGGGAGGCAGAGAATAGATGGGGGTGGGGCCAGTCAGAATTTTTACTACTGGTTCTCCGAACTACTCAAAATTTCCGCTACCAGTTCTCCAGAACTGGTCGGAACCTGCTGAAACCCACCTCTGCTTTATGCATACATATATACATATATACACATACATACTGTATATACATCCATATCAGTGGTGGGTTGCCCCTAGTTCGCATGCGCAGAAGAGCGCGTGCGCATGCGAGCATGGCCCCTTTGTGAACCGGTAGTAAAGGTAAGTAGAACCCACCCCTGATCCATATATACACCCATATATATGGGTGAAAAACATAATAATGATAGAAAGTAAATTTGCAAGAGTACATTTACTGCTGTTATTAATTACAGACAGCCCTTGACTTACAACTATAATTGTGCCCGGAATTACGATCATAAATTGTGGTGGTTGTTGAACAGGTCACCGTGTCTGATTTTACAACTTCTCTTTGTGTCACGTTAAGCGAAGGTTGTGATCATTAAATGAATCCATTTTATCCAGTAGGTATTGTTTTTGCTAGAAACCAGAAATAAAATGCTGCAAATTATGGTCACACCACTGTGGGATACTGCAAACAGCTGTAAATGTGAGCCAGTTGCCAAGTGTCCAAAATGTAATCCCATGAGCTAGTGTGCGTGGCCATCAAAACTCTGGAAGCAGTTTGTAATTACCTTTTCAGGGGTCTTTCTTAACTTTGAACAGTTGCTAAGCGATCATCTCTAAGCTAGGATTACCTGTTTAAGACATTTCCCAATTCCCAGATATTTGTTTTGTTTTTGTTTTTTTGGTACAGTTGCATTAAAACTTGGGAAGCTTTGTATGGCATAGTTAAAAGTTACAATAGTTTAAGCATTCACAAGTTAAAATTTGCTTTGTTTAATTCATTTCTTTTAAAACAAGAATTTTCCTATTATTTTCCACTTGAAAAAAAAAAAAGAATAAATACTGATAAATATTCCAATTTCCACATTCTTTCCACACCAATACACAGGTTTGTAGCTTAGGACTTTTTCCATCCTGGCAATCCTTTCCACTTTTCCCAGGTGAACATTCAAAGTTAGGCAGATGGAGTAAAGGAACAATCATCCACTGCAGGAAAACTGGAATAAGATAGGATTAACATGTGGGCATTTCCAATAATCATGTAGGCAGTAATGTGTAGTGTATGTTACGTGTTTGTATTCGTGCACATGCGTGTCTGCATGTATAGCCTCTTATTTAACAGTTGTAGTGCATGCAATCTACCCCTATTAATTGAAAAAGTTTTGTATCTTTCTTTTCCCTTTTTTTGTTTTGGATTTTAAAACTTTTGTTAATAATCATTGTATTTTCACATCAACCTTTGCCCTGTTGTAATGCTTATACATGTGACTGTGTGTGTGTGTGTGTTCTTTTCCTTTGTTTTTGCTTCGGGGCTGATTGTTTTAATTTTATTTTTTATAAAAAATAGAACCAGAAAAAAAATGTATACCCTTCTTCTTATAGTAACAGAGAAATCAAATCAATCATACAAAATGTCTTTTTTTTAAAAAAAATATCACAAATAAAGGGTTGACCTTAAAACAGTGAAAACCTTTTCTAGTTGAACCTTGAAAGATTAATGTAATATGCGTTTAATGTGCAAATATTTAATGCTGAATAGGATATAAATGAGTGGGATGTGGTGGCTCAGTGGCTAAGACACTGAGCTTGTCAATGAAAAGGACGGCAGTTCAGTGGTTCGAATCCCTAATGCCGCATAACGGGGTGAGCTCCCATTACTTGTCCCAGCTTCTGCCAACCTAGCAGTTCGAAAGCACGTAAAAATTGCAAGTAGAAAAATAGGGGCCACCTTTGGTGGGAAGGTAACAGTGTTCTGTGTGCCTTTGCCATTTAGTCATGCCTGCCACATGACCACGGAGATGTCTTCGGACACTGTTGGCTCTTCGGCTTTGAAACAGAGATGAGCACTACCCCCTAGAGTCAGGAATGACTAACACATAGGTGCGAGGGGAACCTTTACCTTTATCTTTAGGATATAAATGTAAAATCAACTTTCTTTCAAACATCTGACCTATCTTCTTTGCTCACTTCAGGTTGAGGATATAATATTAAAAAAAAAAAAAACCCTCTACACTACTAGTCTTTTGCCAAGTTTATTTTTTTATTTCACTCTAAATTCTTGTCTCTCCAACCTACTCTTAATGGTACCTGGTTGTGATTTGCACTTGAAAATTAATTTTCTTCTCACTCCTGATTTCAATGTAATAGAGTAAAATTGATAAACAAATGTCAATTAAGTAAAATTGAATTTGGGAAGGGTCAAGCAAGGAATCCATATTCTTGCCAATGAACAAACAAAATTACTCCCCTCTCAACCATTTATTGGACATGTTAACAATTAAAGACAAATAAAAATCCTTTCCCCTTCCTCGCTTAAAATCGCTTTGCACAGAACGCCACTTCCATCACTAACCTAAAAACAGGAATTTGATCGCATCATGTTGATATAAAGTGTCCCTTGGACTGTGTGCTTGCCATCTGTCAGCTAAAACTATCCTTTAGGCTTTCTGTGCCATTGTGAATGCATGTAGGCATCAGTTCCATTGGAAGAGCCATAGATAAAACTAACTGAACATTTTCACTGACACCAAATTCTTTTTTTTAAAAATAATAATGTTGAAATGAGATTTAGGACATCGAAGCCACACCCAAGATGTATTTATTCCATCGTTTTTATATGGTCACCCACATAAAAGTGACTCCATCTGTGTATAGTGAGCCTGATGCTTCAAAATTGTTATTTTAATTCAAGACAGCTATTGTATGAAAATTCTCTTAAGCTTCAAAATGATCAGGAACCACCTAATAGCATCTAAGGCAGGGGTGAAATTCAGTAGGTTCTGACAGGTTCTGGAGAACCAGTGGCAGAAATTTTGAGTAGTTCGGAGAACCAGCAAATACCACCTCTGGTATTTTTGGATACATTTTGCCAAGACAGCAGGTTCCTTGCCCTCCTATTTGACACTTTTCCTGATGCTTTGCCTGCCCCCATCTTTCTGTACCAGGAAATCATTGGCCAATTTGCTTTCTTCCTAGGGGTGGCTTTTACTGAATATTTAAATTAGCTCAAATCCATTTTCTTTCACAAGTATTTAACCTCTTCAACAAGGGTTCTGGAAATATGGTCTTTTTTTTTAATTGCATGGCTGAAACAATTTAAAATTTCCTGATCTAGAGCAAAATTTACTAGGACTGGAAAAATGTAGGGACCAGGAAAGACTTATCCAAAAAGAGTAACAGGAAAAAGACTTATCCAAAAAGAGTATCAGGGAAGGGAACCTCTGGGCTATGGGAGGAGAATATTCTATAGATTGGACTAGCCCAGCAAATTCAGTTTTCCTATCCTCTTAGGGATATGCCATTAAAAGCTTATATTCTGCAACAGAATGCATCAGATAGCAATAGCACTTAGACTTATATACCACTTCATAGTGCTTTTACAGCTCTCTCTAAGCGGTTTACAGAGTCAGCATATTGCCCCCAACAATCTGGCTCCTCATTTTACCAACCTCGGAAGGATGGAAGGGTGAGTCAATCTTGAGCCTGGTGAGAATCGATCTGCCAAACTGCTGGCAGCCAGTGATCAGCAGAAGTAGCCTGCAGTACTGCACTCTAACCACTGTACCACCGTGGCTCATCAGATGGGCTGATCAGAGAAGATGGTCCCCTAGTTAATGAGAACTTGAGCTATTAAGGACTATATAAGCAATGACCAATACTTTGAGCTGTATCCAGAAATTTACTAATATCTAATCCAGCTTCAGAGTATCTTCCTTCAGGAATGATGATTTTGGGATACCAATTAGGCAACAAAGCTTTCCTGGACATAGTGTCCCCATGTAGCTATGTAGACAGAATCATGACTAGTTGAAATTCTTGGTTATATACTTGTTCTTTTTGGATATGGGGTATATATGACTGCATCCAGAGTCGATCTTGGAACTGTCCTGGATGTGGATGGGTTATTGATGAATAGCTATTTCATCTTGCTGGAATTTAATTCGAACCTGTTTCATCCCATACAGTCCCTTATATAGGCCTCAGTCACTAAGTTGTGACTTCCATTGAATTTCCTCTTAGTTGGGGTATAAATGCATAGCTGGAAATCATCACCATCTTAATGATACCTCATCCAGCAAATTAATATAATGTTAAAAAGATAAGAGAGAGGACTGAGCACTGAGATGTTGATCCTCAACCCTGGATCTGCCTTCCATAAGAAGTAGTTGAATCATTGTCCCAAAGGTGCTTTTTTCAAGAAACAACTGGACTTTCTGGTTTTTCTTTGAAGATGTTTCACTTCTCATCCAAGAAGTTCTTGGGACAACATGACCCAGATGACTAAGAATCCCCATAGATATTTAATTGAATCATTGTTACATATGACCCTCCCACTTTTAATTATCTCAGATTGTCCAAATGTTTACCATGATGAATGGTGTCAGATACAGTTACCAATTCCTGACCAACTACATTCCTTTAGGTTGTCCCTAAGAACAACCAATAAAATTTCATTCATCCACAGGTATCCACAGGTATCCAACTGCCAAAGATCTAGACAGATAGCCTTCAGTCCACTGATTTTGTGGTCTACCCAGCCCAATTCACGTGTGTAAGGTTTTAACTGTTATTTTTTTTCACACATTTCTCAGATCTTGTTAGCGATAATGCAAGCTTAAAAGCAATTTGAAAATAGCTATGCATGCTTTAATCCATATCATTATTCTAATGTACAAATATTCCTTGTATCTAATTATTTGTAATACTGCTAGTGTGTTTTTGAAAACATTTTTCCTGCCAAATTTCATGCATGCCGTGATTAGAGAAGATTCAAATAGTCATTTAATTCCAAATCTGTTGATGTGTAATTTTATTTCAATATTTAAGTATCTATATTATGTATATATTACTAGCTAGTGTATATACATTAATGTAATGAATTGTCAAGTTATATGTGGATAAATTATGAATGTAAAGCTTTGAATCATTCAGAACTGGGGAAGGATATTAACCAAAATAAGAGAAATGAGGCATATTTGGAAAGTCTATTAATTCTTAGCTTCCATATCGGCCAAGACTGCTGAAAGCAAATATCAGATTATGTATCGGAAAATGTATCATTTAAATGAAGATAGTCGCAGAACCAAACAGCATCAGAAGTTTAGAAGGCTGTTTATCAGTTGTTTGGTATTTGCACATAAGGAGGAATTTGAAGGAAGAACATCTGGTCAGCTAAATAATTAAAGCTATTCTATACCAGGGGTTTCCAACCTTGGCAACTTAAAGTCTGGTGGACTTCAACTCCCAGAAATATGGAAATTAAAGTCCTCCAAGCTTAAAGTTGCCAAGATTGGAGATCCCTGTTCTATACATAAAGCTAAAATACTATTAAGTAAGGAGGTAAATATTATAAATGGTGCCGTTTATAGGAGATTTCAAAATCTACGCTCAAAAGCCTTGCTAGAGGATTCTGAGACATCCTTCATTTGCCAATGGTAAAAGAAAATAAAAAAATGAGTACCACAAGTCTCTATAATTATGGGGTCAAAGTGCTTCATGGCAGCATTGTGCAAATGATGTCAGTTATATACTGCCCACCATATGCATTATGACACAACTGATTCCACTTATCTAATTCATGCCATTTGTGTGATGTTGTCATGACAGATATGACATAAAGCTTCTACAAGGTATCTATGGTGTAGAACTAGAATGAAAGGAAAGGTAGGAAAATTATCATCATGGTATCACATCTTCCCATGGGATTTAATTTTGACCCAAAGATCCCAAAGCAGAACTTTCTAAGGGTGCTTCCTTGTAAAACAAATGAGTGAGGATGTCATGCATGCTACATTGAGTTCCTTGGCATAATAGGAGTAAAATCTGGACTACTGTAATGTTCTCTACATGGTCCAGAATGCGGCCGTGCGGGTGATTATGGGAGCGACACGGTGCACCCATGTAACACCTCTCCTGTGTGAGCTGCACTGGCTCCCGGTGGTCTTCCGGGTGTGATTCAAGGGGTTGGTGACCATCTTTAAAGTGCTCCATGGCTTAGGACCTGGGTACTGATGAGATCGCCTTCTGCTACCGATAGCCTCCCACCAGCCAATACGCTCACACAGAGAGGGACTCCTCAGGGTGCTGTTGGTCAAACAATGTCGACTGGCGACCCCCAGGGGAGAACCTTCTCTGTGGGGGCATCTGCCCTCTGGAACGAATTGCCCCCAGAGATACGGATGATCCCTGACCTACGCACCTTTTGCCGTGCCCTCAAGACGTTATTGTTCCAACAAGCTGGGCTGGCCTAAACATGAATTTTAATGGTTGTTTTATTTTTTAATGATATTGTGGCCAAATTATTTAATATGTTTTTAAATTGTTTTTTAAATTTTGTGTATAGGTGTGTTTTATTGTTGGCTTTGCACCACCCTGAATCCTCTGGGAGAAGGGCGGTATAAAAATTAAAATAAATAAATAATAAATAAATAAAATGCAATTAATGAAATAACAATTTCTTTTTTATAAGACATACATCGTTCCAGATTCTTTTTAAGCAAATACACCTACAGATTTGCCTCTGCTAGAAAATAAACTAACCACATCTGGAAAGTTGATTTTCTTTATGAAATCTCTATGGAGAAAGCCTGGATAGATCAGACCATCCAATTTTCTCACATACCTGATTACATATCAGAATGTACAGATAGTCCTTGACTTATGACGGTTCCTTTTAATGACCGTTCAAAGTTACAACGGTACTGAAAAAAGTGACTTATGACCATTTTTCACAGTTGCAACCTTTGTAGCAGCTCCACGATCATGTGATCAAAATTCAGATGCTTGGCAACTGGTTCATACTTATGACCAGTGCAATGTCCGACCCAGGGTCAGGTGACAACCTTTTGCGACCTTTTGACCAGCAGAGTCAGTGGGCCAGGCTCACTTAACAACTGGGTTACTAATTTATCAGCTGCAGTGATTCACTGTGGCAAGAAAAGTCATAAAATGGGGCAAAACTCACTTAAATGTCTCACTTAACAACAGATATTTGAAGCTCAATTGTGGTGGTAAGTCGAGGACAACCTATATAGCTCAGCAAAGTTTAAGTTTGGGTGATTATATATATAACTATAACAGCCCTCTCTTCTACCCCAGCTTCTTATAATTCCTTCTCTTTACATATGTAAATTGTATGTTCTTTTAATCATACTAAATTTTACTAGAAATGAAATTATTTCCTCCTCTCTCTCTCTCTCTCTCCCCCTTCCTCTCATCATCCATCTATCTATCTATCTATCTATCTATCTATCTATCTATCTATCTATCTATCTATCTATCTATCTATCTATCTTCTATCTTGCATGTAAATATATTTGTCTAATATAAAGTTTGTACATTTATTTTTCAAATGTATTCATTTTGTATACTTTTTGATGGGAGTATTAGAGGAAATTATACTATAAAATTTAGTAAAGTGCATATTTCAAAAAAACAACAACTGTATTTCTGTTCACACCTTCTGCAAACTAGCTAGGTGCAAATTAAATGTGAATTAGATAATTAAAAGGTAAGTAGAATAAAATTGTCCCACATATTATATGCCACTCATTTGATACGCATTACTGCAAAGTGTATTTAATGAAAAATCCTGATCTACTTAATTGTTCTCTTCCAAGATTATCTGGTCTTGCTATTAATTCTCTTCATTTTTCTAAGCCTATAGCCTTCCTCCTTCCTTTACGTGGGAGAGGACAGGAGAAAGACCTTACAAAGAAACAATTCCACTTTCCCACTTTGTGTTAGTCATTGGGATGTATCTCAATCCATGGGCAGATGTTCGAAGCACCTCTTCTCATTCATACAACTTTTTGTTGTATGCAAGTGGTTTCTTCAGAAGCTGCTGTAAATTCTCTCAGCAGGCATTTCCTAGGCACATATGGAGATACCCTGGATGAGCTTCCAGAGCAAATCCATGAGCCTTGCAAAAAATGTAGATCTTTTCCAGATTCTAAAAGACTGCACATCCTACAAACCAAGTCAGATGTTAAATAGTTCCAAAATAATTCCATATTCCTGAAGATATTTAAAAAAAACAGGTGTGAAAGATAATTTCTGCTCTGATTTTTGTATACAGGTAGTCTTCCACTTATAACCATTCATTTATTGACCATTCAAAGTTTCAACAGAACTGAAAAAACTGACTTATCACCCGTTTTCACACTTACAACTATTGCAGCATCCTCATGGTCATGTGATCAAAAACTGGGCACTTGGCATGTATTTATGACAGTTGCACTAACCCAGGGTTATTTGTAACTTTCCCAGCTTGTTTCTGATAAGCAAAGTCAATGAAAGAAGCCAGATTTGCTTAACAACTATATGTTTGACATAACAAGTGCAGGAATTCACTTAAAAATTATGGCAAAGAACATCATAAAATGGGATAAAACTCAACAACTGCCTTGCTTAGCAGCTGAAATTTTGGACTCAATTTTAGCTGGGAGTCGAAGACTACCCATTAACGTACAAATAGACATAGCTGATATTGGTTTGTGATTACTTCCAAATAATCTGGGATTAGAGCCTCATTCTCCTGATTCTTATGTCTGTAAATTTGTGTCTTTGAAGAGTTTAGATTCTGGGATAAGGGCAGGTTTAGCAATAGTGCTGCATGCTATATTTTAGATCTGCACAGGTCAATTTGGAATAGACCCAGTGAAGTGCTGGCACTGCAAAGATTATACAGTTATCGTCATGAAGGTGAACAAGCAATGCAAAGCAAGTATCAGTAGGAACTTAAAAGCAGCAAAAGCTTTCTTTGCTTGATGAAAGACTTGAGCATTGCTTTGTCTGAATTCATCAAAGTATACATCTTCTTGACAATTTTCACAATTATGTTATACATAAAATCTGGTGCTACAAATCAGGGGTGGGTTCTATTTACCTTTACTAGCAGTTTGCATTGTGCCTACGTGCTCTTCTGCATGTGCACGGATCAACTTTGATGAAGTCTGGGTCAGTGGGCAGAGCTTCCCGCTGGTTTTACTACCGGTTCTTGCAAACCAGTCCGAACTATGAGCAACCCACTATTGCTACAAATGGCAGGATATTGCTAATGGCAAAGACATTGTTCCTCAAATTAATCTGTTTACACTGGTTGGTTCAAAACATGTGTAGTTTCTACCGGTATGACCATGTTACAGATATTAGTTTCACATTGCTAGTTTTAAGAAACTTACTGGAACAGACCATGGTTAATATGTGGCTCATTTTTTCCCACTCCAATTAGGTCTTTGCCTTACAATGGTTATGTAAGGAGCTAATATAGTATATTAGAATAGCAAAATAGAGAAATTGTTCTCCAAATAATTCTCATGCAGGAGAAAATAACAACGAACATTTTGATTCTTTGAAAATCTATAATGAGATTGCGCAAAAAATTAGATACTCAGTGTAGCTTCAGTGTGCTCCTGTTAATTAACAACTTATGGAAGAGTTTTATTATAGCTGAAGGCGTGTACTAAAGAATCATTAATTCTGGATTAATAAGGAATTAAAGCCAGGAAGGCACACCTGCAATTTTGGCCCCTATTATCCACTTCTGTAGGGATTCTAAAGTACTATCACGGATCTTACATATTGAGTGAGGATTTCCTATCCTTTCTCTAGCAGTGGTAGCAAATATTCTTTCTCTATGTCTTTATGTGTTTGCGTACGTATGTTAAAAACAGTATATATTAATATAAGTCCTTTAGAAAATGAATATCGGTTTAAAATGTAGCATGGCTTTTCATATTCTTTTCAATGTTCCAAAAACTGAAATTTAAAACCAACATCATTTTGGATATTGCGGTTGTGCCAAATTGCCTCTAGGTCTACTCTGCTCTATTATCCACTCCCCAATGCTCTTTTGCTCTATTTGGCAAGCTCAGAACACAGATGCTATTCTAAAGAAGAGATGCTATTTGCAATTTTTGGTTCCTAAGCAGATTCTGTGACCCAGCAGAATGCTTTTGCCTATACCATTGCTTAATTCTCCATCCTGGTACCCTCCAGCTGTGTTGAGTTTTACCTTCTGTAATTCAAAACAGGGATTCTCCAAAACAGGTTCGAAATGAAATCAGACACATTTGAACGGTATCAGTTAAGGAGAGTGTACGGTACTATAAACTCTCCCTTACAATGCCTGCTGATAAATATTACATTTAGCTTTTGAGAAATGACTATATAGTTAGCTACAAAATCTAATATTCTGTTTGTCATTTGTATAGAAAATTTTGTAGAATTAAAAGAAAGAAAAAGTAAAGATGGAAAAAATATCAATGTCCAGGTTTTATACAGTTCTGGCCAAGGCCAAAGGTTTGTGTCAACACTAAATGATAGATATTTTTCACGGGATTTTTTTTTTTAAATATGGCATAGAGGAACAGATGGAATAAACATTGCTTTTAGTTTTTTTCTTAAAAGTAGTTTGTTGCAATGAACGATAGTTTCCAGTAGAGGACATCCGCCACACATTACAACATAAATCTAGTTTCTTGTAGAAGCAAGCTATAAAAAAGAGAATTGGAATTGTAAAACATGCAGAACCAATTATTCCATTTCCTTCCTCCTCAAAATCAGACAAATCTTATTCATGTTCATACAACACCTGAGAAATAAATATCTTTTTTCCTTTCTACCCCCTCAGCATTGTTTAAGGCAAATGTTTTAAAAATGGGACTGACTGATGTCATAGATTTATGCTTTCACTGAGCTACGAGAATTTAACTTTTTATCTTTTGCTAAGCATCCAGCTGTATTGTGTGAATGCAAGTGATATTATTATTCCAGGTAAATTTTGTCAACAAGCAAAGCAAAGCACAAAGGTTTGTAAAGCAGGGAGGTACAATCAGTAGAGAAATGAGATATTTTAACCCGAGAAAAACTGGTTTCCAGTCCATCGGAAACAAGTTTTAAATGTTGAAATAAAAAGTATATGAAATTAAAGATTAAGTGCTCCCAACTTTTCATTCTAGAAGAGAAATACTTGGAACTGATGCCTATTTGACACCCAAGAGCGTTTCTATTCTTCTCTAGATCCACCTTGTCAAGTATCCTGTTTTCATCATGGACAAACAAGTGGCTTTTGAAAGACTAGTGCTGCTTATAAAAAGTAAATTTGGCCATCTGCTTCCTAGCAATGAGTACACAAAGACATTTGATCTCTAAATCTCTAGGTTCTATTGATTTGGTAGGACTGAATCCTCCTTCATAAAATTGATCTTTTCACTAATAAAGTCAGAAAACCTGAGGATGTGCAGGCTTATTGCTGCTTTTCAGGGATAGTTGGGCTAAAAAGCCACACAAATATGTTGTTCATAACTTTCCTTAATACCTTTAATTCCTGTGTGCAGCTTGTTTGCATATAGGCATACGCACACAGAAATATTTAAACTTCCTCTTTGATTTTAATGTAAATTCTTCTACTGCAATCTTTTCCAAGGGGAGCAAAGTTTAATCATTCTAATATACACATATGTAGGTAGTATCACACAGACACACAGACACACACAAAATGCAAAGGCTGTTCATTGCAGTTTTCTACTCTATTACTCACACATTTCAATGTAAGAGAGGACAAAATATTTATCTCTCCACGTCGCATGGTCTTTTTATATAATATGCCCTGTTTTAAGTTTGTTCCAAAGTTGTTCCAGAAGAATTCTGATGCAGTTCTGAAAAATTCCAGATCACCAGTTATGGTTTTAAGCTTGGAGCACTTGCAGAATGATGAGAATACTTCTGGTATGGCTAGAACAGCTGTTTTGACATTTTGGATCTCAAAGCATTTGAAACTTGAAATTTTGCATAGCTCTATTTTGCCCTTTCATTGACCCTGCCTATTAACCATCTCCAAAGCCTTTCCTCATAAGGCAGATAGGTGTTGCTTTACTGCAATAACTACTTAAGAGGTTTAAAATGGCAATTAAACTGGAACAGAAGCCATTTTATTCACTGAAGGTTCATATGTAATTTGGAAGAGCCATGGTGGAACAGTGGTTAGAATGCACTATTGGTAACTCTGCATTACCTCTGCCAGGAGGTCGATCCTGACTGGCTCAAGATTGGTACCGTGCCACGGCCTGGGGGTTAAAGACCCTTATATAAGACCCCTGTCCTATATACCTTACAATATTTTCCTCTGTATTGAATCAGTTAGTGTATTCCACCAAAAGACAGGAAATGGCTATATTTGATGGGGAAAAAAATGTACTTAAGCTTGCCAGGATTTTCTCTTGCTAATGGCAATGATATGAGAGTTAGAGAAAAACTTTCTTAAACAAACACAAAGTGAGTTTTTATATCTGCTCGGCTTATATTTTGGCAAAGAAAGACAGAAAGAGAAAGAGAATACATAAGTGGTTCAAATCTATTTTAGAACTGGAATTGAAATACCACACAGGACTTTTTGAAATTCATTAAAAAAAACATGTATTTCATAACAAATTATTCAAATTTTGCTGTTGAAATATCAGTAAATTCTTCTGTGTCTGGAAAAGAAATAAGTTTGTCAATGTTATTTTTACTCAGTTTCTCATCTCACTAACTGCAAATTCTGTTCAGTCATAACGTTCAGGAAAAACACAGAAAATATTGGCACAACTAGTTGCGTGCATTTTTATTCTTGCTTCTAAGGTTTATTTTTATTTTTGGGGATGCTGATTTCTTAGGGTGTACAGTTGTTCGTTGAAGAGTGCATATTTTTTGGAATACTGTTTTAGTTTCAAATGAGAACTGACAATGAACATCTTGGCATTCTAGTTTTCCCTATTGTGTATGTTTAGCAGTTTCTCTTATATATTTAGTACAGCCTAAATAATCATTTTAAAAATGCCTCACCCTTCTTTCTCAAAATTAATCTTGAAGTCAACTTTGAAATTAAACATTACACTTTTAAAACAGAAACCAATGAATTCCATAGTAGCATTTTAAGAATCCTTCCATCAACCAAGCCTAAAAAGGTTAATGTGGTTTGATTATTTACACGTAACGAGATAGGGCAATTCCCACCTGTCCAAATTCATTTCAGCTCCGGGATTTTTTTTTAAAGAATTCTGCCATTTTTAAAGGCTCCTAAGAAACACCTCAATTAGTTTGTACTCATTCCACTTGCATCAAGAGATTTGTAGGATGAAAGAGAAAACTCCTGGCATAATGCTACCTTGCCTGCTCCTGAAACATATGCACACATATTTATTTAAAAATAAGCCATACTGCATATGTCCCATCACCATTTTTTTGCACTTCAACTAACATATAATGCAGAATGTGGATCTGTTTCTTTTCTCTGTTTGTAGATTGTTTACTTTCATGTCATGAAGAAGCAAACCAATGTGTCTAAACAATTCAGATACCTAGTTACATGGCTCATCTGGTATGTTGGTTCGAATCCATTAGGAAGTGGAGGGTTTTCCCCCCCTCCCTCCTTTTAGTTCCACTCTAACTGGGAAGAGGAACAATTGCTTGTGATCCAGATCAATTTCGTTTGGTTCAGAGCTATCAGATCAGGCTTGAGTGCATTTGCTGATTACAGGTTAACAGGTTTACATGAGTTTAACAGTACAATCCCAGGCATGTCTATCAGAAGCCAAGCCCATAGTTTTCAGTACACATGACTCAGTCAGAATATACTGATTTAAAAACATTTATTTATTTATTTATTTATTTATTTGACTGATTGATTGATTGATTGATTTTATTCATTCATTCATTTACAGTATTGCAGGATAACTCTGCCCACAGTCAGGAATTCGATTCTGATTGGCTGCAGGTTGACTTCCGAGGTCGGTAAAATGTGGACCCAGATTGTTGTGGGCAGTATGCTGACTCTGTAAACCACTTAGAGAGGGCTGTAAAACACTATGAAGTGATGTATAAGTCTAAGTACTATTGCTATTCCTATTGTTATTTATATTTATTTGTCAAATTAATTTGCCACCCATCGTATGATTAAGGCAACTCTGAGTAGCTTACATCAAGATAAAGCAACTCATCACAACAATTTTAAATATAAAATGGATTACAGAAATTAAAATAGCTAAAAACAAGACTTTGGAGGGGAGAGGTGGGGTACCTTATCTGTTAGTTTACCAACCACCTTCAGCCAGCAGTTTCTCTTTCAGGACCCAATGCCAGCTGGCATAGCCTAGTTTTAAGGACTTTCCTGAAGACTAAAAGATAGGGGCAGACCTACTTTTACCTACTGTGGCAAGATGTTCCAAAGGGCAGGAGGCATGGCAGAAAAGATTCGTCTGGATCCCACCAGCCAAAATTCCTTGGCTGATGGAATCAACAATAGAAGATTGTTTTATTTTTTAAAAAATTCTCAGGTATTAAAACAAAAACTGGGGGGGGGGGCAATCCCTCACTGGAGGGGTGCAAGGAATCTCATTCCTGCCCTCAAACAATAATGCTGGTGCATGTGAGCGAGAAGCGAACTTGGGCCACAAACAGTGTTGTTTCCTGCACTTGACCTTAGATCCAACCTGCGAGCCTGCCCTGCGAGCCTGCCCTGCCACCTCAACCCTGCCCCCTGGCATGGTGAAAGTCTGGGGTGGCCCTTCGGATCTAAGGCTGGCCACGTTCTGGTCAAGATGGCTGCCAGCAGGTAAATCTGTGCCCAGTTCTTCTCTGCTTCCAGGGCAGCCCTGTGGGCCAGATTTAACCACCTCATGGGCCACATCTGGCCCATGGACCTTGAGTTGGACACTCCTGTCCTAGAACATGGGTCATTAAGAGGGACATTAAAGACAAGGAGAATAACCAATCTCCGGGAATCTATACAGACTGTGACTAAGAGAGTGAAGTTGTTCTTTTTCATAATAGTGGCTAGGAAAGAAAGTGGTAAAGACAGTCCTCATTTATCAACCACTCATTCAGTGACCATTTGAAAATATAATGGCACTGAATGAGGCAACTGGTCTTGATAGTGGTGTCCATTGCTGCATTTCCTACTCCCATAATTACCCTTTGTGACATTCACTGCTGGCTTCTGACAAGCTGGAATTATTATAGCTTTTATTCCTTTCAGTTTTGATACTGTCATCCAAAGCTGTTCTTTTGAGAAATAAAATAATATGAATAAAATACAATTTTCATTTACAAAATTAAAAAACATGGTAATTTCATTAACCACAGGCATGGATCCTAAGGGTAAAAATATAATAGTTTTTCTTTATATGACGCTTACATCTAAAATTGTGTCTGTTAAATATTGAAAAAATAAATGAGTTCTAAAATTGAAGAAATAGCATGTATACGTTTTTTGAGTAAACAGACGTAGGCTAGTTGAACTAAACACATTTATAAATTTAATGAAAGATTGAAAAAGTAAATAGAAATATTTGAAATAATATTTGTTGTCAAATGTTAGAAGGTCTTTGCTAATAGATTGCAATGTTTATGTAATATGTTAAATAAAGCATCTATTTTAATTAATGAAAAATATTTGTATAAGTCTGCCCTTGCTTATAAGGTAGCAGGCTTTCTCCTGCCAAATCTATGGTAAAATTCCTTCTTGAATCAGAATAAACTAAGAATGCATGTTTTTGACTTTAACGAAATAAAGTCTGATTCATTTTTACAGGTATTCACTGCAGAGAAGTTTCAACTCAAGTTAGGAATCACAAACTGCTGTAGTTTCCTGCCACTGCCTATTCCAAGAAGAACATAAGCACTATGGAGGAAGGAAAAATAGGTGATGATCAATGGTTCGTATAAGAAAAGAAAATGGAAGGAACTTGGAATCTGTACCTCAGTGGCAAATGACACATTCAACATGGTTTACTGATATGGATTTTAAAGTTTGATTTCAAAAAAGGAACTCAGAGCAGCCCAAATTGGTGCCAAGGATGTTTAGAGTCTAGAATTAAGTCCTATGAATGGAATCCAAGGAGCTAAACATTTGAACGAAACATGGAGAAAAGACATCTGAAGGGTAATATGATAGCACTTTTCAGATATCTGAAAAGATGTCACACAATTATCTCCCAGTCCAGAATGTAAGACATGGAATAATAGATTTAAGCTACAGGAAAACAGATTATGAGGATTGACATTTTTTTATTAAAAAAAAATCCAATTTACAGAGAGATGATGTCTTCCTTAGGTAAATGTATTGAAGCAGAGACTAAAAAGTCACTTGTACAGAATGCTTAATTTGAATTGTGCATTAAGCAAAGAATGGTTAAAGAAACCATTCCAACACTATGGTTTTAAGTGTGCCATGTGCTATTATTGTCGCTACTGTTGTTATTATTATTGATTTCATTTTCAATTCGATTCACAGTATGAGACTGGTAAAAACTTAACAGTTCAAGTCCTAACCAAGAACTTAAGAGCTGTTAAGGTAAAGTCTGAGTATATAGGCAGATAATTGTTATTATTGTTGTTATTGTTATTGTTGCTGCTGCTGCTGCTGCTGCTGTTGTTCTGATTTTCTTCCAGAAGCCCCAGTGTCATATATAACAAACTCTTTTCCATTTTTTCCTCACAAAACAATTCTGTGAAGTTGGGCCACTGTTAAATTCCTTGACTGAAAGTTGAAGTTGAGTTTCTGTAGTCCTATTTTAATCTCTCCTAAAAGTCGGCATTGATTTGGTGGCAGTTATTCACTCAATTATCATAATTTATAACACCTTTCCAAGAAAAGGCAGGATGAAGTATAAATAAATATACAAAACGTTTTGGATTTAAAGCTCTGTAGTTATTACTTTAAACTTAGCAATATATTGACTTCTGGACTGTCAACTTCCATAATTCCTAACCATCAGAGCCAAATATTGATCTCAGCTTGAGGGTAGCAGTCCCCAAAAATTGGAAGGCATCTAGAGACAGTTGGACAGTATCATTACTGGCACAAAATCTAACAACTCAAGATCACCAGCTATGAGTTTGGATGGCAAAAAATACACAAAACTTTATAAAAAATATTGGAAATCTATTTCAAACTGAGACCTAACTCAAAATTCTCTATCTGCCTAAAGCTAGTGCTGAATGAAATAGCAGAGTTGGCCCACAGTATTTTACTGTCAAAGAAAGAAATAGTCTTCCTCTACATTTATTCTTCAAATCCTTATTTTACAACACACTACAGCTCTGACATTTCCTGTAAGCCTTTGTCCCAGTACTAACCAGGTGCATCCCTGCTTACTTTTGTGAAATCAACCATAGCCAGTATTAAATTCCACTTACTTCTCAATATCTGTTTAAGGCACTCATAAGAAAGAAGAATCGATGGCTCTGAGCATATCAACACAAAGTAGTAGAAGTTTGTTAGGGTTAGCTTAGGTTTAGCAACAACTAAAGGACTCATCATGAAGGCAATTTCCCTTATACAATGTAATATTCTTCACTTCAAAACTGATTTGCAAAACATCCAGTGGGCACTAAGCAAGTTCAAATAAAAATTAGATATACCCACTTCAGAATAAACAATCATCAATAACTTTCCTCAAATGTATTTAAATCTTCTGTCTTTAATCCAACGCATACTTAATGTTTAGTTAGAAGCAAAACCCATATGTTAAATCCTATGTCAGCGTACAATTTTTAATCATCAAGAAAAAAATTCCTGAGGGACAAATTAAATATGATTACTTACTTCAACTACATAGAGTACATGTGACAATTTGGCAAAAATTGGGCTGTGGGCTGTGGATTTCATTTAGAAATCCATTTAGTGCCGTCTATTTATTTAGGATGCCATTCAAAGTGTCATTCTGCCATGGTACAGTAAATTGTCCTTTCAGGAAGCCGGTATCAAAACCAAAACAAATTTCATGCTGCTAACGTCCACCCATCTTCAGCAATTTGCATTTGTGGGCATTTTGCAAATTAAAGATTTAAACCCAGTATATACTACCCCAATGGACTTTGACAAATTCCTGCAGGAAAACTCTTTGGCAGAATCCCCAAGTGTGACATAGTGTCTTCTAGCATCACACCCCTGTCATCTCATCACTGAGATGATATATTGTGAAGTCTGTCCTCGTTATTGTTAAGAATGGTTGAATAACTCTAGAAGACATACAATTTTCCAGCTTAGTTTTTCAATAGTAAGGATACACTCTTCCACTTTTTGAGTCCTTCTGACTACCCCTTCTCTGCACCAAAATACTTATTATTTTAACTCTTGGAAATTTACTCTTTCTGTAGTGTAACCAGATGCAAGAGCATGGAACAAATGCTCTTTCTGATCCACCAATTCAACGGTCCTTCTTCCTGAACTAGCTGGAATGTTATTTCTACACAATCCCCTCCACCAAAATAGAGCAATAAATGTTCAAAATTGTCCAAGTAACATAAAGACATTGACACAAAACAAAATTAAGTTTGCCAAAAACAGACTGGGATTCCTATGCCCAAAAACAATGGCGAGGGAAAGATCAAGAGTGACCTTCAGAGGCAGAACATTGTCCTGCTTTCATTGTTACACAAGTGACAAGTCTGTTCCTATATCTTAGATCAGGGGTCTCCAATCTTGGCAACTTTAAGCCTGGAGAACTTCAACTCCCAGAATTCTGGGAGTTGAAGTCCTCCAGGCTTAAAATTGCCAAGATTCAAGACCCCTGCCTTAGATAGTGGCATTATCAGGACCTGCCTTGTCATGTGGTGGACATGTTGTGTGGTAAGATTTAGTTCTTTTACAAAGCTTTGCTACAATGCAACTTTTTGCAACAAGGAGGAACTTTCTTGCAGCTAGGAGGAACATTTCATGATAACATGGAAACAAACAAAATGAACATTTTTGGCTGATTTTTGTGGAATACATACATATTTGTGAAGTATATGGAGTATTAAGAGATCAGAGGAGTACTTTAAGCCTTACGCAGTATCTCTCCCTGTGCCTACAGGTAGTACTACTTAACAATCACAGTTGGGTCCAGCAATTTTGGCATCAAGCAACACAGTTGTGTTAGACCTAGACATCACATGACCGTGATGAGCTTTTGACCTACCACAATTGTTAAGCGAGACATTATGTGACCATGACTTATGATTTTATTGCTGGCTTCTCCATTAATTCTGTTTGTGGAGAAATGGCTGTGAAGCATGGACATGGTGATCACATGACCGTGGAATGTTGCAATGGTTGTACATGTTCACCTTTTGCAAAGCACCTGAATGTCAATCACATGACTGTGGGGATGCTGCAACAGTCATAAATGCAAGCACCAGTTCATAGTTACTTTTTTGGGTGGTTGTAACTTTGAATTTGAAAGTTTGAAAGTTGCTAAAATAGGCAGTTTTTAAGTGAGGTCTACCTGCATGTCTTCATCCTAGATTTTTTAAAAAGATCATGCTGTGTTTCTTCCTAATCTTAATCAATGCTTAAATCTGTCATTGATAGAATTTTACAATTTAACCAGTCTAAAAAAAAGAGCCAAGTTTGAGACAGGCCAAATATTGCTAACTTTTTCACCTTTAGGCATTTTTCTCTGGAGACAAGCATGAGGGCAAAATTCTTATGTTAAGCACAGGGATAGCATTTAAACGAGTGGGTTGTATTTAATTAGTAATGAAAGGACATTACTAAAAAAAAGGAGCTGGAGTGCAATAAGGCAGTGAATTAAGCTCGAGAATATCATGTTGCTTAAGCCCTCCTGCTAAGAAAATGCCTCCACAGATGGAATAGAATTCTGTCACCTGTGACCTTGCTTATTCTTTTGCACCAGCTGAGATTTTCCAAGTTCTCTCCTACTATTGGAGTTATTATTCAGTGGCACTCAGCCTTAGCAATAATAACCCAGAATAAAGCATGCAGGCATTTCCATGTCTCAATCTAGATGTGCAAATAGCAATGTCACAGCTTCTTGGGAGGTGAAAAACCATAATGATCTGATTTGTAATTGAAGGATCATCGCTAAAGATCCCTGACTAATGATGTGGAGTTGAGATCCATTGTCAGTTAGGCTTGATGAAGTTCTACTAAATGAGTCATTATTCATTTGAAATTTGGTGAACAAGGGTAGGTAAAGGGTATATAAGAACCCCAGAGAGATTCACTGAGAACAATGCTGTATGTAAGGTTGGCCTTGGTCTGATCCAGAAAGACAACTTTTTATCTTCTTGAAGGCAATAAGAAGACAACAAATTTCTACCTGTGATCCCGAAGCCCCTCCCATTTTTTGCTGCAAACATTTATGTAAGCTTTTATAAATTTTGACATTCCAAAATTATACGTGGCAATCTTGACAAATATCAAGATTTATCAAGATCAAAAATATCAGTGAAATAGCTTACCTTCAGAAGTTGTGGGAGCTTCATCACCGCAGGTTTTTAAGAGAAGACTAGACAGCCACTTGTCTAAATGGTACAGGGTCTCCTACTTGAGCAGGGGGTTGGACTACCAGTAGAAGACTTCCAGCTCTATTCTGATTGATACTGATATCCTGATTATTTCTGTATGCTTCATCTTCTGCATCATATGATTTAGTCCTGCAGCGTATTGTTTCATGGCTGTCTATGGTCATTAATAAAATTTAAGTTTAAGAAAGCCCAAGAGGAAAGTTCTAAGCAGTAAAGTAACAATACTAGTATTCTGTATTTCACTGGTAAAGATTTTATTTTAAATATCCATGTCAGGAAAGAGTCCAGATGGAGAATTTGTTATGGATGACTGATTTAAAAAGTAGAAAACCTTTGTGCTTGTGTGTAAAATTCAATGCAATATTCGAAAAGCCATTGATTTGGCTGCAGCTATTCAGAAGAAGACCTTGATATTCAATAAAAACCTGTCATTGATGCATATTACAGTTGAATTTGGGGTATTCTTTCTTTTGATAGGCTCAATGTACATAAATTGGATTTAAAAAAATTCCTAATTCCGCATGTTAATACTATGAAGAAAGTTGCATTAATAGCATGGGCCTATTTGTAATCACAGTGAGCATGTGTGCATCCTTTAAAAGTGTAATTGGGCAAGTTGCAGACTTAGCAAAATCTCTTGCTTGACCTCACGCCCTTTTAAAGTAAATTGTGACCTTAGCTAATCATCTGATGAAATACTGTATAGAAACTGTCTAATTGCTATCAATTTCCAGATGAGTTAATACAATAGCTCTTGCTGATTTGATCATTCTATAGTAGCCAGTGAAGATATAATGTGCATTTTAAGTCACAAAAAAATTAGCATTAAAATATCTAACCATAATGCTTCAAACAATAAGGTCTTAGCAAATATATACCAATTTGGATGGCTGACCACTGATTGCTAATGGGCAGCAGTGTGGTATTCAAATCATATGCTAGTAAATTGGAATGAAATGATGCAGAAGGTGGCAAATTCTGATTAGTGAAGTAGCCATTTACCAGGTCAGTTTCTCCATCTCAGATAATGAAAATTGCACTGCCTAGAAATACTTATGACCTATTTCCTATCCTAGAAAACAAACATATGCAGGAGCTTGGGAACAATATACTACAAGGTTTTCAAACAAAATCATCAGTTTGGGTAAGCAGTAAGACCAAAATAGAATAGGCTACAAGGTTGAAGTTACTAGTATGCCAAAAGTGTACTTATGCTAATACATAAAACACAGTGGTGAAATTCACATTTTTTTACTACTGATTCTGTGGGCGTGGCTTGGTGGGCATGGTGTGGCTGGGTGGGCATGGCTTGGTGGGCATGGCAGGGGAAAGATACTACAAAATCTCCATTCCTATCCCACTCCAGGGGAAGGATACTGCAAAATCTCCATTCCCACCCCACTCCAGGGGAAGGATACTGCAAAATCTCCATTCCCACCCCACTCCAGGGGAAGGATATTGCAAAATCTCCATTCCCACCCCACTCTGGGACCAGCCAGAGGTGGTATTTGCCGGTTCTCTGAACTACTCAAAATTTCTGCTACCAGTTCTCCAGAACCTGTCAGAACCTGCGGAATTTCGCCCCTGATAAAACAGCATTCATTAGTATAATGTATTTATCATATCTTTAATCTATCCAATAAGTGGATTCCGGATGAATGACAAAAAACAAAATACAAAGGGGTTCATCTATACTATCTTCTTGCCCCATGTCCGAAGTGGCCCAATTACCTTTGTTGAGGACACATTCACACAACAGAGCTTTCATCTGGAGGAAAAGACTGCTTCTAAGGCAATCTGATCATGGCTCATGATAGGCTAACAGGAAACCAATGAAAGTTGAACCATTGGAAAGCAGAACAAGCCCTCTCAAATGCAAACTTTCTGCTTCATCTGGAAAAGGAGATTGAATGAGTTCAGTGCCGTCTACAGGGTTACTTTTTAGCCACCTGAAATGTCAGCCACCTACCAATTTAGTTTTTGTTTGTTTATTTTTTGTTCTTTTGGCCAGAGAAATAACCTTGTGGAAGACTTTGTATGAAGCTGATATTCTCATTTCACCACAGAAGATATCTAAGGACCATCTGATTTTAATGGGGTGTGGGAATGATGGGCAGTCAAGAAGACTGCTCTGATGGTCCTTCTTTCTCTCAGTCAAACATGAGTCAATTGCTTTGCTATTTTGTTATGTTTGAAAAAGGAAGGAATATTGCTTCTGGAAAGTTTTCCTTCGCCTTACAAGTTCATCGGTGTGAGGGAAAGCGGCAACACCAGTGGTGGATTTCCAATATTCTTACCATTGGTTTGCCGCACACGCGTGTCTTCTGCGCACACACATGCCTTCTGTGCATGTGCCTGGCCTTCTGCACATGCGTTTTGCTTGCTCGCATGCCTTCCATGCCTAAATAGGATGTCATCTCCATTACTGATTCACCCAAACCGGTACAAACTGGCTGAATACAACCTCTGGGCAACAGCTGATTGTTTTATCCAACCCAGACTGTGAGATAGAGTGACTTTGCATGCTGGTGAAGTGGTTCTCATCCAATGGTAGCAATTAGGAATTACATCCCATTTACTGACAAAGTTTGCCCCTTGGGAAAATGCTCTTTGGTCAGCAGCATTTACTTTGGAGAGAGTTGAGTTGCATCTACCGTATCTCAGTGCCTGGTGGGCATCCATAAGATTGGGCTCTACAAGTTCTATCATGCATTTTGACTGTTAGATTTAAGGACCAGAAATGACACTTTCCAGGTCTTCTCTTCAGAGCTGCCTCTTGTTACATAGCAACTCTACCAGACTTGCTCTGTGAGTGAATAGGAGGAGCAGTGTATGGGCAACAGTTTTCAAGAACAAAATGCTATCCCCAAAATATATGGAGGGTGGAGGGAAAGAACATCCATGGGGACAATGTGGATAGCCTAATGAATGATAAAGTAACTGTATAAAATCTTGTAAAACAATAAAAACCCTAACCGTATGCAGGCATTATGTTGCAACTATTAATATTTGTTGTTGATGTTAGTTGTGAAGTTGTGTCCGACCCATCATGATCCCATGGACAACATTCCTCCAGGCTTTCCTGTCCTCTACCATCCCCTGGAGACTATTTAAGCTCACGCTGACTGTTTCAGTGACTCCATCCAGCCACCTCATTCTTGGTCATCTCCTTCTTTTGCCCTCAATCTTTCAACTATTAATATAGAAACATTCCATAATTGGAACACCACAATTGAAAAGCCCGTCCCTTTTCTGATAACCATCCATACAACATTATTTGGCAAGAGCTTTGTGAAAAGCTGGCTGGGAAAGTCTTAAAGTTGCCACAGTTGGACACCCCTGCTTTAGACTTTGTTCCAAGCCTTTTTGAAGTTCGGCACCAGCTCTTTGAATTGGGCTTCAAAATAGATTGGAAGTCGGTAGAATTTCAATAAACTGGCTTTATTTATTTAAAAAATGTATATTGCTGCCCAATCTGAGCACTACACCTCTGGACGGAATACAATAAAGCAAAACCAAATAAAAATGAGATCATCAATTCTAATTAAAAAGAAATACACAGGCTTAAATTAGCCATCCGAAACTCATAATCATTATCCTCTTCCTACAGGAATTCCAGTCATCCTATCCTAACGTTGAAGAAAACCAGGTTTTAAGGACTTTTCTAAAGGCCAACAAAGCCAAGGGCAATCATATTTTGGAAGAAATCATTCCAGACAGTAGACATGCAACAGAAAAGTTACACATTACATGATCTTGTGGACCACATCCATTTAGTAAAGTTGTAATTAATAACTGAAAACTGGGCAGTTGTAAAGGTAATTCTCGAAAAACAACAGCTAGTTTACTGACCATTCAAAGTTACAACTGCACTGAAAAAAGTGACTCGATTGTTTTTCACACTTACAACTATTACAGCATCCCCATGGTCACATGATCAAAATTCAATAAATATGAGTAACTGATTCATAAATATGTTACTCATAAATATGAGTAACTGACTCATATTTATGATGGTTGTAATCAGTGGTAGGATTCAAGTAATTTAACAACCAGTTCTCTGCTCTAATGATTTCTTCCAACAACCAGTTCACCAAACTATTCAGAAAGTTAACAACCAGTTCTCCCAAAGTGGTGCGAACTGGCTGAATCCCACCACTGGTTGTAGTGTCTTGTTAGCATGTATCAGCTTAAAGTGCTAAAAGATACTCCCAACAAATCAAATCACCTGTATTTTCATGAGACAGTGATAGATTTTGCAGTCTTCTTGCAAACACAGTGAGTAATCATTCACCTGCACAGAAAGTTTATTTATTCACTCACCCTCAGTCCATCATTTTGCTCAAGGACTGATTCAGAACATCTCCACTCTCCTTTTGGTTAGATGAAAAGGAAGGATAAAGCTGGATGCAATCTTCATCAAAATGCTATTTTATAAAGTTAAATGAGAAGCTGGCATGTTGTAACACAAAACTCCATCTAAGGTTTTATATTCAAAAATGCCATAGTCATTTCCCTTCCCTTTCCCTTTCCCTTTCCTTCTGTTGTTCTTACTTCTTTTTCCCCTTTGTGCCTTTTACTCTATCTTTCTTTTACTTTGTATCTGTTTTTACTATTGTAATTCTATTTAATTGAAGAATGCAACAGTGCCTAGATAAACTCACAGACTTATTTACAAAAATAAAAATAAAGTTTGAAACAGTTCCGTTCTTTACTTCTCTTGGAAATAGAATCTAGTACGCAAACCTGGAGTGGAGCATCCTGGGGTGGGATTGAGATATTGGAGAACTAAGTTTCCTCATGATCAAGGGGTGGGATGGGGGCCTGGTCCCACCACGCCCAGTGTAGCTGAGACTGTACAAAGCAGCAATCTGTGCTGTGTCAGCCATTTTGTGAAAGTCCTGGAAATGTGCTTTTAGAGGTTCCAAACGTATCCAGGTAAAGCCTCTTTCTGCAGGGGCTACACTGCTGACTCTGCCGCAGGACTAAACTACAGTTCGACAGAAATGAAGGTGAGGGGAGAGGAATATCAGGGAAGATGAAGCAAAGATAATGAGGAAATGAATTGGACTGGCACTCACTCACCCACTACAACCCACCTTTATGGCCATAATACTCCTTACATTACAGAATGCTGACAGGTATAAAAAGGAATCCAACCCATTTTAAAGGACTCTTATGTCCCATTGAT